>OX421465.1:28889235-29209235 GCA_949126895.1 Eilema caniola
TCCCATTCTGCCCCTGGGAACAGGTTAACAATGCGACCCCGTCGCCAACGCAGTGGCGATAGGTTGGCATCCTTAGCCAACACGAAGTTTCCCGCCTGGGGAGGGTTCGACTTGTCAGTCCACTTAAGGCGCTGCTGCAGGATGTGCAGATACTCCAATGACCAGCGCCTCCAAAAATCTTGCGCGATCTGGTACCGCGTGAGTCTATGCAACCTCACGCCCTCATATAGGTATTCCGGCAACGCGTTAAGTGGACGCCCTACCAGAAAGTGTCCCGGCGTCAATGCCTCGAAGTCATTAGGGTCCGAACTAACGAGGCACAACGGACGCGAATTGAGTACCGCCTCAATTTTACAAAAAACTGTCGCGAGATCTTCGAATGTCAGCGTGGTCTCACCAATGACGCGTGACAAATGAAGCTTTGCGGAGGCCACTGCGGCCTCGAACATACCGCCCCAAGAGGGGTAACCCGGAGGACTGAAGGTCCATCTGATACCACGCTGACAGAGGCCTGTCCCTATATCCACCCGGTTTACATTTAAAAACTCTACGACTTCCCGGAGGTGCCTATCCGCCCCCACGTAGTTCCGGCCGTTGTCCGAACTAATCAACGACGGAATCACCCGACGCGATACAAAGCGGTCGAGACAGGCAAAGAAAACCCTCAGTCGTTAGGTCCCCAACCACCTTAAGGTGGACAGCCTTAGTAGACAGGCAATTAAACGAATACACACAAATAGGCATCAAAAGAAATTTACTCAGTCCTCAGGGATTATTCGGCCTGTTCCACTTATCCCTGCCATGTTGTCCCTCCCAGTGGGGACAAGTGGATTTTTTTTCCACTCTTCCCTACCACACCGTCACTGGTTGGAACGAGTGGAATTACATTTCCACATCTCTACTAATATTTTCTTGACATATTATTGTACAGTTTCAATAAATATATTATTTTCATAATATTCATATAGGTATAAGATCTCTTTATTGAATAATGACTCGGTCATTATGAAAAATAAGGAAATAAGTTACTGTCATTGTCATTACAAAATTGTCGTAATGAATTCAGGATCATTCTGCCACTAATTTTCTTTTCATTATGTCCGACGATGTAATATATATAGAAAGAGGTAGAGGTATTGTTTTGCTACATAATGGTTATCAATATCACTGGAAAAAAAATTATAAAAATGGAATGAAATATTGGAAATGTTCACTAACTAAGAAAACCAAATGTGGAGGATCTCTAACGATCAAAGTGAGTACCAACATATATTAGATTATGTAGGATAAGAAAACCATTGCTTCGTTTTTAATTATGTACCTATATATTCTGCGCGAAAAATGCCGTTTTAAATTTTGATTTTGTTACAGGATGAAACAAATATTATAAAGGAAGTAGTACATGCACCGACATGTAAAAGGGATGTGTGTAGAAACGAAATTGACATACGTCTTAATAAATGTAAAAAAGAAGTGGCTTCACAACCTACCCGGCCTGTTACTAAAATATTTGAAGACACTGTATCAGGAATTGAAGATGATGGCTTAGACATGATCTGCAAACTTCCTCAATTTGACAATGTAAAATCTGGGCTGTACAAGCATAGGAATAAAAAAACGGGTGTTAAAAAAATGGTAAAATTCGTTGATTTTGAAGACATTGAGATACCAACGCGATTCCAGTCGTTTGTTATTGGAGATTATAGACATGAAGATACTCGGATTTTAGTTTTCGGTCCTGAGTGGGTGAAGGAAGTAATGGCAACGGCTAAAGAATACTTTTGTGATGGCACTTTTAGAATTTTTACTCCCCCGTTTACGCAATTAGTGACCATACATTGTGATTTAGGAAGCACAATGCAAAATACCAAAATTATTCCATTAATTTATGCATCACTCCCGGACAAGAAAATGAAATCATATGAAGTTCTATTTCGGATACTAAAATCACAAGTTAAGGAATGGGAACCAAAAGTTTTCATGACAGATTTTGAAAGTTCCATGATTCAGGCTCTAAAATCCGTGTTTCCGTTTGTCGAAATCCGAGGGTGCTATTATCACTATCGCACTGCAGTTTGGCGAAAAGGACGACAGCTAAAGCTAGACAAATTAAGAGACACACGACGAATTATTGCCTTGACTGCTGCGTTACCTCTTTTACCTATGAAACAGGTGACATATGGATGGTCCTATATAAAATCTAATATCATTGAAGATTTCGGCATGGGAAAATTCGTACAGTATTTTGATAAATGCTGGCTTGAAAATAAAGACTTCCAGAAACAATGGAACGTCTTTGGTCTGCGACACCGCACCAACAATTTTGCCGAAGCATGGCACTTTAAAATAAACAATAAACGTTCCACACATTTAAATTTGCTACAACTGTTGACCAAATTGCATAAATATGCAAATGGTATTCTTAGAAATAAATACATTGCTATCACCAATAACCTTCAACAAAAGAAAAGGGAACGAAAATATATAATCCGGGACACAGTCGTACAAGATATACAAATGCAGCTAGTAACTGGGGACATTGATGTTGGATTATGCTTGGAGAAATTACGCTAAATTATTATTATTTCATCATGTAATCTCCAATAGATTACATGATGAAATAATAATAATTTAGGTAATTGACATGATATTATTCAAAAACATATATTTTTTTAATAAATATATTATTCATTAGCATCATTTTATTCTCGACTGTACTTATTAACAAAATCAGCTTGGTAGAGATAAGTGGAAATGTAATTCCACTCGTCCCAACCAGTGACGGTGTGGTAGGGAAGAGTGGAAAAAAAATCCACTTGTCCCCACTGGGAGGGACAACATGGTAGGGATAAGTGGAACAGCCCGATTATTCCCGTTGGCCACCATATAGTTGGCCACCACTGGTGGACATTGGGAAATTTTATCACTTTTTATCCCAATGGCCACCAGTGGTGGTCAGCGGGAATAAGGTTTTATTACATTTTATGGTGCACATTCTGCAACTGATCCTAATATGAGTTTGCATTTGGGGTAGGTAGGTACCTACTTCTTAAATACTTACCTACGTTCAAACCAATCTTACGTTTCGTATGTTGAAAGGCAAAATAATTCCAGTCCACACCTGGATACATCTTGGTCGACGGAGCCCCGCTACGCGGGGCTCCTACTTCTGGGTGGTTTATAAAAAATAACCACGAAGGCCTAATGCGGGAGCTTCGCTACGCTCCGCTCCCGCATTAGCCTTCTAACCTAACCTATCCGAGTCGGGGTGCCCTAAAGTCCAGATTGCATCCAGATCCTTGCCAGCTTGCTAGCTCCATATTAGCAGGCGTTTATCATTATACCAAAAAACTATGTAGCCAGCGTTCTGGGTGGTTTATATTGTGATTTAACCTGTGATTAATGTTTATATTATTATATAGTACCTATTATTAAAAGCTTAGTTAAAAAAAAAACCTAATGTAACAATAGTTTGATTTTACCGAATTATTATTAGGTACACTTTATTTTTCTACTTTATTGTTAGGAAATATTTAATAAATGTTGATTTTCTATCATACCTACCTAGTTGTATTATTTGTGCTTGGTGGTGGCCTTGAGGACATAAAGTAACAAAATTTCCCAGTGTCCACCAGTGGTGGCCAACTTGTGGTGGCCAATGGGAACATTTCCAATATTTTATTCCCGCTGACCACCACTGGTGGCCATTGGGATAAAAAGTGATAAAATTTCCCAATGTCCACCAGTGGTGGCCAACTAAGTGGTGGCCAACGGGAACATTTCCAATATTTTATTCCCGCTGACCACCACTGGTGGCCATTGGGATAAAAAGTGATAAAATTTCCCAATGTCCACCAGTGGTGGCCAACTATGTGGTGGCCAACGGGAATAGTCAGTCCTCAGCCAGTTTGTAAGTCCTTGCTAGCTTCACTCAAGTACCTAGTTTATTCATTAAATGGCGACAAGAGAGCCCTCAACGAGTTGAAGGAGATAAAAACAGACATGTGGAGCGTCAGGCGGATCATCTTGGATTGGAACACCTGACGCCCGGAGAAACAGCCCAGACGCCGCAAAGCAGGGCTTGAAATAACGTTAAAATTTTGGTATCGATACTTTCATATTACGAAGATAGCGCTACCAAAAGAGTTAACGTTAAACGTGGTATCGATACCGGTGGCCTTTTACCGATAATTTTAGGTAAAAATTAACGTTATGCATTCTATAAATAGCGCTAATTAACGTTATTTTTCTTTCATCTCTTTCTTTCGTTTTCTTACGACATATGTTCAACGACATTGCATGCGATGCGATGTTGCCGTTTTGCTGCGCGCACACACGTCAACGCCGTCCATACAACGTCGTCTCAAAACCCTTTAAGCGACAGTCGAATACAAGGAATTTAATTAATCATTTTATATAGTCTAATACATTATCTTGCGATTTGCATAATTTATTTTATTGTAATTGTTAAACATAATATAAAAATCAGCATCAAACCTAACTCACATTCAGAGGCATCACTACGGGTGCAATATATTGCCCCAGTTCAACGTCACATTACTCGTAAACTTTTGATGGAAGTCTACAACTTATTTCGATACGTAAATAATATTTTATATTTGAGTATAATAAAATAAAACTATCGAATATAATTCAAGATGACATACATTTACCATCTCTGCGACGCGAGCGTGGACTCGGGGCTGCACACGCTCACCCAGTGTCCGGCGTTTAAAGCGCCGAGGCGGGAGCTTGTGGCGGCCCTGGGGGTGAGAGTGCTCACGATCTCCACCCTGCTCGCGGCGATGGTCCGCTGCGCGGATGCGTGGGCGGCCAGCGCCTCCTTCTGCGAGCAGGTCATGCTCGTGAAGGAGACAGCAGAGCGGGCCCGGCGCAGCGAGCGAGAAAGACTCGCGGACATCACTGGCCGCGTTCGAAGGCGGCTCGGGCGTCGGAGAGCGCAAACCGACCTCCACTCCCCAAGAGCGCGGGCCTGAGGGTGACGGGTGGAGCCGCTTGTCACTCTAGCAGAGGCAGGCCACGGCGGCGGCGCGCATCGTAGGACGATGCGCGCCCCCCCCCATACCGGGGGCGAGTCGGGGACCGCGTGGTCCCCCCTCCCGAAGAGGGCCAGACCGAGGGGAATGGCCCTGGGTCAGCCGGGGTGCGAGGGGTCACTATGACAACCTCACCTTCGGCCTAGCACATCGACCCACAGACGGCGTGCGGTTTAGTCGGTTCGAGTCCGACATAACCTCCCCCTTCGGCTCCGAAGGGGGGGGGGGGTATCCGTGGGGATTTCCCGCACGTAAAAAAAAAGGGTTGGTTATAGAAGAATGCATATTGGTTTGTTATCTTTCTACACATTATACTACCTATTACAGGGACCTATTAAATTAGTCAAATCCTGAAAACATCACAGTCAGTAACCAGACACTCAACTGCCCAAAAAGCAATTCTAGTGAATAACTAGTTCTGAGCTTAATTAATATCCAAAAATGAGTGAATTTGTTTGTAATAAACGAGAATTGTGTTATAGGTTGGTTAGAAGGCAGACTATAGAAGCCTATTTAGAAAAAAAAAATTGTCAGAAAATAATAAGTCAACTGTTATCTCCTACATTCAAAGAAATTTGCTGACTCAATGTAATCAACGCTGGAGAAAAGCGTACCGAGTAAAAGAACGTTTCGAAAGTAAAAACGCTGAATGGCTAGATGGCCTATTTAGTGTTCCCCTAGAGTGTTGTGGCTCTGTTGATGAACCTAGCTCGTCTGGAAGTACTGGAGGCAGACCTTCAAAACCTTACGATGATTGTTCAGATAAAACAAAGAAGCGAAAAAATATGAAATTGATACAAGAGGAGTACTCAATTCATATGCATGCTCAGGAGTTAAGATCTATGGGTGAGACAGAGGAGGCCGCTATCGTTAACATAATAAGAACTAGAACCTAAAATTGAGAAGAAAAAAACTTAAATATGCAACGGAAATCCCCGAAGAGGTAACACCATTTTCAAAGGATGAGGCATTAAGGACATTTATTGATTTAGACCTCAGTAAAGAACAGTATGGGAAACTACGAGCTAGTTTGGCGGATAAAAATTGCAATATATTTCCGTCTTATGCAACCCTAGCTGAAGCAAAAAGAATGTGTTACCCTCCTGATTCAAGCATAACCATTACTAATATAAATGCAAAAGTTAATCTACAGAATTTGTTGGATCATACGGTAGCACGTATATTACTAATTGATTCAGTTTACAAAGACAGTTTGAGAAACCTTAAATTATTCTGTAAATGGGGCTGTGATGGCTCCTCAGGCCAGAGTGAGTACAAACAAGTTTCGCCGGCAGAAAGCGATCTTATATCAGATGCCAACCTTTTCATTGCTTCTCTTGTACCCATTAGACTCATAGACGAAGTAACTAACAGTGTTGTTTGGAGGAACGAAACTTGCTCATCTGTCCGATATTACAGACCTATAATGTTAGAATTTGCCAAAGAAACTCCTGAAAAAACAGCGTTTGTTGTAGCCGATGTCAACCGTCAAATACAGAAACTGTCTCCTTCTTTGATAAATAAGAATGGTTATGTAATTAAAGTGACGCATGACCTATTTTTAACTATGATTGATGGCAAAGTAGCACAAGTTCTAACTGAAACTCGCTCGAGCGCATCTTGTACTGTTTTTGCTGCTACTTCTCGACAGATGAACGACTTGGAGGGTGGTAGAGCTCGTGGCGTCAACAAAAATTCATTTCAATACGGACTTTCTACATTGCATGCTTGGATCAGGAGTATGGAGATGATTTTGCACATTTCCTACAACCTGTCATTTCAAAAATGGTCAGCAGTTACTGCCGAAAATAAAAAAGATAAAAGCGACAAGAAAAATCTAGTGCAAAAGCAGTTTAGGGAGGTACTTGGCCTGCACATCGACAAACCTCGACAAGGATCTGGAAACAGCAATGATGGAAATACAGCTGGAAGATTTTTTCAGAGTTATTCATGCCCTGCAGATATTACAGGTGTTGACGTAGAACTTATAAAACGTATGAATATTATATTGCAAACGATGTTATCTGGAATGGCTATTGATTCCAAAAAATTTGGGGAATATGCCTTTGTAACAGCCCAACTATATATAAGTAAATACAATTGGTATTACATGCCTTCTTCAGTGCATAAAATTCCGATACATGGGGAAAAATAATTGATTACTTTGCAATATTGCCGATCGGCCAATTATCCGAAGACGCCCAAGAATCCAGAAACAAGGATTATAAGAAATTCAGACTTCATCACGCTAGATTTTCTAGCGTGATGAAGTCTGAATTTCGTTCGTCGTAAGTTCAAGAGTGGCTACTAATGAAGATGTGTTTCATGCCTTATTGTATACTTCTGATCCATATATTTCAAGTTTAAGAAACACTTCGGAAACAATATCGAGAGAACTATTCGACGAAGCCAAAGCTCTCCTTGCTGTCAATATTTCAGAGGTTACCTTATTAAGTACCTATTTGTTTGATTTTAATATGTTTGATATTATATTTATGTACAATTATATGCGATTTTGTGTAAAATAAAATTAAAAAATCAAATACTGTATGCGTTTTCTAAGTTTTTTTTGTTTCTTCTTTATTATTAACATAAATATTAAAAAGAATCAAAATCAGTTTTAGTATAAATAATCTAAATATATATTCAAGCATAGTATATGGTCAAAATTACAGCTGATTTGAATGAAAACCAACAGAGTTACAGAGTTTTGAGACGAAACATAAGTAACTTTCCCGCCCGTTCGCCAGCAAGCGCGAGCTTACGCCCGCACAGATTTGCAACAACGCAATTATCAATTAAAGTATCGATACTTAGAGCGGTAAATTAGTATCGTTAATATTATCGGATACCTAGAAAATTACCGCTACTCGTGTACTGTTAAAATGTTAACTTTATGAAAATATCGATACTTACCGGTACTTATAGTGGGAATTTGGTATCGTTAACAAGCCCTGTCGCAAAGCCACGTGTAAGCCGCCACCCGTCGCTGGTCGCCCGGAGCTGGGCCTTCACTGGGCAACCAGTGATCTCACCCGGCTCGGGCAGACCGCCGGGCGGCGTGAAGACCGCGGCTTTTGCGGCGTCAAAAATCCACAGGGCCTCGCCCGACCCACAAGACCGGTGCCTGTTTAGGCACCGAGCCAGCTTTCTCCTCAGAGGGCTCTGAATAGGACTCCCACGTCCCGCAAGGGGCGTAGTGAAGAAGTGCCATTAAATGTCTCGCTCTGAGGTACTGTCGTTTTATTGGAGTATCACTGGAATCGGACTAATCGGAGGCACTTTGTACCGATATTGTACAAGGACATTAGAGGAAATCTCTAGCAATTTAATTTTAGGGACAAAGGAATAGTCTTATGTTCATGAATATTATTCACCAAAATATTGAGGATTTTTTTGTAAAAAGTGTGAACTAGAATTATTTTTATGCATATTATTCATGTACCTACTTTGTTTAACTGAACACTAGTTGAAACAACATGAACTATTAGTTAATATTGACAATTATAAAATCATTAGTTCGTTTACTAGAGATACCGCTATAAGAGGTGGGTCACTCATTTTAAATAATGACAAATTAAAATCTAAGGAAAGAAAATATAAATTATAAAATAATATTAAAATATTGAAATATCATGTGCAGAGCTTGATCAATATATTATTATTAGCGTCCTTCCGGAGATTACCACCTATTTGAATCTATTATGGGAGAAATCTTAAAAAAGGCATGTAAATGTTGTTACAATATATTTTTATTTCAACATGACATCAGATATGGTAACACTATATTTTTTCGTTGGTTCCGTTTCCTGAACAATTTTATTATTCACTTCTGTCATCGTTCTAATGTTCAGGTCTAGCATAGTAATTATAATAAAAGTATATTTTATTTTATGTTTCCACGACGTTCAGTCAGCTTGTAATTGTTTGTTGATGATAATAAACGTTACAAACGTTGAAGAGCTGAGTACCATCTTTTATTTCATCTCCGACTTGACCCGACTGCCACCACGTGCAAACAGCTTCCACACATGCTACTTTGTAACAAATGTAAGAAGAGGGTAGTTGTATGTGGCGATTTTAATGTTGATATCTTAGGAAACTCCCAGAACGCGTTAAGGTTCCTCAGTCTTTTTAAATCTTTTAACTTACAAAATCTTTTTTGTGAACCAACTCGCACCACATCCACTACAGCTACCTGCTTGGATAATATTTTTACTGACAGCGATGTAAACGACAAAGAACAATGGCAGCCTCCCATACATATTTTTATTTGAGAATAAAATGATGCGTCTTTAAATGAAAAAAATACTATTTAATACAGCGTGATTACTTGTTCACTACGTACTAGATTTTGACTCTTGAGAAGGCCGAGTATAATAGATATTCGGGCTTGAACATTTTGTAGGTTATATCTTTACATCACCTTTAATGTGTCAATGTTTTTGATTAATGGCATACCTATATACACTGAGGTAAACAATTAAATCAATACTTATATAGGTACTCAATTTTTGTTTATATTTATGTACCTATCTACCTACATGAATCACATTTCGCCAACATGATTTTCAGTCCCATTTATGTGCAAATGCCTATGTCGGTAAATCCTTTTTTCTTGCCTATTTCAAGATGTTATGAATTGGAACTTCTAAACTAGTTAATAACACACGTAGGACACGACGGTATTCCCGTCCAACTGAGCAGTCCGACTAGGGAAATACCTCCGCCCTACAGAATACCACGGCCATAACAACCTCGTGTTGTTTTCCCAGCGGTGAGTAGGGTAGCCAGAGCTCACTGGAGAGTTTTTGTGCTGTCAGTGGGAAGACCAAAGGCTATTCCCGCTTTGTCTTCTATACTGGCGCCACAGAAAGTCTGTGTTTACAGGATCGGCAGCTTAGTGTGACTTTCCTGGTGTTGCACACGTCCATAGGCCACGGTAATCACTTTCCATCAGGTGGTCCGTGTGCTTGTCTGCCACCTCAGTAGTATAAAAAGAAAAACCGGCAACAGCCACCCACGCGCTACTCGCCGTCACGTCATGTGTTTAATCTTCAGAGAGTGAGAGAGAGAGAGGGGCAATCTTTATCATTCTATTAGTTAAAAGTTTAAAACATTATATTAGTATATTTTAGGGTAAAAAATTAAATCATTTTATTTTAAAGTAAGTTTATTCATCATCTTCTCGGACAATAATTGCATCAAGAAATTCTGCCGGTGCTGAAATATTTTGTTGACGTCTGGCCCATCCCAAATACCAAACAAGCGTCATCACATGAGCACAACAGCCTACAGTGCGACGACCAACCAAACAATTGCAGCAATATTCTAAGATTCCTGCCCGGCCTGGAATATCATTTTGTATTAAAATATACACAAAGTATTGTTTATTGCTAACATGGCGTGACTTTATTTTACCTCTTATTAACGTGGTCATGCCAGAACTTCTAAGATTATATCGAGTGGGATCAATCTGTTCACTACACACTTCAATTCTGTAGCCTCCATGGAAACGTACATGCTCGCCATAATATGAGCGTGCTTGTCTTATTTGGTACGTTCCCAAGGCAAACAAAATTAAATCCCTATATTCCAGGGTTGGGAAGTATAATATATTATTTTCATCCGCTGTAATATTTTCAAAATGGGATGACCTTCTGTTCATATTTATGAACTGGACCATGTCAGCCAGGTTATTATTTAAAGCCATGCGTTCTCTTATAATTTCCAAGATTTCATTCGCATAAATGTTGTCATGAAAGCGAACACCAAACTTGTTAAGGAGAGCCGCTGCTATTTGGAATGTCTGCATCATGTGTGGCAGAGACCTATGGAAGTATTCTTGTCTGAAGAGTTTAAAATCTCTTTTGAAATGGCCATTTACAGCCTCTACCACCCATCGACAAATAGTAACGCAGCGGTTACGGTTAGCTTGAGCTGTAGTTAATTGGTGTTCACCTTCTAAAAGAGATTCTGGCATACATGGTCTATAGCCACATCCCTCTAATAAACTAATACTGTCCCTAAAACCCCGGTCTAAGATGAACACATCACCTTCTCTGAAATATGGCCTTAGAGAACCCGTTGCAGAAAAAAGGTTGGCCATTATTTCAGCGTCTGATGTAGTTGCTTTATATGGACCAAAACAATCAACAATATATCCATCACATGCAACAATCATAAATGGCTTTAATAAATTCCTGTATTTGTGCAGAGAATAACTCTGTTTCTGGAACATATAATTTGAGCTCTTATGTATGTAAATGTAGGTGCCATCACATATTACAATGGCATTGCTGCCATTACCGTATAATCCGTTTGGGATCAACATATTATGTTGTAATAATTCCTCTCGTGTCATTTGATTAATTCCCAGGTGCTCAGGAACAAAATCTTGTACTAAAACCTCCCTCACTTTATCCATTAGACATTCTAATGTGCGACGTGGTACTTCCACCAATGTTGAAATTCTCTCATCGGAATCACCAGTCCTCATTTTCAATAGCAGCGCTGCCAGACCTAGACTGCCTCTTTTTATTTGTGTTATTCTAGGTACTTCTTCAAGTAAGAGATTGAACTGTTCTTTAGTGTACCCCACCCAATATTCAAATACTCTGTTGTCCATATCTTCTAGATTTTCAAAGTCAATTGCTGGACTAAATGAATTAACAAATGAAAACACATGTTGTATTTGGTCTGCGGTAAATGAGTCAATACTATTTTCTGATTCAAATAGTGTCTGCCATGTATTACTCCTTAAATGTTCAGCACAAACACGAGCTAGGTTTGGTACATAATAATGGTGATTGTGAAGAATAATTGCACGCAATTTATCTGATATACCATGCAATGTGGTACTATTGCAGTTAGGGAAAACACAATGATTATTTGAGTTGGCCGCTCTTCTGTACTCAGGTAATACTATTGTATGAGTTGCCACAGGTTGAGATATCTCTTGTGATACTGCTGTTGATTCCTCTATTGAAATATTACTGCTACTAGGCAATGGTCTAGTATCATCAATACGGGTCATACGGCGTACCTCTCTTTGAGTGCGTAACCAGCATGGGTGGCACACACGATCAGATGCTGCTATCTGAAAATAAAGAACACTATTTTAATTTTGAACACTCAGAATTAAAACTATATATGCATTTTCCTATCATATCTATTCACATTGAAATGCATAACACAGACTGCTTTTTCCATGCATAAAGTTTTTTAAATATTTGATGGGACCTTACATATGAAGCTAAGATGATGATGACGATGAAATATCATTTTATTGTTTTTAAAAATATAATATAACCAACCTGTCTTGGCGCTATTCTGCTTTCTATAATATTAATCATGGACTGCTGCAGTTCAGACGGATTGTCCCTCAATATTTTATCACTTTGACGTCGTAAAATGGAACAACCACATAAAATACACACATTAGTATGGCCATGGTGGCTAGGTCCAGCTTGTGGTTCATCATTTTGATTGGCTTCTTGCTGCAAATTAACATTCACGCTGTACATATCCAGATCTCTACATGCTTCACATACATAGTCTTCATCAGTAATCTGAAAAACAAAACATAGTAATATGAAAACTCAGTTTTAATGTTTGTATTAATCAAGCAATGTGATGTTCTGCTTTCTAAATAAATTGAATGGTATAACTCATATGAATGGTTTTGGGATCACTCAACTAGTTTCTAATGTAAAAGGTATGCCTAATAAAAGTAATAAATCTCAATACTTACGATTCGGGGATACACCCAGCTACAAAGTAAAGTTGTAACTCGGGTATCAAGTTCCAAGGCTTGATATCGGCGCAGTGTATTGACGCATATATTGCAATTGATGCATAGAATACGGGTTGGCCTACCACGTCCTCCCATCTTGGCGGCAGCAAACAAGTTTCAAAGCAACGAGATCCACAGAATAGGCAAAATCGGAATCCAATATACAAACAGCACAGTCACTCGGGTAAGTATCGGTATCAGAGTCCGTAGGAATGCAGGGGGTCACAAATGGGAAAGATCAGAGTCCTTAAGCAGTCCGGGTCACAATACACTTTAAAAAACGGTATAGATGATCGAAAAATTCGAAAACACTCGCCACGACAAAACAACAGCGCAAACGTCGAATGTTGCCATAGTCATTTTTTTTGCAATGGATACAGGGCTTTTAGAATCTTTGAACAGTGTACACAACACAAGGTATGTTTTTATTTATATAGCTTATACATTCATTACAGAAAGCCTGTGAGGTTGAAAAACATGCATTTATAAATATATCACTCACTAACATATTTCATTGATTCAGTTCTTACAATAATTTATAAAACTAAAAATAATTACAAAGTAGACTTTACTACACATTTTACGACCTGTTAGAATAGCTGCAAAATGGTAACACTGAGTTGATAAGGAAATAAATTAATCAATTAAGCTCATAATAATTTGTCTTTCTTTTCCTCGGCCCTTATTAGCTTAGACGATAATTTCGTAAAACGTAGATATTTACTAGAATCATTTTGCTATTAATGACATTTTAAGACGCTTAAATTTTAGTCAAATATGATTTCGCCATTGTTCTTTATAATAAACTTCATAAAATCCGATCATGCAGGTCAGTTAGCTAGATTTGAGCACCAACATATTCCATTGCCTAAAAATATAGTATGTAGACCAATCACAACATATTAGAAAAAATTAAAGAAAAAAGTACCTACCTCTTTTGGAACCAAGTGTTGCTGAAAACCCGAACGATCTTTACGGAAATTTGTTCGGAGTAATCAAATACGAATTTAATAACATTTTCACAACAAAACCAATTAATACTAATCAACTCAAAATTAAATTTAGTGATTGGGCTACACCTGGAATTTATAAGAGTGGAAAGAAATTGTACGAATTATGCGGAACAAAGGCATGTACAAATGATCCACAAATCATTGAACATACTAAAAAGTACTCACTAGTGTTTAAGAAAGTCTGTTCAATGGCCAAATCTAATTATATCCGTGCTAAAATACAAAAATGTGATAATAAAATTAAGGCAACATTGCATGTTATCAACAAAGAAACCTGTAAAACAAGGTCACGTGATCGATCCTTCGAGTTAGAAATACTTACTGATGCTGAAGTGGCCAATGCATTTGAATCTTTTTTATAAATGCTCCAATTACCATAACTAGTAAATTAAATTCTTCAAAAAACGTAGCTGCTTGTCTTCTTGAATCTTGTGTTGATAAATGTAGAGTTAACTTTGATTTTTAGTATATTGACCCCGTAACTTTTAAGCAACTAAATATAAAACAGACTGAGGATCTTTGAGGCATTTCAACCAATATAATAAAATCAGTAATGCCCACTATTCAGGGTCTGATTAACCCTTAGGCTAATTAGGCTGCAGCCTAGGGCGCGCGGATCTGGAGGGGCGCGCGCTGAAATCGTGTCTTCGCATGCACTGATTTAGCATCATTGCATCTACCCTACATATTTCAACTAGACTGAGACAAAACAGTAAAATTAAATGCGTTTAGGAGTCCCTAATTTTAAAAATAAATTTAAAAATTTTAAAAAGCGCAAAAAAACAAAATATTTTTCGATTAGCATTGATTCTACTCCAGATATCATTCCGATCAGTTGACATTTATAATTCGTTATATTTTGCCTGACGAGTAACCTGTCGAACGTTTTGTTACATTCTTACCCAATTGCGGTCATAAAGGTTAGGACATGGAGAAGGCTGTTCTAGCGACAATTGATAAAACTTTGGTGCTTGATATTAAAGACTGTCGTGGTCAAAGTTATGATAATGCTAGCAATATGTCTGGTCCATACAAAGGTCTTTAGTCAAGAATTAAAGCTGTAAATCCATTGGCTACTTTTGTTCCTTGAGCAGCCTATTCTCTACAACTCGTAGGATCGGCTGCCGCGGAAAGTAGTGACGAGTCAGCTGCTTTTTTTTACACTGGAACAACAACTATGCAATTGATTTTCTAGATCTACAAGCAGAAGCCAAATTTTGTAATCCAAATTGGATGAAAAATCGACGGTTCTAAAAAATCGATCGAAAACTCGATGGAGTGCGCGAGCAGATGCAAGCAAAGCCTTATACAGTTCATACAAATAAGTTCTGGAGACATTAAACTCGATTTGCGAAGATGAAAATCAAAGTAAAGAGGCTAAAATAAAAGCAAAAAGATATTTGAAAAATACACGCTTTTTATAGAGAACCGAACTAAAAAAAAAATAGAAAAGAAATTAAGAATACATAGTGTTAAAATTAAAAAAAAAAGAATGTGTTAATAGTTATTAAATATTTTATTGACAGATATGAGTAGAGTGATTATCATTTTGATAGAAAAAAGCGCGGGAAACTTCGGTTTGAGCGGGTGTTTTTTTTCTTTCGAAAATTTTAAAATTAATTTAAACGTGTAAAATAATTAGATTGGTTTGAAAATTTGTATAGTTAATAACTTAGTAGTAATCTTCTTATATTCTGTGTAGTTTAGGTGTTTATTTGGTAAGTTTATTTATATTGTTTATTATATGGTAATCTCTTATACGTCACAATCGATCAAGGTATGGACACGGACGCATCCATTCAGGGTAGCGGTAGAGATACTGATAATTCAGTAACAGGTAATGACAGAAGCAGAAAACGTAGGCAACATAGGGTGTGCAAAAGTTGTCATAAAAAGAAAAAAAATAATAAAGGAGTAGTTAACCTGAAAGAGGATTCTAATGTTTGTAATGAAAATGAGTGCAACTGTCTATCTCTTCCATCTCACAATCCAACACACACTGAGGCTAAACCTGAAATAAATATTAATAGTACTGCACCAGTCAACCAGATTGAACCTATACAAATTGGTCGGAGAGAGTACATAGAAACTGATGCTGCACCTTACTTAGTCCATGTACAACGTAAAGCTGATATGGGTAACAGCCCTACTAGTTTACATCCCATTACCTTTGGTAACTTTCTGAAGAAAAATAAATTTGAAAATATAGTTACAGGTTCTGTGAAAAGGATAGGACGAAATAAATGCACTGTTTCCTTCACAAATTTTATAAGTGCTAACAATTTTATTGACAAATGTAGTTCATTAGACAGTAATCTTAAGGCATTTCTGCCAACATTTAATATCACCAGAATGGGGCTTGTCCGTGGAGTCCCTGCTGACTGGTCACTTGATGAAATTTTAGATAACTTATCTGTCCCAATTGGCTGTGGGAAGATATTAAAAGTGAGACGGTTAAATTATAAGGTCTATGTAAATGGTACATACACATGGAAGCCCTCTCAGTCTGTTGTAATCACCCTTGATGGTCAAGTGTTACCCAAAAGGGTTTACATATGCTACAATGCTCTGCCAGTTGACATCTATGTTTATCCCACTATTCAGTGCTATCGATGCTGTCGTTACGGACATACCAAGAATCAGTGCCGGTCTGGCCAACCTAGATGTTACAAATGTGCTCAAAACCATTTAGGAGAAACATGTTCTGTTGAGCAAGATAATGCTTCATGTATTTGTTGCTCTGGAAGGCATTTTGCAATTAGTAAAAGTTGTCCTGAATTTCTAAGGCAAAAAGATATAAAGCATTCTATGGCTCATTCCTGTTTATCTTATGTAGAAGCATTAAAACTTCATCCACCAGTGTCAAAGTCATTTGCTGAGGTTTTGATTTCTAGTCCTTATAAATCTGCTCAACCATCCTCCCAATCTGGTCCTAATAACATTCCGACTTCTTACAAGAAAACGGTTTGGCAAAAGCCACGTGCTCCTGCGAAATTAACACAGGGTTACGATCAGGCAGCCCATAAAGCTATCCTTAGTGAGTTTCGATTTCCAATTCCAAATGATGGTTGCGGATTATCTCAATCAAAAGAGCCCGCACAGTCCCAGTTCCATCAAAGTGATGATCTAGATTGCATTGTTGACATGATTAAAAACCTTATTGGTATGTTAATTCATAAAAAAATTATAAAGCCGTCCCACGCCGACATCAATGACTTTGCAAACATTTCCCCAAACAATCAATACAGTAATGGACAGCATAATCCAGTGGAATTGCCGATCAGTAATTCCTAAAAAAACTGATCTTCTTCATCTTGTTAATAAGTTTAATCCCGTTATAATATCTCTATCAGAAACCTGGCTATTAAGTTGGCAATTATTTGGTATTAGAGGTTACACCTGCATACGTAGTGACAGAAATGACGGCTACGGTGGTGTAGCCATGTTGATTAGAAATAATTTACCATTTACTCGTATTCCATTTGCAAATAATAACGTTTCTCTTATTGATATTGTTGGTGTAATTATTGAAAATATTTCTTTTGTGTCTGTATATATTCCGTATGCTACCAATGCTGCCATAAGAGAGTTAGAAAACGTAATTTCTTCGCTTGATAGACCTTTTTTAGCTATGGGTGATTTTAATTGTCACCATCAATATTGGGGAAGTAGCGAGACGAGAAGTAATGGTAGAAAACTTTTGAATATCTTGGACAATCATAATTTATGCCTATTAAATTCGGGTCAACCCACTCGCCGTACAGGTCCAAACCAAATAATTAGTGCTGTGGATCTATCAATATGTACACCTAACCTAGCCTCCTCACTGTCGTGGTCCCTTCTTTCATCTTCTTATGGAAGTGACCATTTTCCAATTATAATCTCCTCACCTATAAGTAGTCCTTTAATCAAAAAGCGATGCCCCAGATTAAAGTACAAATTAAATAATGTTGATTGGCACCAATTTCGAACCCAAGTAGATGCCAATATTTCACTACTACCAGAAATTGTGCGTGGTGGCGAGAATGATTGCAACGACGCTTTGGCCAAGTGTCTGATTAATGTTGCTGATCAATTGTTTCCCATTAAGAATAATTCCTCCAATAGGATTCCGTTACCACCGTGGTGGGATGCACACTGTTCTGATGCTGTTAAAAAAAGGAAAAAGGCTGAGAAAATATATGCTGAAGATATGTCACCCGAAAACTTAGATAAACTTACAAAAACATTGAAAGAAACCCGTACCATCCTTAAGGGAAAAAAGTTTCAAGGATGGAGAGCTTTTTGTGCCTCTTTGTCTCCGACAACGTGTCCTTCAGAGGTGTGGCGTAGCATTAAACGGTTTAGATCTGCTTTCAATGACTCATCCTCTCAGTATCAACTACCTTCTTCTCTGACTAACAGTTTTCTTAATATATTAGCTCCTCCTTATGTTGCAGAGAAAGACTCACACTCTCCCACCACAGCTCTTTTCCCTGTCATTCATACGGGTACTCCTTTGTGCATGCCCTTCAGTTTGTATGAGCTGAAGGGGATTCTATCGTCTGTTAAAGATTCTGCCCCTGGTGAAGATGGTATACCTTACTCTTTTCTTGTTCATTTAAGTGATGATAGTCTAAATTACTATTTAAAACTAGTTAACTCTGCTCTTGCCTCTGGGAACATCCCTTCTTCTTGGCGTTTCCAAGAGGTTATCCCAATTTTAAAATCTGGTAAACCACCCAACAATGCTGAATCATACCGACCAATAGCTCTTTCGTCTGTTCTTGTTAAAGTGGCTGAGCACCTTGTTAAAAACCGTCTGGAATGGTACATTGAGAGTAAACACATATTATCAAGAAGCCAGTTTGGTTTCCGCAAAGGAAATAGTACAATAGATAGTATAAGTGTATTCACTACTGATATTCATCTCGCGTTTTCAAATAACGAATCTGTGGTTGCATCATTTTTAGATATCAATGGTGCCTATGATAATGTCATATTATCTATCCTAAAACGCAAATTAATAGCTCTTAAAATTCCGCATCTTTTAGGTAACTTTATCTTAAACTTACTATCCGTTAGATATGTATCCGTGTACTCTACTGATGGTAGCAGAAAAACTCATTCAGTTTTTAAAGGTCTTCCACAAGGATCAGTACTCAGCCCTTTACTTTTTAATATATATACTTATGATTTGGAGCCCTCGCTGAAGGGCACAGTTAATATCTTACAGTACGCTGATGATCTATTATTATATTCTGTAGATAAATCCATTAACAACGCCTGTGAGTCGTTAACAATTTCTCACAAATTACTAAAATGTTGGCTGGATGAAAATGGACTAAGCCTATCAACTCACAAGAGCACTGTTGTTGTTTTCTCTAGAAAAAAAGCGTTTTCTGATCCCATAGTTAAATTTAATGACTCTACTTTACCCGTAAAAGACTCCGTAAAATTTTTAGGTCTAATTTTAGACAAGAAACTTACTGGAGAGCCGCATTTTATGTATGTTGTGAACAAGTGTGAACGTTTGCTTAACATTATGAGATGTTTGACGGGTGTTTGGTGGGGTGCTCATCCCACTAGCCTTAAGCTTTTATACAATGCAATCATTCGCAGTGTTCTAGATTATGGAACATTCCTTTTAGACGGGGGCAACAAAAAAGGTACCAAAAAATTAGATGACATACAATCCAAGGCTCTGAGAATCATTTCGGGCGCAATGAAATCAAGCCCCCTTAATGCCCTGCAGGTAGAGTGTGAGGATCCACCACTTTACCTCCGGCGCCAGTACCTATCGGATAGGTTTATATTTAAAATAATGGAATCAACGAACCATTTATTACATAAAAAACTAGATGCTCTTGATCAGCTTGTCCTGAACTCCAAGTTCTGGAGACGACAAAGCACTCCATGCATAATTAACAGTTATAGGAAATTTCATTCAATACATGGACGGGTCTTTCGTTCGCCATCGCTTGCCCTTTTTGACAATATATCCTATGAATCATTAACCCTTGCACCTGACATCTGCTATAGTATAGGTATAAATAAAGGAGACCCAGATGCTAAATTTAATTTCAATAAGACAGTGGACGAAAATTGGTGTGAATGGCACCATATTTTTACTGACTCTTCTAAAAGTAGTTTTACTTGTGTAGGTATAGGCATTTATCATTCACAATTTAAAATTTCACAAAAGGTTAAGCTTCCCCCTGAAACTTCAGTTTATACTGGAGAGTGCTTTGGTATTTTGAAAGCATTAGAGTATGTACTATTAGCCAAGCTCCCAAAGACTGTAATCTTTTCCGATTCTAAAAGTGCGCTTCAATCTATAGATAAGTTCCCATTTAAGAAACCATATTATCCGATTATCTTTGACATCAGAAAACTACTTAGTATTTGCCGATCCAAAGGTCACTCTGTTATATTTACTTGGGTACCTAGCCATTGTGGAATTTGGGGAAATGAGAAAGCCGACCAACTTGCAAAAGAAGCAGTTCACGATGGTGATATTTATCCTTATACCTTATATTGTCATGATCTCGTGAATTTGCCCATGAATTTCTTAACAGATCGATGGTCTAAATATTTCACAGATTCCTGTAAATTTAAAGGTAAGAGATATTTCGATGTTCAACCTGAAATCCCACGAAAACCGTGGTTTAGTAGGGTTGAATGTTCAAGGTTATCAGCTTCAATTATTATACGAATGCGGCTAGGTCATGTTTGTACTCCCTCCCACCTTGCTAGGTTGCAAATTGTAGACAGCGATTTGTGTGATTGTGGAATGGATGTTGGAGACATTGATCATATGTTCTTCTCATGTCCGCGTTATGACCGTTCCTCATTCCTGCATTCTATCATTTCCTTGTCGGTCCCTCTTCCTACCCGAATGAGTTGCTTATTAATGAATCCCATACTATATTATAATGTTATTTCCTCTTTTCTTCTACTTAATGATATTAAATTGTAATTATGACTTTTAGTTATATATTTTAAGATCCTTTATATGTATTTTTAATTTACTTTTTTGGACTTAACTATTAGGTAAACCTATCTAATTATCCAAATTCCGTTCCTATTCCTTTCCTCGGTAATACCTTTTAATGTTTAGTAGTTTCCTTAACTTTGTCGTTGGCACACAGCTTGCTAGTGCCAAAGGAAAGAAAAAAAAAAAAATCATTTTGATAATACCTTAAAAAGCACCCCACGCTTTTTTAAATAAAATACATTTTTTTTATTTACACTATTATTAATTCATATTTATTGAAAATTTTAACATTATTCTTAATTTATTTTCTAATAAAGCTAATAATTCATGTATTGTCATCGGTCCTCGATAAATTTACAAAGTTTGAACGAAATCTGGCCGTTTAAAGTGGGTCAAAATCGCGCCCAAAGGAATTTGTTACAAACAAACATACAGGTGAAGCTAATAGAAAGCGTGTAACAATTAAAACTCTAGAAATTACAATAATGTTGTGCTTTTGGAACAAGCAAGGTCTGTTGATTTATCTAACGTTGTTACTCTTTATGATTACATGCTTATCTTGATACGTTGCGTGACGAAAAAGAGTTTGAAAATTTTGAATCACAGGCAATCAAGAGATGCGAAGTGACCACATACAAAAAAGATGTAAGAAGAAGAAAGAAACCAAAATTAAATTTTTATGAAGTTAAAACGGGGAACATTGAGTTAGAAGGCAGACCGGAGACGATCTTTCGTCGTTGATATAATTATTGTGCAGCTATTGATTGTCTTGAAGTGCACCTAAAAAACCGTCAAATTATCTATAACACGGTAAACACAAAGTTTGGTTTCTTATGGAAACTGCATGGTGAACTAGAAGACAGTGAATTTATTAGGAGCAAAGTAAAGGAGTTACAACTATATGTCACTGATTTAGAAGAAACCTTTGCAGAAGAATGTGTCCATCGTCGCAGTTTTTAAAATCTGACATCGAGGCCTAGCATTTTATTTCTACCAGAAAGGGTTGTTGCAGTTAATAAAAAGTTTTAATATTTCATGCATGTTCCCGAATGTGAAGATAATATTAGGAATTTTTTAATAATGAGTGCTACCAACTGCAGCGGCGAAAGGTCTTTTTCTGCACTTACAAGAGTAAAAAAATACTTGCGCTTACACTCCGCCACCAAAAACTTGCAGCGCTCTCGCCAATGTATATAGAAAGTGATTTATTACAAACTATTAAGTTTGAAAAAATTGTGGAAAGATTTGCAAACGCTAAAGCACGAAAAAGAACTTTTGTATAGTCTAATAATAATTACTTAATTACTATAATTTTCAAATTAATCAGTTGCAAAATGTTTCACTTGTATGATAACCCTCCTCTTTTTTTTTAATAACAGAAGCGTAAATATTTAAAAAATACTCAAGTCGAAGCAACTTCACACATTAGATGACCACGCTCATGGTTAATGGCAATGGTAATTAAGTTGTCTATAAAAATAAGCCAATACAAGTCATGCACGACATGGATTTGGTTTCCTACTTGGTAGCTTGCAGCCACTTGTCATGATTTTGGTCTTATAATGAGTGAGGTACTTTGCCTTTATGTACGGTCAGCTTAAAAATGGTTTGCCACCCTAAGGTTGAATGTCATGCAGATTAAAGGACAACGTTAGTTTCGCTTGCAGATCGATCTGAAATCTTTTAAAGGTAGTATGAACCATGTAGAAATCTTCACACTACTACTCTACTCACTTAGTAACAAACCTGGCGGGGGCGCGTCCTCATAATTAGCCTAGGGCGGTCTGAGCTCTTAATCAGTCGCTGCCACTATTGCCCCTTATCTTGCATTCATATTTAATCAATGTATCGATGATAAAGAGTTTCCCACACTCATGAAGTACAGTAAAATCATTCCATTATTCAATGCAGGGGACAAAAGTAAATTTTCGGCCAATCTCTATACTCCCAGCACTCAGCAAATTTTTTGAATTTTTTTTATTTAATCAACTGCTTTCACATTTCGATTTCAATAAGTTACTTTATGAGAAACAGTTCGGTTCACTCAGCGACTGATCAAGAGTTCTGACCGCTCTAGGCTAATTATGAGAACGCGCCCCCTTCAGGTGTGTTACGGACAGCCTAAAAGTAGTGAGTATGGCACAACTAGGCTGCACTGTTTAAATTCCGAATTTCCTATATAAAATGAAGTTAAATTTACGCCTGTTATTGCGAGGCGGATTAAACAAAACTCGCACTGCGCACTCTGTTGCCAGCTCACCCACTCGCTCGACCACCGACCACCGACCGATTCAAGTTACAAGTCAGTGTTTGATGTACGCGCGCTTCTGAAAATTGAGGGCCTCTCAAGCGCATTTAATTTTAGCGTTTTGTCTCGGTCTAGTTTATATGTTGGGTAGATGCAATGATGGTAGACTAGTGCATGCGAAGACACGATTTCAGCACGCGCCCCCTCCCGATCCTCGCGCCCTAGGCTGCAGCCTAATTAGCCTAAGGGTTAATCAGGCCCTGGGTTCACTAAAGGCAGAACACAACGGATGCAGGAGTTGAACTCGTTAAACATATATTTGATGCATGGGACAAGAAGCAGGATGCCATTGGTATCTTTTGTGATCTATCAAAAGCTTTTGATTATGTTGATCATGAGACTTTGTCACTAAAATTAGGTTATTACGGTGTTTCTAACAGCTCATTTAGCTTGCATAAATCTTACCTCACATGGCAGAGTACAAAATGTCAATATTAATGGCACTAACTCACCTGGCGCCCCATTAGCCATGGGAGTTCTCCAGGGCTCGATATTAGAACCCCTTTTATTCTTGATATATGTAAATGATCTTCCTAACTTTACTAAAATCTTTGTGAAATAGTATTATTTGCTGATGACACATCATTAATTTTTAAAACTGAGAGACATAAAGTATTACTTGACAATGTGAATAACACCCTTTCTAAAATATTGCATTGGTTCACAAGTAACAACTTGCTGCTCAATGCGAAGAAAACAAAATGTGTAAAGTTTACTATGCCTAATGTAAGACAGTTATATACTTATATTACAATGAACGATGAATATGTTCAAATAGTCGATACTACAGTTTTTCTTGGAATAACTCTAGATAGTAAACTGCAATGGGGTTCCCATATCGCAGCCTTGACAGGAAGACTTAGCTCAGCTGCCTATGCGGTGAGAAAAATAAGGTCACTGACCGATGAGGAAACGGCACGATTAGTTTATTTTAGCTACTTTCATAGACTCATGTCATATGGTCTGATGCTATGGGGCTCAGCTGCCGATATTGAGACTATTTAGCGTAATCTATAGCCTCACACCCCGTGACTCGCTGAGAGAAATTTTTAAAGAAATTAATATTATAACAGTTGCTTGCCACAATTATAATACGAGAAATAAAAATAAACTTGTAGTGCCAAAACTCAGACTTCATAAGGTTGGTAAGTACCTAATTAGTTTAAGAAAATTCCTGAGGATCTGGTTGACATGCCACTAAATAAGTTTAAAATAGAAGTAAAAAAGTGTTTAATGAAAAAAGGATATTTTAAGTAGACGAATTCCTGAATGATAAAAATGCATGTTCATGCTATTGTTAAAAAACACATTGTTTTAAAAAATAAATGATAATATTGTTCACTGAGTTTCATGCTGGAGCGACAGTCTCGACTTAGGATAACATCCGAATTCGGATGTTAACTACGTAGCGACCGATATTCCCAAGTCTCTACAAGTTAACGATATTTGTCGGTAGGATCTTACCGACTGTCATCGCAAACTTAACGAATTTTCGGTAGCACTTAACGAGGATTCTTGACAGTCCGCAAATACTTTACGATCGTTAGCCACAGATCATTTATAAAAAGTACTCTGTGGCCACTGGCTACAGATTAGAAGATATGTACATGGTAATCGTTAGCTGTGTAATTTGTTGACATTGTTGATATGTTTAGAGGTTATTATGTATGAAAATTGAACAATATATTATGATGGAAGGTTATTTAGTGTAAGATATGGTTGTTGGTTGAGCTTCAACATGTATTGGATTCTATAATATTATGATAGCTTATTTGGTCCAGCTTCAACTAATATACTTTATTATCGTCACCAATACATTACCTACATACCTACAACGCTTGTACTTTGAAACCCGGGAATACATTTCAGTGAAAATACATCCACCCATATTACACAATCTTGTATTTATAATAGGGCTTAACTTATGAGATCGTTTTAATTGTTGTCATAGTTATCTTTCTTTCGTGCGGCGCTTACCCCGGTCAGTGGCCAATTCGAAACCACAATTCGAGAAAATTACATAAGCCGGTTATTATTAGTCCCAACCTCAAATGCTGCCCGGCCTAAGTAATTCTCTCGCCCCTCCGACGTGGGTCGCAATTTATTGTTGTAATAGGTATCTACCTACATCAAAATAGTTTCCATATAAGACACTTATACCTACATGTGAATAGGTTCCAGATAGTTACCACTACCAAGTTGGCCCTTGCAGCAAAAATCAGGAAATTGAGCAGACATGTCATAACAGCTAAAAGGAGGCAGTAGGCACCTACCATAGTGTCACATTGTTGTGATATTTTCTAGTAATGTATCTACGTGACTAGGAAATTTCAAAATAGTGTTACACTGTCATGTTTTTGTAATAGGACAGTAACTAACACAAGATAAGTTATTGCTGAGTGCATGATATAAATTATGTAGGTGGTAAGATGACTTCTATATGGTAAAATAAAACATTTATACACATCTCATGCATATTTTATTTCACATTAAAACAAGGGTATCTATTATTTTATTTGCGGCTTTTACAGAAATTAAGACTGTCACTTATTTTCAAGTTTCACACATTTTAGTATAATCTACTACGACAGCCTCTGTGGCATGGTGGTAGTATATTAAACTGCTACACAGCAAGAGGTGAAGGTTCAATTTCCATGTTAAGCCGTCTGTCCCGGTTACCATACTAACATATAAGGCAGTCGTTCTATAGAGAAAATGGATGTAATGGCCCATACAGAAGGATTGATCATCTGTCCTATTAAGAGCTTCACCGCTGGAAGTATTCCTTACTTGGGCTTGAGTGACCGCTGCTGGCATCTGTAATGTAAGATAATAGGTAGCAATAGGAACATACTATTTTTCTCTGATATGCTATGAACTGTACCTCATGAATACAACTTTTGGTTCTATTAAAACCAGAAAATCCCTACGGGCAACCAACAATTTTATATTATAACAGTACTAATTAACAAGTACATAGCACACCTCTGAGTATGATTAAATTAGAAGAAAACACATTCACTCAGTGATGATCTTGTCAACTTTCCATTCAACGGGATGTTTCATCGGTCAATCTCAACTTTTGCTACTTGTATGTTGGGTACTATTTTAATTTTGATTCAGTATCATAATCTGTAAACCCCATGTGGTATAGAACGCGGCGTACATAACATAGCTAAGACATTATACCTAACCTTTAATCCGCAGAATACATTTTGTGTTTATGGTTCATCGGTCAATCTCAAAATTTGCTGCAGTGATCATAATTCAAAATCAATCAATCATAATTCGTCTTTCGTACACACATTTACAACTATGATTCGAATTCTAACATTGCTTGGAGAGCTCTAGTAGGTACAGCTCTTAACTTAGATAGATTCATATGAATACTATGCTTCACCTAATTTTTTTATCACTCTTATTTATTGCAGTTTCCTTCATGACATGGGCTAATTTTACGATCGTTATGAATATTATGAATTCAACTTCAACTTCAACTTTTGGTTTATGGCTTCTGCGAGAGCTAATATTATGAATTGAACTTTGAATTGAATATTTTTATTTTTATTTGACAGAATGTTGACACCAATGACACCGCAGACTACTTATGGTCTAGGGATGCACAAGTGTCAAACTTTTATATCCTATGTTTATTTTAGTAAATACTTAATAATAATTGTTTTTTAAATTCATTTAGTATTATTTATATTTTAAATAAATAAAATTACGTAGGTAATTTAATTAAATTATGTCAGTAATTTTAATATTGAAATTAAGTAACTTACACAAAACGCTTCTCACAAGCCGTTTGGATAATGCATTTTGTTAGCAAAGTTGTGCATTTAAGATATAATCGAATATTACATGACATGTAACGTAATATGCATGTCAAACTTCGATAGAGAAAATATTTTTCTAAGGAGATGACATTTATTAATTTATTAATGGACTAAACTATAATGCAATCAAAGAACTTAAAAATTATTCACCTGGCAACATTAACTGTTTACGTCATATTTTATTTTAATATTTTTTAAATTATGCTTTTTATTATATGACATCTTAGAGGCAAAATACTTTTTTTATTTTGTATTGGATTATACTAAGTTTATATTTTGTGAAATTAATTTATCTACGTACTTAAGGAACTAAAACTATGTAATCTATGGTGTGGTGACTTGTCATAAGTTGTATGGCTTAAAGGTCTTGTAACCAACCAAAAAACTTTAAAAAAAATCATAAGTTGTCATTGCTGTCGGAAAATCAAAAAATATTTCTTGAAGAAATTATTCAAGAATGATATTGAATTAAGTTCATTTAACATAACAATCTCTAAATACTGAATAACTTTTCACAACATCCTGACATTGGCAAGTTGTGCCAACACACAGAACCCATTTAATAAGTATTGAATTCAATTAAGAAATATAATACAGTTATTGTCTATCATGAACTAAACTGCAGTAATTAAAAGTAATGAACGAATTTTATGAAGCATAGTATTCAGAAACGATGTTCTACCTAAATCAATGGACAAAGGTACTGCTGTACAATGTAAGAAATTGAACCATTGTTTTAAATGTATGTACAAAAGACTATTTTATCTTGTTTAAATTTATAGGATCACTGCAGACGTCTTGTGACTCTTCAGTACCTACCGAGCAAATCTTGAGATTGACCCAATGAATCATGATCATAAAATATAATACATTTTGACAAAGATTAGATAAAAAGGTCTAATAAGCTATGTTGTGTACGCTATGTCCTACCACATGGGGTTTTCAGATTGTTATACTGAATGAAAGTTAAAATAGTACCCAACATGCAAGTATTATATCAAGTGCATAACCTATATAAAAATCAGTCAAGCACTACATTCCATTGGATGGAAAGTGAAGAAATATGTCACTGAGGGAACACGGTTTCTTCTAATTCAATCAAACTCAGATGTGTGCTATGTAGTTGTGTATAAGTAGCTACTTTAGGCAATATAAACTGTTACAATAAACTAACATAGCGAAACCGAACTAATAGTCTGTAGGGATTCATGAGGGTACAGTTTATATTACATCATCAGATGAAAATAGTATAATTTTATTGCTATTTATTATTTTTCATTACAGATGCCAACAGCGGTCACTCAAGCCCAAGTAGAGGATACCTAACATAATAACATAAGCCGTTGACAGGACAAGGGATTAACACTTCTGTATGGGCCATTTCACCCGTTTTCCTATATAACAATTGCCATAAATGTTGGTATAGTAGCCGGGACAGACAGCTTAGCATGCAGATACACATTGAAATTGAACCTTCACCTCCTGCTGTGTAGCAGTTAAATATATTACCACCACGTCACAGAGGCTGTCGTAGTAGATGATACCAAACTCTGTGAATCTTGAAAATAAGTAGAAAAATACCCTTATTTTAATGTGAAATAAAATATGCAGATGTGTTTAGATGTTTTATTTGCCATATTAAAGTCAACTAAATTTAATCTTTATATATTATGTATAATTTAATGCATGCCCTATGCATTAGCCATATAATAGCATAACTACATGCACTCAGCAATAACTTACTTTTGTTAGTTACTGTGATAATACAGAAACATGACCGTGTAACACTATTTTGATATTTCCTAGTCATGTACCTTTTAAACTGTGTCAATTTCCTGACCTTTGCTACATAGGCCAAAATAATAGGTAATAATAATCTGGAACCTATTCGCATGAATATATCGAACTATTCCCAAATGGATAAGGTAAGTATTACAGTAATTGGGAGCCCACACCCAAGAGGCTCACCTCAAAAGCTAGTAGATGTTCAGTAGAGGTGCGAAGAAAGATGTCTTATTGAGTCATCTTTAACCCCGTCATTACATAGCACCTATAACGTATGTGACTTATGTGAGCTCCGATAACGTGTGGTTTTAGGATGGGTTTTCACAACGTACAAGCTTTGAAGTATGCAACGCGACGTGATGATGATAGGTAAATTCAACAATAAGGTAAGTATCCATCGTAATATAATGAAATTGGTAGTTCAATTTCATATTTAATATCCTCTAAAAATATCAACAAAAGTCAATTAATAATAATTTGAAGCTCAATCAAATTCACCAAATAAGTACCTAAGCATCCATCATATACATATTTTTCGATTTCATATATAATAACCTCTAAAAATATCAACGAAATGTACGTAAATAAGCATCCATCTTCAATACATATCTCTCCTTCATACTTATTGCTCAATGTCGGTCACTTTCATATTTAATAACCTCTTAAAATATCAAAATATAATAACGATCGTTACGTTCTTTGCGGGCTGTCAAGAAGGCTCGCTAAGTTAACGATGAAATTTGATAAGATACCGACAAATCTCGTTAACTTGGAAACTCGAGATTCGGAAATATCGGTACGTTTGATATTGGTACCGAATACTGTCGTTAACTCGTAACGATTAATGTCAAAACCCCGTAGAGACTTGCGTCCCTCATACAATTTTGCAATTTTGCTCGCTACCTCAATGCATAGAGACTTGGGATTGACGCAACCATACCGATATTTGTCGCTATCTTTGCTTACGATTTCGTAAGTAAAGTCATAACGACTCAAGTAGAGACTACGGCTCCTGGTATCTTCTCAGTAGAACCAACTTACCGAATACCGAACGAGCGAAAGAATCATTTTCAAATGATTTATTTACTTTATTTAATATTATTATATTGATTATTTCTTGACATGACTGTAATTTTTTGACGTTCTTATGTGTTCTGTTCTTTAAGTGCCTAAACTGAATAAACGAAATTGATTCTTTGATTCTTCTTCTTTGACTGCACACCATTCCCAGTTAATTACAAAGTCTTAATTAACAGGATATAAGTTGACTCAATAAGGCAATTCTTTCGCCATCTCCGCTGCCCAGAGTACCTACGCGTGCGATGTACCGCGTTGAGGTTCCCGACAAAGCACCCCAAAATTACTTATACGTCATGCAGTTACTAATCCGGAACAAAATAAACACAGCTTGCATGAATTCACATAGAGTAATTGGTGGGGGTCTTAAGTACTTAGGTACACCATAATGAAAGAAATATTAAAAGTCCCCATCGATTGATATAAAAATACAAGATGTGGTAAGCGATTTTTCGAAAATATTTGAATGCGATTGTTACTGTTTAATAATAAGGGAATGTTCCCTTTGAGTGAAATTCGTTATCTCTATTATTTAGAGTAGTTCCGGTCGAAATATTCCACCAATCTTCCACCCTGTCTATCATATACCTACTTATCTATGCTGTCTATGGTTGGTCTGTCGGTGTCGGAGCACTCGCAGCGCCCACGACCTCTGCCGCGCGGGTGCATCACGGTTATGGGGTACCATAACCGTGATGCACCCGCGCACATACATAAATACGAGAAACTTTATTCCGGTATTAAATGGAAGAAAGGAGAAAAATTTTAAATGGTCTATCCCCGCAATCTTTGCCTTTTCAAACCTTTATTCGATTTAAATATTTAGCATGAGAAATGAATTCAAATTTATTCCGGAAGTCGCAATCGCAAATTGTGAGATATCCGATGTATCATGAATCCTATTAATGGAAAACTCGAATTTCGGAATTTCCTAGCCGCGCCAGCTCGAGAAATAGTCAACCTCCGCGCCTCCGGTTTTTAAATAACACTTTAGTGTAAGGCAGACAAGAACCACGGCAGTATCACCATGGGTTAGCTTAGAGAGAGAGAGAGAGAGATAGAGAGAGAGAGAGAGAGAGATAGAGAGAGAGAGAGAGAGAGAGATAGAGAGAGAGAGAGAGAGATAGAGAGAGAGAGAGAGAGAGAGAGATAGAGAGAGAGAGAGAGAGAGAAATTAATCGTTTAATTTAGAAAACTACATTGATTACCTACTTATAAAACTCTTCATGCGTGACATGGCAAATCAACTTTAACTTTAATATCTAATTTCAATTAGAGCAATGAATTTTCGGCAATTGGATTTCGGTGTAACGTCTTTTGGACCAGTACCACTTCGGATTTTTATTTTTCGTACAAATGAATAACTATAGTGTGTTTGTATAGTCGGCATTTTATTTCTTAGGAATGATGATATTCGGAATTTAGAAAATCGGAAAATAAAATTACGGAATTAAACATTTCGACATTTTTAGGTGTTCCCCATATTTCTGACATCTATTAGTATTTAAAGTGTGTTGAGCATAGATACTAATCGTTGGAGATTGGTAGCGGCGTCCCGAGTGAGGGGAGGGGGAGGGGGGGTTTGGTGGTCAGTAAAACATCGTACGTAATACCTAGATAGTTTGTTAATTTTATTGTAGTTATGTACAAAACTCCGACGGGCAGGGCGCGGGGCGTGGGTGAGGGGCGCTACTCGTCCTCGTGCAGAGCGAACAGCTTGGCCACCTCGAACAGGTCCTCGAACTCGCCCTGCGCCAGCACCTGCCGCACGACACACGGTAAGTACACTCACTGACTCACTGACCTGGCGGCGGCTTCACCGCGCTAGCCCCGGAGCGCTCACCTGGCGCGCCACGTGCATGCGGTTGAACAGGTTCCACAGCAGCACGCCCACCACGCGCCGCTCGCGCAGGTAGAACACCACGCCGCGCTCGAAGCGCCGCGCCTCCGCGCCCTCCGCCGCCTCCGCCGCGACCTCCGCCACCGCGCCCGACGCCTCCGCCCCCTCCGCCGCCACCTCCAGCGCCTTGCCGGCCGACGTCACCGCGTCCGCCGAGAACACGCCCACGGTCGGCAGCCGCGAGTCGATGATACCTATAGCCTGCGGGACGAGCGCGCCCAGTCGCTTCAGCTGTTCATCACTGAGAGTTCTAACAAAACTGTTATATATTTTACTACAGTTGATATAACTGTGTGCGTGCCTAAATTCCCTCCTTGCCGGAGCTAGGGATGTTTCGTCAAATCGGCCAGTGTGACCCGGGGGAGATATCTCCGAAATCGCGACTGTCCTCGGCTACCGACATAGGTTCCCCTTGCTGCGTCGTTTGGCATGGAAATTCCTCTTCTCGTGGAACACCAGGATACCCGATTTCTAGTATTTTTAAGGGCTCTGCCTCACGAGGACGCCATAGCGACGTCACCGGCTACGTACCCAAGCAGTTAATATTGAAATGTATGGAACCTAACTGACATGGCGACAGGCAACCATACATTTCAATAGTAATTGCTTCAAAACGTTCTTAAATAGTGTGCATGTCCTCGCATCAAAATAATAATTAGCGAACCGCACAGTCGTAAGATTCATCACCGACTAGTACTGGAGTAAACCACACTCGAAAGAGCACGCGAGGGCGTGCACTTATCGAGGAGGGCGAGCGCTCACCTCGTAGCCGAGTTGCGGGCCGAGGTCGCTCCAGAACATGCTCTGGTGCGTGTAGGGCTGCGGCGGCTTGACGCCCGCCATGTTTTCGCCGGCCAGGCGGCCCGACAGCACGGCGTGGTCGTGGTGCTCCACGCGCCGCCGGCCCAGCACCACGTCGTAGAAGCACGCCACGTCGCCCGCCGCCCACACGTCGCTGCGCGCCTGCAGCTCCGCGTTCACCACCAGCCCGCCCAGCGCCGCGTGCGTCTCCAGGCCGGAGCGCCGCGCCAGCTCGTCCGCCACCTCCGCGCCCACGCACTCCAGCACCAGGTCCGCGTCCAGCGAGCTGCCGTCCGCCAGCGCCACGCGCTCGCCGCCCGCGGCCGCCGGCGCGCTGCCCACCACCTCGGCGTTGGCCACCAGCAACACGCCGCTCTCGCGCAGGCGCCGCGCCGCCTCGCGCGCCAGGTAGCCCGGCAGCACGGCCGCCAGCGGCGCGTCCTCGCGGAACACCTGCAGCACCGTGCGCCCCGAGGGGGAGACTGCACGCCACGGGAGCGGTCAGTGCCACGCCACACACGCACACGCACACACAGACGCGCTCACTTACGTCGCTCGGCCAGCGCGGCGCTGAGCTCGGCCGCCAGGAAGCCGCCGCCCAGCACCAGCACGCGCGCCACGTCCTCGCGCTGCAGCTCGCGCGCCACGCGCCACGCGTCGCGCACGCCGCGCAGCGTGAGCGCGCGCCCGCGCTCGGCGGCGCCGCGCAGTGCGGCCGTGCGGCGCGCGCGCACGCCCGTGGCCAGCAGCGCGCGCGAGTAGCGCACGCGCACCGGCTCGCGGCCGGGCGCGCTGAGCTCGGCCTCGTGGCGCGCCACGTCCAGGCGCGTCACGGTCCAGCCGCGTGCCACGGCGGCGCCGCCGCCCGAGCGCAGCGCCTCCACGGGCGCGTAGAAGGCGGGCGGCTCGTAGGCCACGGGCCGGCGCCGCCCGTTCCACTGGCGGAAGGTGAGCGCGTCCAGGTCGTCGGCCAGCTCGGGCTCGCGCCACAGCTCCTTGCTGAGCGGCGGCCGCATGTAGGGCAGCTCGCGCTCGTCGCCCACCAGCAGCACTCGCGCCTCGGGCCGCGCGGCGCGCAGGGCGCGCATGGCGGCGAAGGACGCCGTGCCCGCGCCCACCAGCAGGAACTCCACGTGCGGCGGGAACTGCTCGCCCGTAGCGGGGATGGGCGGCGCCTCGTCCTCCGCCGGCGCGACTACCGCTGTTGAAGACGCGCGCTCTCTTACTGATCTTACGAAATGTCAGTTAGGCCCCTCGCCCACACCGATTTTTTGCGCACGACAGCATCGCCACTAACACGTGTTATTCACATTTGCAACGAGCCAACATGCCATGCATCTGCATCGCGAGTGTATCACTGCCAAAGCGCAACCGACGCGACCGTGTCGGACGACATCGGGGAGAGCGTAGCGCGTCCATCTTGCAACCGTAGCAATCGCAGCAATTGTGTATTAAATCGTGCTCGCTCGCAACTGAATCGCGAATCTGGGTGACCCCATGGGCGAGGGCACGTGACTACGTCGATGCGGACACGCGAGAGCATCGCTACAAAAAGTCTCAGTGGGCGAGGGACCTTAATCAAACTTTGTATCCTATTCTTACTTGTACAGCAATCCCTTTCATTTCTTGCTCGAACCAAAAACCAAGCCAACAACCAATGAACCAATAAATAAAGTAAAATGGAAAGAATAAAATGAGCTGTAGCCAGCGGCTCCACCCGTGTAGATTTCATGCCCCCACCCTAACTTCTTTCTCCCATTCATGCCCCCACTCTTACCCCACTCATCATACCCCCGCTCCTTCCGCCATCACTTACCCCATTTATTAATATTTATTCTTCTTCTCTACTCGACTGTCATTTCCCAAACTCTAATCTATCAATGTGTTTCATCAGATTAAATTAAGCTTCTTTCGCGAAGAAAGGTAGGCCTGGTCCATCCCCAAGCCCTAATCCAAATCTGTACCAAATGTCATCAAGATATCTTCAAAAATGACAAATTTGCCTAAAAACTTTAATTTCTCTTTTCCCCCCTTTTAACTCCTTTTTTCGCGATAAAAGGCCTATGTCCGTTTCTAAGCTCTAATCCGTCCCTGTACCAAGTATCAGCCCTTTGATAGCGTCATTTTTTAGTCTTCAAATAATGTATGGCAATCTGGCGGATTTGTTGACATGGAAGAGAAAAAGTGTATTTCCGAACTGGTCGCATTATCGTGATCTGATGATGAGAATCGGGGGTGTAGAATCGTATGCAGTTCAGTATCAGTACGCAATAGCTGATGACGGCTAACTCACCGGGCGACGGAGCGGCGGGCGGCGCGGCGCCGTCGTCGCTGCGCTTGCGGTAGTACAGGAACTGCGGACAACGTCACGGCGTCAGGGAGTGTGCGCTCAGCGCGAACAGTGCGCCTGGCTATTTGACTAAGTACTATTGCAATGAAATATGAAATGTACCATGATGAAAAAAATGTCATAAATAGTAACAGAATTAACCAAACATTTGTTGCTCAAAGTTAAATTCTAAATAGGTACCTAATATGTTTATATATAGTATCTTTTTTAACTGGGAATACTGTTGTACATACAAGAAGACTATTTAACTTGTAAAAATTTAATCAATAAATCATCCATGCAAATCAAGGTGCATAAAAATTACCAGAAAAAAATCCTACATCACGTGGATTCATTCATCATTGAAGATAGAACAAAATAATGTTTGCGTGGTGTCTATTTTGACTTATTTAATTTACCTAGCTCCAGTACATGTTATCTGTTAAAATAGCATAACTTTAACCGTGACGAATATCACGGTTATCACGTTAATTGAAAAAAAAACGAAGTTACAAGTTCCCGTGTTAAGCAATAGAGGAAATTGATGAATTGCAACCAACCCCCCCGAGCGAGGCGGACACGGCGAGCGCGGTGGCGGCCACGTGCCACGCGCGGCGCGGCGGCGGCGGCGGCGGGGGGCGCGGGGGCGCGGGCGGCGCGGGCGACGCCGGCCCGGCGGCACCGCCCGCGCGCGGCGCGCTCAGCACCGTCTGCGCAACACGCAATAGTACAGCGTCAAGTACAGCGCCGCGACAGCCTTGATAGAGGGTCGGACTGCGTGACGTCACGCAGTCCGACCCTCTATCAAGGCTGTCGCGGCGCTGCAGCGCTGTGCTCGACGGGGACACACAAAAATTTCGAAATATTTAATTCCGAATTTTAGTATTCCGATTTTAAAATTTTCGAATACCTATTATAATTTCTAAGAAACAAAACTCCTGCCTTTCAAAAACACGATAGTCATATCCGTAAGTCATAAATACTCATTATTATAGGTACTTATACTTAAATTATCATTATTCAGAATTACATTTGTACGAATAATTAGAAATCCGAAACGTCATTAGCCCGAAAAATGTTTTCCGAATTTCAAATTTCCGAAAATTCCTTGCTTAAATTGAAAGTTTGTATCAAAAATAGATGAGTTAGAGTTAAAATTAATTTGCAATGTAAGGCATCACGAGTTTTGAGAGGTTATGTATGTCGGACTCGAACCAATTTATCAATACATCTATACATATAAATGAAATTAGAGTGTCTGATTGTAATATTGAAATAAGCGGTTTTTACTAAATGCGTATGAATATAATACGGTACATACACCAAAATAACATTTTTTACAATGTTTGTACCGGCTAATCTCGGAAATAGCTGGACCGATTTTGACGGGACTTTTATTGGTAGGTACCTGATGTCATAAGGAGTAATTTAGGCTACTTTTATTTTAGAAAAAAATAGCGTTGACTCAACACTAAGCGTTAACCGAAATCCACGCGGGTGGAGCCGCAGGCAACAGCTAGTTTAATATAAAATCCGAGATAGTCTGATCACTTCGCAAGTAGGAGCGCAGCAGGGGGATCCGTTGGGGCTCCTAGTCTTCAGCTTAGTGATACATAAGGTCGTTACGGAACTCAAGTCTGAGCTGAACTTATGGTATCTAGAAGACGGGACCCTGGGGGGTTTACCACAAGACGTTTATTAGGATCTGGAGATTCTTATCCCGCGACTCAAAGCCCTGGGTCTGGAGGTGGACCCTTCAAAATGCGAGCTTTTCCCCTGCAGTACTGAAGCCCGCGCACACTTGGGACGAATTAATTCTCTGCTGCCCGACATCAAAGTATTGTCCTCCTCTTCTTTCTTCCGTTTAGGTTCGCCTATCTTCCCCGATGGGCTCCCAGAGGCTATTTCCTCTCGTAGGGACCTCCTATTAGCGGCTCAAGAGCATCTTATGGACCTGACTGCTCACGTGGCGCTCGTGATGATGCGTATGTGCTTCGCCCTCCCAAAGCTCACGTATGCGGACAGCGTCCACTTGGCTGTGTCCCACCGAGGTAGCGGAGTTCGATGATACCCTAAAGTCGATCACTGAGTCTATCCTAAATGTCACCCTCAATGGGACTCAGTGGAGACAGGCGACACACCCTATTAGGTACGGGGGTGTGGGGGTGCGATGCGCTGGGGACGTGGGCGTGCCGGTTTTCTTGGCGTCGGCGTATTGGGTGTCGAGTCTTGTCACTTTAATCCTGGGCTCTGATGATGGCAGAGCGCAAGTGTCTTATGCAGCGGATGCCGAGTCAGTTTGGGCGGACTGCCCAGCTTTTCGTGGCGTGCAGCGCGCGTAGGACGACATTGTTGCGGGGCAGATTGGGGCACAATTGTTAGAGGGTGCTTCGGGGGCCGATATGGCCAGACTCCGAGCGGTGGCTCAGACGGAGTCAGGGGCATGGCTGCACGCACTACCTTCACCTCACCTCGGCACCTGGCTGGACGACAGCTCTCTGCGTGTCGCGGTGGCGCTCCGCCTGGGCTGCAGGGTGTGTGAATCCCACATATGCACCTGCGGTTCCACGGTGGGAGCCGATGGCCATCACGCACTGAGCTGTCGTAGGTGCGCAGGTAGGTTCTCGCGTCACCATGCCCTCAATGATATAATCCGGAGGGCCCTGATTTCCACGGACGTTCCTTGCGTGCTTGAGCCACCTGGTCTTAGCAGATCCGATGGCAAGAGACCTGATGGTTTGACGTTGGTGCCTTGGAGGAATGGTAATTGCCTGTTATGGGACGCCACGTGCGTCAGCACTGTCGCTCCCAGCCACCTCGGTCGTACGGTCCGGTTCCCGGCCGCTGCCGCCGAGGCTGCAGGCGACGGGAAGCAGCTCAAGTACGAGGCATTGCAGGTCCGGTATATGTTCGTTCCTTTCGCAGTGGAGACCTTGAGTTGTTGGAGTGTGGAGGGTAAAAGATTTTTAGAGGACATCGGGTGTAGGATCAGGGAGAAGTCAGGTGACTCCCGCGCCGTACCCGCTCGTACCCGCAGAGGCTGGCCATCGCCATTCAAAGAGGCAACGCAGCTAGCGTGATGGGCACTTTCGCACCGGGTACAGGTCTGGGTGCACCTTTATTTTAAGAGACATGTAATATCTGACTTGTTTTATTTTATTTCTTGACATTCAAATTTGTAATAATTATTTTGGACATTGTGAATTATCTTGGACATTAAAACATAAAAATTAAGGTACATGCATATTACATACACCTTCTTGTATGCTTGTATTTTGTAGTCAGTATGTTAGGTAAGATGGAAATAATAATTCAATTTTTGTGTACTCCAAAAATAGCAACAACCCACTTACCTCATCCTAGTTTATAATGATTGTTGGGTTTGTGTTGTTTTGGAATTTTGATAATCATAATGCGTGTATGAAATATCGGATTATTATTAATTTGGAATTGGAATTCTGACATTCATATTTTTAAATATTGGGAAAAAGAAATTTAGGTTAACAAGGATTTATGAAACATTGAATTTCTGACTTTTTAAATTTGTGATTGTGATTTTTGGAATACAGTTTTTCGTATTTTATATTGTGTACCCATCTTCGATGTGAAGATTGCGGAGACGATGTCGATTGCGATGTTGGTGAGTTGCAGGCAACTCAAAAAAATTGGTAATTTAAGTTTAGTTTATCTATGTAATGAATGAAAGCTATTCCTCCTGTTCATTGAATTGTCAGTACCTACCGTCTTGTAACTCTTAATTTTCCTTGCACGCTTGTAAAATAAGAAATATTCTTATTATTTCTATTTCAATAGTGAGAGAATGACCTAATACCTTAAGCATGTTCTGTGGTTACCTGTGTGGCGGGCGCCTGTGTGCACAGCGAGCTGGTGCCTGCAACAAGACCCCGATTAGTCCAATTGTGAATGTTTAAGGAATCAAGTCAGATAATACAGTAACTGAGTATATAACTATACTGTAACCCATGCTACTCCACACTATGTGTGCAGCATATTTGTTTGTAGTCTTAATAGTTAACATTGTTTCAGGACATAATGCTGCTCAATCATCCCTAATAAAATGTTTTGCTTTGTTCTTTGTGACCCAACGTAAGACAGCCTCAACTGAGAGCCAGTACACAGCAACCAGCTCAAATGAAAGGGCTCACTCCAGAGAATGTCTTAACACAAACCAATTTGCATTCCTCAATTAAAACTGACGATAGTTATATTATAAGGAGATTAAACCAACCAACTAAAAATGTACTTATCTAATCTTATTCACATTCTAGATCCCATAACATAAGCTAGTTGACTAGTCGTCTAGATAGCGCTGTGTAGAATGATTTATTTATTTAATCATCATTTTGTTTTTTTCTTAATAGTGGTTTCATGTCTACCGGTCTACCTCGATGGCTTAACTACTAATAGTAAACCTAACTATTGAAAGCAGGACTCACGGAAAAGTTTAAATACGTCTCTTCTCGCTGAAGAGAGTAACTCGAGCGCCTGGCTCTCCACATACATTGAAGATACCGCTCTGAGCATTACTGTTTTACCACTGTACAATAAATTAAAAAAAATAATTTCTTTACATTTAACCGCTTCACTGAATTATGTAAATTCAGTTGGATTTTATTAGCTCATTTCCGTGCATATCGTAAATCTTTAAATCATTATGAAGACGATAAAGTTAAATAGGTTATATCGCGTTAAATCGCTAATAAAGACAGACAGATCAGACAGATGACACAGATGTGACAGAAGACAGAATTCAATGTTTGATTGACATAATAATATTGTTGAAATATGACCCAGTAATCACTTTTTTTTGGCAAAAAAGTAATAAAAAGAGATCTATCGTACTTTTCTTTCTTTATTGAAAATCTTTGGGAATGGAAACCTACCACTAAAACCATCGATATCGTTGTGTAGTAGCCGTTGACAGACTCGGACACCATGGCCTGTCGTCGTCCTGCAGGAGCGTTGAGAAAATTCAACGACACTCCCGCCAGCCTCGTCAACAAAATCCACGATGCTCTTGTCATCGCCGGCGCCGGTGTGCCAGCTGTGCTTGAACCAAACGCTATGGCGTGCGACGATGGCAAGAGACTTGAAGAGACCAAAACGGCATGTCTTTAATGCCATGGAAAATGAGTAGTCGTTATTGGTAATTGGAGCCTTAAAAGTTCAAAATGGTCTAACTGCAGTTTGCAATGGGTTTTGGAAGTCAGGTGGAAATGTCGAACGCAGTTAGACTGCAAAAATCGGACCCCAGACTCCGAGGTGAAAGCTTCTAGAGTTTTTACTGCCACTTTTATTGTTGAATGCACCGAAGGAAACTTCTCAAAAAAAAAAACTGGAGACAAGTCCTAGTTACCGGGTCATACAATTCCACAAAGAAAATCTAATTGCTGTCAGTCAGCTCAGTCAGCTGTCACTGCTGTCAATTTTTTTGTTCTTATCGGAATCTTGTTATCAAAAGTTAATATTAAAGCTTAATTGAAATCCACCGCAGAGTTCAGATATTGTATGAAACGGTAGTTCGATTTATAACACAGTTAAGTTAACCCTGGCTGCAACAAACGAATCAAAATTCCTCCTGCCTCAGTAACTCAGGGATCTTCTCTCCGAACTGCTGATCGGTACGTGTGTTCATGAACAATGCGTTGACTACTGCGTTGTTGTTAACTATGCTATTTCACGATCATATAACGTGCAATCTTAGGAATTACTAAGGCATTATAATTATATGTACCGCCGCGGAGTCGCATATTAAAAGAAGGCGACGTATTAATTATCTCTTCTACCCCCGACACCGCCCGCGCGCATTCATTAAACTGTTAGTTCAGCTTCGGAATGTATGATTAATTTTGAAATAGAAGCTCAAAGCGGAAGGAGAACTTTAGTATTAAGAAGAAATAAATATTTTGGGCTTGGTTGATTGGACAACTACTTGTAGTATATAGCAATCTGCAAACTTGATGACAATGTAGGTACCCACTCTGTGCCAGGTGCATTTTTCTGTATCACTGGAGGAAAAGAGGGGGAGGGGTGGTGCAAAGTACTTACTCCCACATTACGGGCGAATAATTTGAGATAATGTTCCCTAAATCTGTGAATATAGTTCAGATTATCTTTAATAGTTATGGAATCTTTCCTAAGAATGTTTTGCTGTAACTATAACGCTTAAGGTACCTACCCTTACTGCACTGTATCAAAAATTCACTTCTGTAATTAAAATTTCACTTTTAAAATGTGTCTTGTCTGCCACAGCACATCAAATCCTGTCAGACCAGAGACAAGATTTGTCTTATTATATAACTTTGACCAGTCAACTCATTCTCATTTGTTCTCATTCTCAGCCTTTGTGTGTTCATATATTTGATATTATCATGGATAGTATAGTATAATTCTTAAACAGATGCACAATCAGTAATAAAAAAGTGGTTACACTCGTAACTTCCAAAAGAAGGCAGGCAGCTTTTAGTCCATGGGTGTTATTACTAGATGGCTACAATGTTTTGACAAACTTTTCTCATTTTTACTTATTGAAAATAAAACATACACTACACAAATTATTAAATATGACTGAATAAAACTATAAATATTCTAATCTATATTGATTCTGCAGTAATTGCAAAACCCACTTTGATAGCTCACTATTTACATGCTCACTTATTATTATCCCCTCATACTACTAGTATGTACCTACTATTTATTTTATACCCATATCTATTCAGGTGCTATAGTTGTATATAATCGTAATATGTTACATATATTCTACTTTATTTGTGCTTTTTTCTTTCCTTCTTTCTTAACGTTTCAGAACAATTTATATCTAGTTTATATGATGACTACACCATAATTTTGTTTTTACCACATTACTGTCCATCTCAAGGTTGCCTGGAAGAAATCGCTTCAAGCGATAAAGTCCACCATTTTACACTTAATGTATACATGCCACCTCCTTGTCTCTACTGTAAATGTAATGGTGTACAATAATCTATTATCTTTCTATCTACCATGTAGCACTATTTATTTATTTGTTTTATCTACTCTGATACTATAATACACAGATTATAAAATTGACATCAAAACTCTTATGACGAACATTACGCACAGGTCAAAAAAAAAGTTTTATTACGATACAGGTCTTGTATGGACACCTATATCATTAAATAACTTTATCATAACAATACACCTATACAACCTCTATCTGGACTGAACCTCTACTTTAAAAAAGAATCCGCAGATTCGAAGAAGAAAAAAAAGAAACACGCATGCGCTATCGATGTTTGCGCCTTGGCGCGAACATTTTACATTTAAATTTTGTTGGTAAAATAAATTAGTTTATGTATTATAGTATGAGAGTAGATAAAGTAGTGTATGACACTGTACATAACTTGGTCTTATAACACTCGTATGATATTATAAAAAAACTCGCCTACGGCTCGTTTTTTTAAAACACTCGTGTTATAAGAACCCTTATTATGCAACAGTATCATAAACTACTATAAAAGGTCCAGAAACAGAAATCAGACTCCTAAGTCTAAGATTTAACAATGCACACAACACTTTAAATCTGAGGTCTTACACAACACCAGTCAATACAGCAATCATTACTCTGATACAAATGAATTATAATAATAAGTTACAATAAACGACGAATTTATATCATCAAGAGAGAGAAAAGAGAAAAATAAATAAATTATTAAATTGTTTCGATCTTTTCAGCGTCAGTCGGGTTTTTATTTTTAACTAGCTGACCTGGCAAACTTCGTACCGCCTTAGAATCCATAAAAAAAGTTGCAATTTCCCATATTTTCTTACCGTTAACCTTCCCTGACAATGACATCCACAAATATTTCAAGACTCAAATTAGACAAATCGGTTCAGCTGTTCTCGAGTTTTAGCGAGACTAACAGAATTGCAATTTATTTTTATATATAAGAAGATAATTTATTTAATTCATACTTCTTAGCTATGAAATATATATTTTTGTAATCGTCTTTTAATTTCCTTCATTTTGATACCCCACTCGATAAATTTGAGCCGAAAATCTGCCATTTTTTTTATTTTGATATACACAGTGTCACTCTCACAGTAAATGCGATTCTAACGACACTTCTCAAGCTAAAATCCGTTGAGCTGTTCAGGCTGCAGAGCGTGCCAAACAATTATACATACATACTCTCGAAAACATAACCCTCCTTCTGGCGCAGTCGGGTTTTAGTATTGATAAATCGTCGTATTTCACGGAAGGTTTTACGGAACAACACATTAGTTCTTTTCATCCACAATAATGTGATTGAACAGTTAAACTTAAAAGTTTAAAATTTCACAGAGCCGGGGTGCGAGGGATATGTCGCATGACAACCTCACCTTCGGCCTAGCACTACGACCCAGAGACGGCGTGCGGTTTAGTCGGTTCGAGTCCGACATAACCTCCCCCTCCGGCTCCGGAGGGGTGGGTATCCGTGGGGATTTCCCGCACGTAAAAAAAAAAAATTGGTTGCCTGTAAAGTCGGTATACGGGCGAAAGTTTTACGTGACAACGACTTTGAGTGGTAAAATAATTTTAATGTGAATATTCATTCGTATAGTAGGAAGAAGGATGAATTTTATGTCGGTCTCTCTCGCTCTTAGGCGGGCTAACCATGCCCGAGTGGAAGGGACGCGTGCCTCTCACTCGCTCTCATTGTGAGCGCATAACGTGAGCGGAGCGTAACGCAGTTTCTTGAAGTGTCACCCGGCAAACCAATTTATAAGACGTTGTCACGTCAAAAGAAAGGGAGAACACAAATATTAAAACGCGGGTAGACGAAAAGAAAAGTTGGAAATTGTTGTTACTCGACGGTATTTTGAAAAGTTGTGGAACACGCATAGAACGCGTTGGTACCTTGATGTCTCATTTCTTAGATGATACAGTGTTTAGGATATCTAATGTGTCTAAGAGATAACTGTCACTCCAATTGTAAACTCCAATTCGTAATGCAAAATACTTTCGACCCATATCATATTTGGTCATTATATCCAGTTCACCGGCCGTACCACCAGTGACAACAACTGTTTTGTTTGAGAGATCGTTTGAATGGTAGTGGTATCGCCAGGGATACCAGCGATCATGATTTTAAGCTTTTCATTTTCATTACAACAATTTTAAACGCCACACATTGGTAGAGTATGGCTTGCACCTAGAATGTAAAACATCCAAAAACTCTGTACCCACTCACCCATATTCTGACAAATAAACCATCATTTCATTTCATTTCATTTCATCATTTCATTTCCATCAACAACGTTTACAACGTTTACTAACAGTTTACTCTTTTTTGAAACTATCAATCAAAGCTCAATATTATAATATTTTCAGTTCAGTAGGGTGGTAATACTGTTGTCTTTGTTACTTAAATTTTTAAATTAAATGTAACGTAAAGTAACGAGCATAGATAAACTTCATACGATTAAAATGTAACAACCTAAGACAGTATAGCCACAACACTAAAATTAAGAAACAAGAACAATAAAACGTAGCTGTCTTACGAGGTCTCGCAGAAATAAAGAATCACGCCATACTATTTATACTGTTGATTGATGGCGCTTGGTGGAACTTGTTGTTACACATATTGAGAACACTTGTTCTTTGTCCACAGTATTTATTATTGAACGGTTCCGCCCTACGGCATTTTCCAAGGTTTGCATTGATGGTTATGAACATTCTTGTTGTTGTTGAAGAACGTAGTTTCAGACTAGAAATGTTCATAACCATCAATGCAAACATGTAATTTCAAGAAATAATTAAAATAATATTATGTTATAAATAGAGTAAGTAAATAAACAATTTGAAAATGATTCTTTCGCTGGTTCGGTAAGTTGGTTTTAGTCGACCAGTTATAATCAAACCAACGTAATACTTTAAGTCTTGAATTTGAATCTGAACATGAATCTGAATTTGCATTTGAATATCGATTTTATTGAAAATTTCGAGTCTGCCATGTTGGATTGCTAAATGGATTATATATTTGTAATTACCAACCCCAAAAACCCTGAAAACGATACCCATATCGAGTTTAGTGAACATTTCAGGTCCGCCATCTCTGATTGCTAAATCCTACTAATATTATAAACGAAACGCTTGTAAGTATGAATGGATGTTTGTTACTCTTTCACGTAAAAACTACTGAATGCATTTTAATTAAACTCTACAATAATATAGCTTATACATCAGAATAACACATAAGCTACAATTCTAGCGATAACCGACATCCACGCGGGCGGTGACGCGGCCAAAGGCTAGTAGATGAGACCCTAAAAACTCTGAAAACTATATACATTTTGTAAAAAATTTCAAGTCAATCTTTGAAGGCTAAATGAATAATCGTAATCGAAATTATGTAGGCTTTTAACAAACAAAACGAGTCAATAAAAAATATAATAAGATAAAAAACAACGTGAACCGACCAAAAACCAAAGGTGATTTCAAAAAACCACTTCCCTTGTAAGAAACATAGCTTGGACTAATATTATTTATAACATCTATTCTGTAACCTATGCTTCACGAAATAAATGAATTTGAATTTGAATAAATATCCACTTTCTATACAGTCAGGCCTTAATTCGCTCTATAAAAGAAAAAAATAAATTTCGCGTTTCAATAGTAGATTGTTCAACAAGGGACTAAAACAAGCCATAATGACACGAGATGTTTTAGCCACCCGAGCGAAGCGAGGGTGGCTAATAGTTCGAGTGTCATTATGGTTGTTTAGTCCCACGTTAAACACTATACTTTTCACTTTGAATGCGAGGTAAAAAAGCGGCGTTTTATACAAAATTATAATATTTAAAAAAAAAAAGAAATAGGCAAATATCTTTTTCAACCTAAATGTAATAATTTATCATATCGATAACGGGGTAAAGCCTCCGTGGCGTGGCGGAAGTGAACGCGGTCGCTACGCAGGAGGCGCGGGTTCGATCCCCGCTCAGTGCAAATATTTGTATGCATGGATATGGGTATTTGCATTGGTCTGGGTGTTTCTATGTATAATATGTATGCATTTACAAAAAAATATATCTAAGTATGTTTATCCGTATTCTAGATTCCATAATACAAGGTAGTAAAGCTATGCTTACCATGGATCTAGATAGCGTTGTGTGAAATTTTGTGGAATATTTATTTATTTTTACTTATTTATAATAACAAAGTTTCTAAGTTGCACAATTAATTGGTGTTAGTAATTGGTGATTACAACGCAAGCTTGTTACGAATAATCTATTCAAAATTCAAATTGCAAAGAAATTTGTCCCGCGGTTTTTTTTGTTATGTGACGTACGGTTTATATGCTTGCATATATATTAGGGGTTAAAGTATGAAATTGCCGATTTGTACTGACAAATTGAAATTCTTTTTTTTTTAATTTAACGTATTTATTTAATCAAAATAATTACCATTATTATCTATACATTGCTGCCATCTAGTAGGAAGGTCATTTATGCCTTTGCGATAGAACTCTGGTGATCTAGATTCGACAAACTGTGTGAAAGCATTTTGTACTGCCTCCTGAGAAGAAAACTTTTTATCACATAGAAAATTGTCCAAATCACAAAAAAAATAGTAGTCTGTTGGAGCAAGGTCTGGCGAATACGGAGGGTGACGGATAGTTTCTAATTGCAGTTCCTGTAGAGTTAAAACGGTTTCTCGTGCTGTATGAGGTCACGCGTTATCATGGAGCAATAATGGTGAAGATCGATTCATGAGTCGGGGCTGTTTCACTGCTAGTTTTGCTATCATTGTTCGGAGTTCGGCACAGTAGACATCTTCCGTTATTGCTTGATCAGATCGTAGAAAGCTATAGTGAATAACACCATGCTGAGACCAGCAAACAGTTACCATTACCTTTTTATTGGTAAGCTTTGCTTTAGGACACTGTTGTGGCGTTTCACCTGGGGTCAGCCATTGCATTTTTCGCTTACAATTATCGTAAAGAATCCACTTTTCATCACATGTCACAATTCGATCCAATATTCCTTCATTTCTGTATCGATTCAACAAGGTAACACAAGTTTCAACACGCATTTCTTTCTGAAGATCAGTCAAATCATGAGGTACCCATTTTTCACATTTTTTTATTTTATTGATTTGACGCAAATGAGTCAATATTGTTGGTAAGGTAACGTTAAACCATGCAGCTAATTCCTGGGTAGTTTGGCTCGGATCGGCTTCCACCATGTCTTTCAATTCATTGTTATTCACCGCATTGCACATTTTTAAATGAAGAACTACATAGGTACCATGTGGAAAAAGTTTCACTCAAAAATCTCAAACCATGAAGGTTCTATGTCAATTCGAAGTACCTATTACAATGAAACGGCAATTTCATACTTTAACCCCTATTATATGTTGTTGACTAATCTTGTATCTTTAAACGAGAAATTCTTCTCTCATATATAAGTATCTATCTATCTCGGAAACGGCTCCAACGATGTTCATGCAATTTAGTATACATGGGGTTTCGGAGGCGATAAATCGATTTAGCTAGGATTCATTTTTAGAAAATGTCATTTTATTTAAAAATCAACAAAAAGAAATATGACTACAAAAATGAAAATAACGAGCGAAGCTCTATGTTCCAGGTACTAACATAAATGCGAATGAAAGAAAGGTTTGATAAACAGCATTTTTAACAGATTTTGAAAATTGTTGCTTAAAATTTCCAATAAATTTTGTTTTTCTCTTTCATATTCTCGTCGTCTGCGCTTACGTATGAATATGCAGCCTTACTTCTTAAAAAAAAAAGACATTTTAGCTACAGTATACTTTCCTTTCAGGTAGGATAAATCAGGATTTCCTAAATGCATACCGATTGAAAATACTCATTGTATATTGGGACTGTTTCGATCGGTATCAAAATTGGAAATGTTAGTAACTGCGAAATTCAGTACCTAATGTTGCTATTATTCGGTTATATTGAAGTTCAGTTTATTTGGGATTGAGTTAATTTGAAAATCGAGCGGCCCGAGCCAGTATGTTTACACTACGACGTCGGTGCGAATCTTATATTGTCGTCACATCGCCTAACAATCGTCTGTGAATTGGCTACCAGGCCGTCGGAGATGCTCGCGGCGTGCGAGGCGGGCGACGCGTTCGCGCTGCTCGAGGGCGGCGCGGGCGGCGCGCGCGAGGCGGTGGACGCGCTGTGCGCGCTGTACGGCGCCGTGCGCGAGCCCTGGCTCACGCGCGCGCTGCTGCAGTACCACGCGCGCACGGGCTCGGCGCGCGCGCTCGACCTGCTGGCGCGCGCGCCCGACGGCCACGCGCGCCACCTGCTGGACGCGCTGGCCGAGCAGCTGCGCCAGGAGCGGCCCGCGCGCGCGCTGGCGCTGGCCGCGCTGGCGCCGCTCGTGGCGCGCCGGCCCGCCTGGCTGCACCGCCTGCCCGCGCACCCGCTGGCGCGCGAGCTGCTGCGCGCCGCGCGCTCCGAGCGCGACGCGCTGCCGCTGGTGCACGCGCTGCTGGCGCTGGCGGCGCTGGCGCCCGCCGCGCCCGCGCTCGTCAGCGCGCAGGCGGCCGAGCTGGCCGACGCGCTGCTGCGCCCCGCCGCGCTGGAGCCGCCGCCCGGCCCGGCGCGCGCGCACCTGGCGCTGGCGCAGCGCGCGCTGTTCCACGCGCTGTACGCCTCGCACCCCTGCACGCTGCTGGACGCGCTGCGGGCGCACGGCGCCGAGCTGGGCGCCGGCGTGCGCGCCGCCTGGGAGCGCGCCGTGGGCGCGCTGGCCGACTGCGTGCGCCTGCACCCCGCGCTCGTCACCGGCTCGCGCCGCGCCGAGGCCGACCAGGCGCGCTGGGCGCGCGTGGAGATCCACGACGTGGTGGCCGAGTGCCGCCGCCTGTCGCTGTGCGAGCGCGCCGAGGAGCCGGCGCCCTCGCCGCTGCCCGGGGGCGGCGCGCCGCCGCAGACGCTACCGCGCGCCCGCGCCTCGCCCGCGCCCGGCTCGGGCGGGCAGGCGGCGCGCGACGCGGCCGGCCTGCGCCCCGGCGCCGAGCCGTGGTTCCCGCTGGTGGACCGCTGCGGTGCCGACTCCGCGCCGCACACGCCGCTGCCCGCAGACGCGGACGCCGCCGAGCCGCCGGAGGCCGCGGTGGAAGCCACCCCGGAGAACACGCCCGCCCGCGAAACTCGCGCGCAGTTCCGCTTTCCGACGGACTCGGGCGCGGTACGTGCCATCGGGCGGCGCTCGCGGCCCGCGTCCCCGCCGCGCAAGGAGACGTCGCCGGTGGGCGCGGGGGGCGCGGGCGAGGCTTACGCATCACGCCTGTCCCGCGTGGCACTAGAGCGGCGCGCGGCGGACTCGCCGGTGCCTTTCGCGGGCGCGCCACCGCCGGCCGAGGCGGCCGTGGCGCGGCCGGAGCCGAGCCGACCGGCGCCCCCCGCGCCGGAGCCGCTGAACGTGGAGGATCGCGAGGTGCTGGAGCTGACGCAGCAGGCGGCCTTGTGGGCGGACGCGCCGGAGCCGGGCCGGGGCCGGAGCGCGCGCGACCCGCGGGCGGCCGGCCGGGGCCCGGCGGGCGCGGGCGGGCGGCCGGCGCGGCGCGCGGCGTCGTGTGGGGGGCGCGTGGGCGGCGCGCGCGAGAGCGTGGCGGTGCAGACGGTGGACACGTGGCCGGAGCCCTACGAGTTTCTCGTGGCTGACTTCTTTCGCACCGCGCCGGACGATGCGCGGAACCAGGTGAGTGTTAGGAGGCTCCTCGCCACGAAAACTTTTTGAAGCGACGCAGTAGCGATGCTGTCGCGTGCCCGCATCGATGCAGTCACGGAGCGGTGCCCATGAAAGAACATGGTCTCCGTTTATGCAGAGCCACCTCGATACCCAGCCGCCGGATCCACACCACTTGGGCAACTACGGTTCTGGTCTTTAAGGTCGCTTCGCGGTGTGCAGCACTGTACGCCGTGTCATCCGCATACCACGTGACGATGGAGCCGCCTGCCAGCTCGCCGCGTAGCGCCCCGTCGTATCCGATGTTCTATAGGAAAGGCCCCAGGACCGGTCCCTTCGGAACACTATGACATTTCACGACCGAGGCCAGTCATGGTTAGGTAGATGACGGCCTACTAACTGTTTATGGAAAAACACAGTCATGCACTTATTTATCTAAATAATAAGTTTTTGTTAGATTTAGAGTACCATAAGATACTATTATTATAACAATAACAAACAACACAGCAACACAGCAACACTGCCACACAAATGATACACAAGAAGGAAAAGAACAAATAAGGGAAACGATCGCTCCATTCTATCTCCGTTAAGAACATAGCTCTTAGTTCTTTTGATACACACGCAAACTGCTGCGGAACTTGCCCAAGGTACTGCATTTAAAATTATAATACTGAACACTGCGTCTGAACAAGTTATTACTGGTATACACTCAGCGACAGATCAAGAATTCTGACCGCCCTAGGCTAATTATTAGGACGCGCCCCCGCCAGGTGCGTTAACGGACGGCCTAAAAGTACCTAGTGAGAGGAGTAGTAGTGTGAAAATGTTTAAATTTCGAATTTCATATACAAAATGAAGTTAAAACGCCCGTTATTGCGAGGCGGATTAAACAAAACTCGCACTAGGTACTCTGTTGCCAGCTCGACCATCTCGCTCGACCACCGACCGATTCGAGTAACAAGGCAGTGCTTGATGTACGCGCGCTTTTGAAAATTTCTAAATTTATTGTTATACCTAGTGTTTTGTTTCGGTCTAGTTGAAATATGTAGGGTAGATGCAATGATGGTAGATTAGTGCAAGCGAAGAAACGATTTCTTTGGGCGCCCCCTCCCGATCCTCGCGCCCTAGGCTGCAGCCTAATTAGCCTAAGGGTTAATCAGGCCCTGTATACACTAACACAGTTTTATACAAAGGATGGGCCTGGGTATCCTGAATATTCATTCTAAAATGTGTGGAGAATCAACTAGATTATTTAGAATTTTAAATAGAGGAACTTGATCAAACACGGTGCGGCGATCTTTAAGCGTGGTCAATGGAAATTCATACTTTTCACAAACTTCTCCTGAATTCTTTCGATCCGCGCAATATGACAAGCATAATACCTATGGATTCCAAACAATAAACGCAAAATCTAATTATAGATCTTACGTAACTAAAATATAATAATAACAATGTACGCGTTTGTATAAAGGGTTTGGAGTTTGTAAAAATGGAGCTTTGTTGACTATAGATACGTGATATGCAGGTTATATGACAAACTGGAGTCCAACAGGGCTAACATGCGCGCGTCGTCAAATATCTCAAATCGAGATGAGATATCATCTCGAGTCTTCTCGAGCGAAGTAACGTCGACATATTTTGTCGCGTCAAACTTTTTCAATTATTGTCTATGGCATACACATTTTTTAAACATGTTAGTTGCTGTTTTCACATTTATCCGATAAAATCGGCCCGATACGGCCATTTGCTCGAAAGCACAGACTAGTTAGGGATGCTAGGTACGAAAAAAAGAGAAAAAAATAGTGCAAACAATTTTCGACCTTATTGACATGACATGCTATTGAATTTTTTTTCTTATATTCGTGATCAGCGTCATCAATTAATGCGAAAAGACACGTAACAAAGGAAATGTCATTAAGGTCGAAAATGGCTTGCAGTCGCTGTTTTAGTCCAAAATGAACCGAGCTCAAGAAAAGAATACACGAGATAACTTCTCGTCGACCAAATGAACGACGGGAGACAAAACATTTTAAATGTCAAAATTCGAGTAAATAAGGGCACGTATGTTACAATTTGCAGACACCAAGTAGAGATGATTTCTCGAAGTCGAGTTATGTCGACATCTGACAGATCGCCATGAAATTTGCCATGTTACCAACAGTCGATATCGACATAAAACGGCAAAATGCCTCGAGATAGCTATCTCGTGGCGCGCATGTTAGCCCTACATATTACCAACAGTCGACATATGGACATAAAACGGCAAAATGCCTCGAGATAGCTATCTCGTGGCGCGTATGTTAGCCCTGCAAGTCACGAATTGACGTCTTCCTATTGAAATTGTCGTTGTTATTCCTATAGTTCAGTATGATAGGATTATGAACAGAACATTTATCTAAATTTAGGTGTAATTGATACGATTCACAATATGTTGCTACATGATTTATGTTCAATTGCAATTGTAAACAATTGCCAAAATCCTAGTCCGCCACTCGACAGTAGCGAACCCCGCTTTAATCTTTCGAAATCACCCATACAATAGTTTTTATAAACCTAGCTCAAGTGTAAAAATGTGTACACTTCCAGTTTTAAATTAATTTTCAAAGATTTATGATTCTTATTCTCTGTAGTAACAGGCGTAGGACATGTGACGACAGAGCAGGATTTACTACAAAAAATGAAATATAATATAATCGATTATTGATTGGTTTAAATTGGAAAGACTCATAAAATCTGTCGTTATCTGTACATGGTTATTTGTACTAGGGTAGCAACATGGGATTAAAATTAGTATCGAAATATCATTCGGCGTACATTAGGTGCATTGAAATGGTCAGCAACAAGTGGCATCGCTACTGTGGCGCGTTGCAAATGTGACTGACACGCGCTAGACTGCGTCGCACACACGCTGATGGGGTGCCCGGTGCGGGAGGGGCCTCGTGGCAGTCGTGGCAGCTCTCACTGTAGGAGTCTTCTCGCTCGGCGCCATACTTGCAGCTATGGTGCGAATAACTTTCACCTTTCACGAGGCATCTGCTAGGATGACAGGTGGAGCGAACCCTGACTATACCTGTGGTGACTGGGGTTGTCATACACAGTAACGGCATTGTGCCCTCTGCTGGCCGTCGAGGTCATCGAAGAGGAGGTTCCAAAGCGTCTCAACAGTCTGCACAGCGGTCAATCTGTTCGTTCGTCGACAGAGCGGCTCGGGCGGCGCGGGCGAGCCGCTCGACGGGTACATGCGCGCGCTGTACGCCGGCCGGCCCGCCGCGCGCCCCGCCGACCTGCACGAGCAGCTGGCGCTGGCGCACGCGCAGCTCGCCTACGAGCGCTGGCGCCGCGAGGCGCACGCCGAGCGCAACCGCCGCCTGCTGGGCCGCTGCCGCCGCGGCCGCGCGCTCGAGCTGCAGGCCGCCGCGCTCGCCGAGCGCGTGCGCGCGCTGGCCCGCGAGCGCGACGAGCTGCGCGCGCGCCTGCAGCGGGCCGCGCCCGCCGCGCCGCCCGAGCCCGAGCCCGAGCCCGAGCGCGAGCCCGGCGCGGCGGCGCTGGAGCGCGCGCTGCGCGAGGAGCGCGCCGGCCGCCTGCGCGCCGAGGCGGCGCTGCGCGAGGCGGCGCTGGCGCGCGCGCACGACGCCGACGCGCTGCAGCGCGCGCGCCAGGAGGCGTTCGAGGCGGCGCGCCACGTGGAGTCGCTGGCGCGCGCCGCGCTGGCGGCCGAGCGGCGCGCCGAGCACGTGCGCCGCCTGCGCCGCGAGCTGCTGGCGCTGGCGGAGCGCGAGGCGCGGCTGGGCGCGGCGGCGGCGCGGGCCCCGCGCGCGGCGCCGCCCGACCTGCGCGCGCACCGCGCCGCCGTGGCGCGCGCCGAGGCGGAGGCGGACGCGGCGGCGTCGCGCGCCGAGCAGGCGGCGGCGCGCGCGCACGAGCTGGAGGCGGCGCTGGGCGCGCGCGAGGCGGCGCTGGCGGAGCTCAAGCGGCTGCTGCGCGCGCAGGCGGCGGAGGGCGCGGCGCGCACGCGCGCGCTGCAGGACAAGTACTCGGCGCTCATGCGCGTGCTGCGCGCCTCGGACGCGCGCGCGCTCGAGCGCCTGGCGCAGGCCTAGGGCGCCCCGTGACGTCACGCGCGCCGTGAGGGCGAGAGCCAGTGTTCCGTGAGGCGCACGATCGGTTGACACGCCTCGAAGTAGTGCGACGGACGCTTATGTGTGATGTAATTCTATTAATTGAAAATTAATAATAATGAATGTACCAAACGTGTACCACTACGATGGTTATACTGTACCTAAACGATAGCTTCATATTTTGGGAAAACAAGCAAATGGAAAACACTACGTTAAATGTATTTTGTAAGAGGTAGAAGTCCTTCCTATGATTAGTAATGTAGTGTTATGTCGCCCGCTTTTAAAGTGTACATAGACATGCATTATGATATTGTAAAAGAAATAAAAAACCTAATGAACTGCTTTGGCGACGACGCGCGGCCGACGTCCGTTTTGAGAAATATTTTATTTACCAAAACACACAATTGATGCGATACAAACGTGTGGCAGTTAGCGCACAATCAAACACACTAAACTTGAATGGTGTAAGCCAACCCGGGATTAACTCATCGTCATCGTAACTTTGCCGGGACTAGCAACGATGATGATGAGTTCTTAGTGAGCCCACATTCAGTGCGATGGCCCGGACCGATTACTTCGTCCGATCTATGTAACGACGCTTACCTTTCCCCAGTTGTACCCGTGCCTTACCTATCGGACGACCCGGACTGTACTTATCGGAATACCCGGACTGTACCTATCAGACCACCCAGACTGTACTTTTCGGACTACCCGGACTGTGTACCTATCAGAAGACCCGAACTTTATCTATCGGACGACCCAGACCGTACCTATCGGACGACCCAGACTGTACCTATCGGACGACCCGTGCTGTACCTCGCGGACGACCCGTGCTGTACTTACCGGACGACCCGGATTATACTTTTCGGACGACCCGTACTGTACCTACCGGACGACCCGGACAGTACCTATTGAGGAACTCGTACTGAGACCGACTGCGTGAGATATTCGTAAACAACTATGGTATAGTTAATTATGTACTTATTTCTACTTAAGCAAGCCAACGGTGCTTGTAAGTATGTAAGTAGAAATTTAAACTTAACGGAAATTTCTCATTTGAATTAAATCGGTAGTTCAGTTATTTATCTGTGACCGTGTTAATATCTGAAAGTATTTTTTTATTTAGAGTTCGGTTTTAATCTTTTTGTTAACTTATTGTCATTTGTCTCTTTAGTGAAGGTTACTGACCTTTGTAATCAACCGCGGCCAGGCGCACTGGACGCGCTCACTCCGGTCGTCGCCCAGACGGGTCCCGCGTCCGACGCTCGGAGGTCCCTCGTATGAAACAGTGATGTTTATGTGAGACAACGAATAGTTAAAATATCTGCAATGTACAGACACGACTCGATAATGGTATGGACGTGAAATGATTTTTTTTTTTGTTTATATCAATGTCATAGTCAATATGAAATTCGTTTTCAAAGTGACGTCGTCTCTTCTAATAGCTTCGTTGTAAGATTGCATCTCATTGGTAAAAGTCCGAATCGTTCTTCAATTTTTTGAGAAGATTTCCCAGAGATTAGCTCGTAGATAAGCTTCACTTCGTACGTTAGCCAACCACACTGTCCGCCTGGCCAGCAGTGGACTGTATTGCAAATGTATACTTCTTTTTATCTGCAGGTTTAACATGCGCGCCACGAGATAGCTATCTCGAGGCATTTTGCCGTTTTATGTCAATATGACGACTGTTGGTAACATGTAGGGCTAACATGCGCGCCACGAGATAGCTATCTCGAGGCATTTTGCCGTTTTATGTCAATATGACGACTGTTGGTAACATGCAGGACTAACATGCGCGCCACGAGATAGCTATCTCGAGGCATTTTGCCGTTTTATGTCAATATGACGACTGTTGGTAACATGCAGGGCTAACATAACATGCGCGCCACGAGATAGCTATCTCGAGGCATTCTATGTCGATATCGACTGTTGGTAACATGGCAAATTTCATGGCGATCTGTCAGATGTCGACATAACTCGACTTCGAGAAGTTATCTCTACTTATTGTCTGCAAATTGTAACATACGTGCCCTTATTTACTCGAATTTTGACATTTAAAATGTTTTGTCTCCCGTCTTTCATTTGGTCGACGAGAACTTATCTCGTGTAAACTTTTCTTGTGCTCGGTTCATTTTGGATCAAAATTTAGTACATTTGTGCTGAAAATGGCGGTGCCATATTATAATAGCCCCGATATCGGATCACAAAAAGACTAAAACAGCGAGCAAGCAATTTTCGACCTTAATGATATTTCCTTTGTTACGTGTCTTTTCGCGTTAATTGATGACGCTGATCACGAATATAAGAAAAAAAAATCGATAGCATGTCGTCAATAAGGTCGAAAATTGTTTGCACTATTTTTTCTCTTTTTTTACTATTTTCTAACTAGTCTGTGCTTTCGAGCAAATGCCCGTATCGGGCCGATTTTATTTGATAAATGTGAAAACAGCACAAGATGTCGGCTATCGGACGTCGGCTATCGGCGTCCGATACCGATATCGGATATCGGATGAAAAGAAGAAAAAAGCACAAGCAATTTTCAACCTTAATGACATGGTATCGAGGTTTTTTTCTTATATTCGTGATCAGCGTCATCAATTAAAGCGAAAAGACTTGTAACTCAGAAAATGTCCTTAAGGCCGAAAATTGCTTACAGTCGCTGTTTTAGTCTCTTTGCGTTCCGATATCGGGCCAAAACAGTGGGGTTGGCTCCGACAACCGATATCGCGCCGGACAATGTGAAAGAAATATACATATCTCATACATTTGATTTCCTTCGATATCGGATGTTGGATATCGGATATCGGATGAGTGTGAAAACGCTCTTAGTCGATCATCGTAAATCGAACCGTGAAAAGGTGGCTTTATATGCCATGACAATAATCACTGTAAATCGGGGGCATTGTATGCCATAGACAATAATTTAAAACTTTGACGCGATAAAATATGTCGACGTTACTTCGCTCGAGAAGACTCGAGATGATAATATCTCATCTCGATTCGAGATAGTTGACGACGCGCGCATGTAACCCTGCTGGTCTAAACGAAATGTGGACAAAGAGTGAATAAAATATGAACTTGGCATGTCTCACCTTGATTAGCTGCGACATCTAAATGGTCTGTGCAATTAAACTGAACTATGATGCAACTATAATCAAAACATTTTAACTTTGATAATCTGTAAAATGCTATGTCCAAGTCGAAGGACAACACCACATTATTGACTAAATGTTGAACGCTCCAACCTATGCATTAGTCTGATATTGCTTTTGTTGTATGAATGGACAGAAATTATATTAACATACTATCTGTTGTTTAAGTATTCGTATTGTGCCTCCGTTAGACTTTTAAGAAAAATTTTTTTTTAATGAAAGTTCTGCTGTTTAAATTCTCGTCTAATTATGAAGGTAAATTGGTTATTTCTGTTAGCACTTCTTACAATTCCCATTTCGGTACAGTTTAGGGGCCCAACATGGGCCAATTCTTTGAAGCTCTTCTTCTTATTCTGTCGAGTCGAGGGCATATGTGTCGACGGCCTGATCTTGCAACCTCCTTATTCATTTTAGTCGAAGTTTGAATTCGGATAAGCCGTACTATAAAATATTCAGTCTTCAACCATGACTGCTCCCTGTGTCACACGAATATTTTTGGGCTTTTATCATATATATTTTATCATATGGCATAAAATATATATAACTTAGTATGTCAAACCAAGAGAAAGTCCGCCTTCACCGATAAGGTGAATCAACAGACAACTATAGGTATTTAAATCATTTACATCTACTATCAGAGATTTCGGTACAATGCCATGAACTGTTAACGACGCAAACTCAAAACACATGGTACCGATAAATAATGTAACAGTTTAGAGGCTTATTTACATTATATGTAAGTAAATAATACTTCATTCAGTACAGGGAAAGATTACTGTTTGGAATAACACACCTGCAAGCTACTTGTAAGCCTGAAATAGGTTCCCATAGGTTGAAAGGAGGTGCGTGAGCTCCTGACGGTGACAAGTTATTGAACTAGGATGCTCAACGTATGCGTGGCCCAGGGCTGCCTGTTTGTGCCTCAATTGTAATATTCCTAATTGTATTTAATTGCGTTCTTTTAATTTACCATTTGCCATTGTACATTAATGTTTAAGTTGACTGACTTGATTGATTAAGTAATTAAGCCTTAAGAAATAAATGGGAATTTACATATACTACTAAACATGTATTGTTTCATTAACTATAATAATAAGGTCATGCACTAGGAGTACTTCGACCACACCGAAGTGGCGTAACCGTTAGTATAACAAGTGAAATAGAGTAATCAATGTATGGAATTAAAATAATAAAATAAAATAAAGTTTATTGGGTCTTTCATATACAATAGGTTGATTTGCGTTACTGCTCTCTTAAATTGGCTATAAGTAACCTGTGTTAAGGAGATACAGGGCCATCCCCGTAATACGGTAAGCATTCCAATAAATAGTTTTAACATTAAAAAAGAATATTTCAGCAAATGATAAAATTTTATATGACATTAAACATTAAAATTATAAATACACGGTACATAAATTATAATATGTGTGTATGTGAGTGCCTGTGTACGTGAGGGTGTGTGTGTGCATAAATATAGGTATGTATGTGTGTATGTGTGTGTGGGTGTTTGTGTGTGTTTCGAAGGGTATATATTTTTCAGTCTGGTCATAGGTTAGATTCCAGAGAAAAAATCGCAACGTCTCTTTCGCATTAAAGTGTGGTAATCTGTAGATAGGGCATTCTGAATTTATTTCATTGTAGAGGTACGGTGCAAGATATAGTGAAAATTTCTTGAAGAAAGAGGTGCGTGGAGGTGGTTTGGTGCAGATTTTGTCTTTGCGACGTTTAGTAATAAGGTGGTATGGTGTTCTAGAGTGTTGAAGAAGAAGAGTATGTAGTATGAATAGTTGACGCACATTTAGAACATTACAGGTTAGGGGAGAGTGGGTAACAGTGGATCACTTTTTTTTAAGCTCCAGAAATCCCAAGTTTATGCCTTAATAATTAATCTATGATAATTAAATACAAGATACGTCCGTAATCTACAAAAACAAGTGCAATTATTGGTAAAAACGGCAAAAACTTACAAGTTATAACAAGTTTAAAAAAAAGTAAAATGATCCACTGTGACCCGTGGATGGGTCACTTTGGATCTTTTCATGGGTCACAGTGAATCGCTTGGGGTACACTGGATCTATTAAAAAAAGTTCAATAAAATACTAATTTTCTACATAATTATTTATTTATTTATATTCTAAGACAGCATGCTATCACAGTATTATAAAAATTTACAAGTCTTAAAAATTATGCTGGTATAAAGAGACCTAAACTTATCAAAATTTTGTTTAAAGAAGCAAGCGTTTTTCGCCTTTATTTTCCATAAAGCTCTCTTTTCTATTCAATTAAATACATTTACTTCTTCAGTAATCATTAACAAACATTTTCATTATAATCATGTGTTGTTTAAAGTGCACCCTTGGGCATGTCATGACGGGCGGTAGTGCATTCCCTAAAGCTCTAAATATGTAACAAATAGTTGTTAACGTCCCTCGTTCTGCGCTTGTGACCTTTAAAATCTGCCTTTGTCCTTTGAATACCATGCCAGTGCAAAAAAGTGCTAAAGTGCTTTAGCACGTTTTTGCACTGGCATGGTATTCGTTTCATCTACGTTAAATACTCTGGCTCCAGTACCAAAGACAGGTTGCCGAGGCGTAACATTTTCTAAGTTATCGAAGAATAAACCAACATTGTGGCGGTTGAAAGATGTCGTTCGACTCAAGCTGCAGCCCTCGGGAGTTCGCAATGATAATCTGTTATCTCTCTTTCTAAGATTATATATAGATATTCGATACCTGCTAGTTTGGTGTCATGCCACTTTTTTGTTATTCAACAGTGGTACTTCATAAATCAAATTGGGGAACGTCTATCATAGTAAGTCCATAGAACATTTGACTGCACTTAAAAATAAAATCAACTATCTCCTTTTCTTCTACGTCAGTAAATATCTTATGAACTGCATAATTAGGTGTTAGCCTCATTGGTTTTGCAGGATCAGGGTTTTTCGTTCTCTTGACATAGTATCGATATAACTTTATATATGGAATAGCAGTCGATTTAGCCACAGATCTTATTATTCAGCCATAAGATATAAGTTTTAAGGCGTTACTCATCTGTTCTTCAGTGTGAAGACCGATACTGCTTTTTCGTACCCGATTGCGAGGCATTGTTACCTACGAAGAAGTACAAAACCATTTCAATTTCATGCTATTTATGTAATTTCCACATGGGTCACACTGGATCACAGTCCACTGTGACCCAAATGAAAACTATTCACTGCGACCCATAGGCCGTTACGACAGAAAAAAAAATATTAAAAAAATAACTACTTATACCTAAGCCAAAATTACATTACCCACAACCAATTCAACAAATAACAAGTTCAAAACATACAACTGTCATTAATATTTATTAAAGGGTTGGGCATACGACAAATTTCTAAATTACGTAAAAAATATTTCCGTACTTACCTACTGGCCTGCGTGTAACAATATCGTGATTCCGTTCGGCGAGCGTGGCGGCAAATAGCGCGTGAGAGGGGGGTATCGACGAGCAGTAGCCACGCGTTTGCTTGTGTGCATAAAGCATCACACGTAAGAATTATAGCGAATCCACTGTGACCCGTGATCCACTGTTACCCACTCTCCCCTATATAGAGTTCAGAGGTTGGGAATAAGATTGGACGAAACGTGGCAACTTTGAGTATGGCTCGGTGGGCAATCTCCACAGGCTTCACCGCTGACTCGGAAGCTTCACCCCAAGAAGTAATACAGTAGGTAACCAGAGAACAACATAGCACCGAGTACACGTTACGAATGACAAAGGGGTTTGCGACATGTCGTAAAGTATTAAAAATGTAGATTAGTTTCCGTATGCGACCCGAGAGAATATTAGTATGCAACTTGAAATTAAGATGATTGTCAATAGTTATTCCTAGGTATTTGGTGTAATCAACTGAATTTAAAACCGGACACCGACAATTATGTTGAGGAATGTGAGAGCAGAAGTGAGCTTTTAATGATAGAGGTTGTCTTGGCTGGGTTTTTGGAGTTATAGAAAAAGTTATAAAGTTGGTTTTTGTAATATTAAGGGTTAGAGTGTGTGTTAAAAGCCGATTTAGTGTAGTATTAAAACCGTTCTGCGAAGCTAGTTCTACCTCAGGCCAAGAATCCGCACAGAAGGTGATTGCGGTATCATCAGCATAGGAGACAATGTGGGCGTTTGGTAAGTTCAGATTGCAGAGGTCATTGATAAATACGAGAAACAGTGTAGGCCCCAGTATACTACCCTGAGGCACGCCGTATTGAACAGGACGCACATCACCAGTAATGTTACCAATGCTAACAAGCTGAGAGCGGTTTGAGAGATAGCTGTTGAGTAACTCCAGCGGTCGTCCCCTGATTCCCACATCTTCTAATTTAGACAATAGGGTTGGAGAGGGAAAAGTGTCGAAGGCTTTGGGAGGTCTAAAAATTGACGTGTATGTTGTAGTTTGTGTAATATAAGTATAACGCATTTTCTATATGCACTTACAAATTGTACACAAACTTTACGTACTGCTCGTGTCTAGTGTGTTGTTGACGCGGGTGCCCCGCGCGGCGCACGACAAACATTCGAATTCGTAACGTAAACGTATCGAGAGAATGGAGCATTAAATTGCGATTGGTTCACAGTAGGCAGGCGGCCAACCGCAATGCTTCGCAGCAGTGATTATGAATGTCATCAAATCCGGCCGGCATATACAAAGAAGTGACAGTGTAGTTATTGGGGGGAGGGGGAGAATAGGTGATGAATGTTTGTAATTTTTGACGATATCCTGATATTTGGTACATAGGTGAATTAGAACTTGGGAACACGACGCGATAAGCGACATCCACGCGGGTGCAGCCGCGGGCAACAGCTAGTTACTAAATATATCGTAGTGACCAAACAGTTCACACACTTTATGATATATTTGATATAATGATATATTTAGTAACCTAAACATCAATGCTACGAAGCATCTGCCCGCAACTACCAAATGAGGCCCGGACTGTCGGACTCGTATGTCGTCTTAGAGTAGATGTGGTCAGTCCATTTGTATGTCAGTGTGTGTCGCGAAGTTCCTTCACGAAATACAAACTTTTTAGGATTCGTACTCTTTAAATGGATTCACCGGCAGCCCAATCCGTATAGTTCTATTTTCTTTACAGTCAAGTATAAATACATTTGTCAAAGAGAAAATCAAAGACGACCGGTACGACGTTACGGGTACACAAGGAGATAGCGCGTCTGTACGAAGGATTCGAAGGCTGGTACCCCTTTTGCATATTAATTTTGCTCCGAGGCATTTTGGGAACTATCAAGCAGTCCTGTACCAGATATGAGAATCACCGCTCACCTGCTGTCTTCATGCTGGCTCAGGATGGGTGTTGAATGCAGTTTCGCCCAGCAGAGCCTGAATTCATAAAGCTGGGACTAGCTTGCGGTGAAGTTTGTACCAATCCGAGATCAGTCGTTGTTGTACGGAAGACTCGACGTAGTCGTGTCTCACCTTTAAAGTGTGACACGAATGGTGGACTTAGAGTTCTGCACATTTGGGCTTTCCGAGATGCCAAAGGTTTATCAGCCTACTCTTTGAGTAACATATATTTTCATTGTCTATATGAGATCTACGGTGCGAGATGACAGAATCACTGGTAATCAGCAATCATGGACATGGTGTGAGTGCACCTGGTGACTTGTTCCGTGTGATGGTTGCGCTCTTCACTTGTGTATCGTCCTCTTTGATGTACTCCTTTCCTTTCCATTGCTCCGTGAGTGCATTTATGTTTAACTAACTGCGCCCCGGACATCAGGGATGGACACTCAGTAGGACCTACTACTAATAGGGGGATGGAATGGAAATGATAAACAGATTTCGTTCAAATTAGTCTTTATCTTAGTGGGCGGGCGGAGGCTCGCGTAGTAATACATTATACATAGTATATTTGGTACAAAATTCACAACAAAGTATAATATAAATAGTTAAAATATCAACAAACTCTTATTTACAATGTACAAAATATACAAACACGTACAAAAGAATCAACAACATACGACTACGATATGGTACTAGGTGCGGGCGGGCGCGTCACGGCAGCGGCTCGACGTAGTTCTCGGGCACGAGCCCCGTCTTGCCGTTGAGCGTGCCGCGCAGCCAGCCCGGCTCGCCCGACGGCGCCACGCTCGTGATGATCTGGTTGGGCTCGAACGACAGCTCGCCCTCGCTCTCGCCCAGGCACGCGTACAGCGTGCGCACGCGCCGCGCCACCGGCCCCCCCGGCGGCGGCGACGCGCTCTGCGACGACACCGACTCGGCCGAGCTGCTGCTGGAGCGGCCGCGCGGCGGGAACTGCTGCAGCAGCTGGTGGTGGTGCGGCGAGTAGCGCGCGGGGCCCGCGCCCAGGGCCCCGCCGAGCGCCCCGCCGCCCAGGGCCCCGCCCACGCCCAGCATGCGCTCGCAGCCGCCCACGCTCACGCCGAGCCGCTCCACCACCGACAGCTCGCCTCGCGCCAGCGGCAGCGACGTCGGCGACGTTCTGTAACAGAAGATATATGCCGTCAGCTACTTGGACTCGGACCACTTCCGTTGTTGAGTAGGTGTCACCAGCTTGCACGCAACTGCACACGCAACTATGCAATGTACTTGTGTTTTACTCTAAGCATCGGTACGTGTCGTTGCCGACTAACTTAATCAGCCGTTCAATAAACTGCCCAGACAATTAACTAAACGGCGCCATTCAATTAACGGCCTGAATGGTGTTCAGCCATTTATTTAAACGGCTAAGCAAATAGCTTGGATCGACGACGTTTAACTACTCGCCTAGCCATTTAATTAAACAATTAGAAATATGTATTTCTGCATAGTTATGTCGCCGCCAACTAGCTTAATCAGCCGTCCAATTAACTGCCTAGGCAGTAAACTAAACGGCGCCATTCAATTAACGGCCTGAATGGTGCCGTTTAGTTAACATTGAGGAATTTGGAAATTGAAATCTCAATTTATTTATTTTTCTCTCACAAGAAACAACTTCGCAACTTTTATTATGTGTTATTTAATCATAAAAGAACCTAGTGGGTACCTAATCTTATACAGGATTCTTTTCTTATGTTTGCGCTGGTAGCTAGTTAAGTTATACTTTCAAGTGTAGCTCCTGAATTTTAAACCCGAATGTACGAAGTACCCAAAAAAGGTATTCCCAAGTTCAAAATGCCGATAATGACATGATACATTGATACATTTGTTTTTATTTTCGATTTCTTTAACTAAGCCAAATAAATATTTTTTATCTGATTTTTTGTTTTCATAGAGCTCTTACGCTTTATGTATTATCACCAGTAACCAAATACGAAGGGTATTGCGGAGGTCGTCGTCATTCTCTTCGAACCTATACCTATGTACCTACCTATCAATGTCGAGGCGCGCTGTGTCCACCCCGCGCAATCCGTCATGCGAAGATTAGGATAGCAGGCTAAGGCGGAAGCGGAACGGAGCGGTTATTGGTTAAATATGGACTATAGGTAAGGTTATTTTCGTATAACCACCCACCGCACAAAAAATATTTCACATGAGTTTAAACTTCTGGTATTTTTGTACCTACATCGGTATTATGTACTTCGGGACACAACCGGCACATCAACCGCACATTTACCTACTTGCTCCTTAGCCCTACTACATCTTTACCGCACCGCACGCACTTCAGAAATTTCGCTAATTGAGTATTTCACTTTATAGAGAAGGTAAAAATCGTGTCCCAGCTCACAGGCAACTTCCCAAGTATTAAGGTAACCTGTGTGACAGGAGACATCACTGAACGATCACAACACCACTGAGTACTGACCCGGCTATCACGAACCCGGAGAGGCAGATGATCATGTTCTCTGGAGCGAGGCGACACTGCACACTGCACAGAGCGTCCTAGCGCGCACGCTGTCAGTACGCGAGTGGCGCGAGCAGCGCGCGCCGCCCTATTTATAGCACAGCGCCGCGGGCCGGCAGGTGACGCGTGCCACCTGCCGGCCCGCCGCCGCCGCACTGCGCCTGAGTGCGCCTCCGGCCAGGTGCTGGCTGGACGATATCAGAGTAGCGAGCAATCCGGGCCAGATCTAGAGCGATGGTCCTGGCTCGGCCGCCGGCCGGGATGCGAGGGATACGCCGGACAGACAACCTCACCTTTCGGCCTTGCACTATGACCCACAGACGGCGTGCGTTTTAGCCGGTTCGAGTCCGGCATTCCCTAAACACGACGATACTATAGGTAGTTACATTAAATTCTATACGGCCAGCTGTACCAATCTGACCAATTGTGACACTTCTTTGCGGTGAAAACTTTCTTGCGTTGGGCACTTTTTTGTGAAGGAAATAACTTTTTACTGTTCACTTCTGTCGGCGTTCCCGGAGTGCCACAATTATTTTTCCCTAAACACGGACATATTGAATGCAATGATTAATTTAGGCGTTAGTAAGGCGTTGATCCAAATGTAAACTTAAGCAAGCCAGTACTAAACCAGTGCTACTTTTCTGTTAAGTAAATATTATTATTATTCTTATATTTAATTCACCTTCCTAGAAATGCTGAACAAAGGCGCGTTATCGCCGCGTGCCGGGTGCCGGCCGGCGGCTGTTCATTTATTGTTGACCGATGATGACCAGCTGCGGATCGCAACAACAGGTACAAAAGCCCTGAGGTTCTATAAGGAACCTTTGTGTCAGTGGATGTGGGTCTTTGGTCGTAGACAAACTGGCCTGGGATTAGAACTCATTCGTTTAGACATGTTTAGACCACTCAACATTCGAGTGAACCGCAAATGTAAGAAATGATAAAATGTCGGTCAATTGCGTTTCGGGGACGAACTTCATCTAAGTATACTAATATTATAAACCTGGAGGAGGATATTTTTTTATAAATGACACGTCAAGTTCGACTTCACCTCGCCTGTTGGTAAGCTGAAGGCAAATTCTCAGGAAAGAGGGTCACGATTACATACACGCACCATGGTAACAATAGTGGCACTCAGCTTGACCGGCTCATCAGGTGCTTTTCCACGCCCCGCTTAAAGGCCGCGGGACTGTAGGAAGAAGGAAACAAGTGAGCTGGCAAGGAGCTCCAGGTCTTAATAGTGCGACTAAGAAAAGAGTCACCGAACCGCTTAGTTCTTGAAGGAATGTTCTGCACTGTATACGGGTGACATCTAAAGCCCTGCTCGTGTTGTCCTGTGTAAGAAAGGAGAGGGTGGGACTAATTGGAATAGCTCATCAGAACATTCACCACGGTAGAGACGGTGCAATACTGTCAAGGAACCAACATCTGTACGCATCTTTTTTTTGTTTAGTTGAACGCGCTATTGCTAGGAAAACCAGAAAAATCTGTTTTTTGAATAGTCCGTTTATCGAGCCTGTTCACATCACGTTACAAATAATACAATTGCATAACTAAAATTAAATGAATTTTAAAGGGGCTAATGTAACTTTGTTGTATTTTTTGAAATTAATTTCTACATTATTTTTATATAAGTATCTTGAAATTAAAAAAATAATAATATTCGCGTTCACTAAAGCAAAGAAAGCTCCAAAAAGAGTCAAGAGATCGTCGGCTCTGACGGCACACGAGCAGTAGTGCAGTACGCTGTACGCATGTCGGCGCAGGCGGCAGGTGCCAGGTGCGCATTCCGCGCGCGCAGCTGCCGCGCATTCTTATCTCTCGCGAAGGGCCGCGCCCCGCGCCCGCCACCCCGCGCCACCCCGCGCCGGCTCCCTTCAACACCAGGGATTCAAACCAACAAAAGACATTTTCAGATAGGACTTTTTACATGTGCTGTTATTTATAGAGTAATTTTAAGAAAACCCTTCAAATTGTTTTGTAATGTCTCACTACACAGATTTTGAAGCATGAGCTGTGTTGATGAAATTTCGGAAGCTCCAAAGGATCCCTACAAATATCCCGCTATCTCTCGAATAATATGACCGTGATCTTCAATGTGCCCCTAGCGAAGTAATGGTCGTTCAACGCAAAAAGGTCTTTTTGCTTTGCTAATATAATCAATAATTGTAGCTTTGAACACAACGGAAGGTCAAACAATAACGGTTCTAACTTTTCGACCTGTCCCGGAAAGACAAAACGCTGACAATGTCAATACACCATGATTTTTATTGTTAGTGTTGGGGAACTTCAATGAGCGCTTTCGTCATCATTGTGTCATTAGTCATCATTACGACCCGTTTAGTAATTCAGTTGTAATCAATGTAAGTTTGTACCTAAGTGTTGTGCAGACAACAGCGTGCGCCGTGTTGTGCGCCGCTGTTATTATGCGGCTTCTGTGCACTCGCCTCGCATCTGCTCGCGCTACCGTTATTATTATTATCTTTTAACACACTTGCTCATAAACTGGCTCTAAATTTTACCGCAATTAGGCACATAATGACAACTATAATAAAACTGTAGCTTTTGATTGTTTTAATTCACAAGTGAGTTATAGATTCTTTTTAAAATTTTATTGGTTCAGTTGCTTCTTTCTTTAAAAAAAGTTAATACTTGCTAATTTCAGTTTGTATGAGTTTAATTAACAAAACTTTCACTCAATAAAAAATAACTTTTGTTTTCTCTGTAATAACTTTAAATTCCACAATTAGTCCGCGACGAATAAAAGAAGCAACCTCTTTTAGTTAACGGCCGATCGATAGGAAAAATGTATATATTTTGCCCGCGGTTGCGAAAAAATCCCTTAACGTTATGGAATGTTTACTACCTGAAGACTGCAAGGGAAAATATCTATTTTAGTATTATTTTATTCACAAGAATATAGAAAAACTGTGTATTGATAATTACCGTCCTCGGCTCTCTTAAGACCCTCACCTAAAGGCTTGGGTCTCAATGGCACCTTAGCGGCAATCATCAACGTTACATATTTGTACCATAATGTACTATTATTTATACTATTGAGGTGGTAGACAAGCACACGGCTGCGCAATACCAGTAGCGTCACACTCACGCTGCCGACCCAGAAAGAACCTTTTATTGCCCTTCTGGAAGAACCCCATGTTGTAGTCGCTTGGAAAAACCACGGCAGGGAGTTTATTCCACAGCTATCATTCCTGACTGCGTACTGTTTCACGTCGCTCTATGTGAGGGTGGATTTCCTGCCTGTGGCCTGTAGCGAGAGGCGCGATGATAGAATGTAGTCGTTATGGCACCTACGAGCGGACGGAGCTGCCATCTCCTCGCAAGGGGCTCACGGGTGATCAGGTGAGAAAACAGAACATCCTAAATAGTAGTAGGCCTACGGGCCTACTAGGCAAAAATCGGCTAATGCCGAGAGTTCCGTCAGTTCCATCATTCCCTATCTATAGCTACACACTACATGTTATGGAGGTAGCACGCGCGCGCGACATTGTATATTTGATGATAAACAGCGCATTGATTTATTTTGAAGTTTAAATCGTACTAATATTACAAAGGATGATTGTTTTAAGCTACAGACCGGATCTGCTTGACATCTGGCACACACCTACAGATGGACTGTGTTAGTGTAGTTAGTTTAGCGCGGCGCACACGTGCAGCGGGCGCAGGTGAGGCGCCCTAATGGCGGCATTGGCGGCCCATTTGTAGTGCGCGAGGTCGCGTCAGCTGGCGCGCAGCCTCCCGCCTGTGGCGTAGCGGCTAGCGGCACACACATCGACACGACGTCGTATGTGGCGCGGGTTCGACTCTAGCTCAGTGCTAATCTATACTGAATATTATAAAGCTGAAGAGTTTGTTTGTTTATTTCAACTCTCAGGATCTACTGGTTCGAATTGAAAATTATTTTTATGTGACGAAGGTTTTAGGGTATATATCGTCACGCTACTATTTAAGGGGGCAGAGCAGTGATCATATAAGGTTTCAAAATATGCCACGGGCGAAGCCGGGGCCGGTCCTCTAGTATTTAATGTTTGATTGGCTATTTGTTTCTTTTCAATCGAGTGTGGCGACCCGTTCGCTGGTAACCGGTCGGCACCGGGTGGCGAGTGAGGCGACAGATGTTCCACTGCGAGTGTTACGCGCTATGTGGAAGGGCACTCGGAACCAATCTACAATCTCAACTCTATGTTCGCACGAGATCCTGAAAAAAATGTCAGGTAAAATGTTTGTGCAACCTTTTGGGACTAGTCGACGTGCCTACAACATTACTGCACTAGAATCAACCGATGGCGCATTGGAATCAGGGATTGCTCCCGGTAATTCCCGCCTCGTTTACCCGGAATTTCCCGTTATTTTTCACCGCTTATGCAGTACCGATACGGGCAACATTATCGGGATTTTTCGGTAGGTACTTTCAGGAAGACATAATTTCAATATGGTCAACCCATTTTCAGTGACTTGTACTTCATTTAGTATATCTTAAGATGTGTTTTAATGTTTTATGTATCTTGACTCATGTTGACATTTACACATTAAAAAGTTTAAAACAAAACTTTAATGACAGTCTTTACATACAGACTATCAAAATATATTTTATCTACTTCGGTTTCGTTATATTCGGATTTTCAACTTGACAGCGTTTCGAATATAGTATGCATATTGCTATCCTGTTTCAATAGAAACCCTTACTGCAATACTGTATCAATATGAATCTATATTGAAACAAGTGCTACCTTGTTTACGATATATGAATCGTCATAAATTCTAAAATATTATGAGCAAAGACATTTTCACATACAACCATCAATTAACTTATTAAAAATGGAACGCAATAGCATTCGATTCTTTTGATTTAAAATAAAAACAATCGAATGCTATATGGCTGTCTCTCTGCTTGAATACCTTTGCGATATAAAGACAATGTAAGGCATTTGTCAGTGTATGGCGCGAAAATTTTAAATATATTTAATAATACACTTTATTATCTGTGTTTTATTTGCAACCTCGTAAATAAAATCTTGTATGCAACTGCACGTTATTAGTCTTTTAATACTTACTAGTGCCCACGTGCAGCGCGGGCGCAGGTGAGGTGATCTAATGACGGTCCATTTTTTGTGCGCAATGTCGCGGCTACTCGGCAAAAATGGCACTCGTATCAAAAGACCCTCCATAACGTGACAGTGGTATAAATAGCTATTAAATCACATTTCCTCGTCAAGGGTTTCTTGTTTTACCGATTTCCATATAGTATTGTAGCTATCTCATTACGCACATGCACAATTGGAATGTAAAACGTATGAGTCTTTTTTTTTTAAATTAAACGCACGGTTTATCAGGATGCTCGGGCTAATAACGACCGGTACTTTTTGTGTTTTTTATGTCAGCCAAGTGGTCAACATTTTATGAATAAAATTAGCTTTATGAGATAAAATATTATCAATAAACATTTAATTCTTTAATTTATTTTGACAATAAATTACAACCATTTATCTGTAAAAAAACGCAAAAATATTACGGCCCAATAGGCGAGCGTGATCGGATCAGTAGGTAAATGGATTTTTTTGGCGCTAACCGTTCACAAATAAATAAATATCAAGGGCTTCGTTCGAGCACCGAGAGTGAATAACGCAATTGTAAAGAATGGCAGATGCTTCACAAAGAGACGGGACGGCACAAAAGCTACGAAGCTTACAGAATAAATCCGCCAAGGCTTCTTATTGTGTACACTACGGAAGTTATATAAAATTATTGTAGAACGGGATATACATTTCTTTTTGTCCTCAACGTGTAGCACGTTATTTAGTAGACTATCGCCACGGAATAGACGGCCCCTTTGTATATGGGCCAAACTAACAATTTGGCCATTTTGACATTTTTATGGTAAACGCATCTTGTCGATTTAATTAATCATGTGAGTAATTAAAAAAGAAACATTTCTGAATGGATTTTTATTGAAAAGGCATATTTATGTGGCATGAGGGTCCATATTGGCTCACATACATTTTTTAATCCTATTCTTCTTTTTCTTACTACCGATTTGTGTTCATGGTCATCACTCTTCATAATTTTATTTTTCATACTTTTTTTATTCATACATTTCTATTACTGACATCGGAACTCATAACAGTTAGTGATTATAATTTAATTATTAATACTGCTGCTACCAAGAACCAGTTTAAATCCATAATTTTTTTCAGATGTTTTTCTTCATAACATTCTATTATCATATTGCTTTAATTAAAAATGTTGTTACTACGAACATACTTCAACTCATAACGTCGTTGTTCAGAATAGCTTACTTTATAAGAGATAATTATTATATTGCGTTCTATCAATTAATTGTGTCCGTCTGTTACACGTGTTTCTCAATAACAGCTGGACCGATTTAAAAAATTCTTTTGCATAAATTCTGTCTACTTTTCTAACAAAAAATAGTTTCTGGCGCTTCGCCGGCCGCTCCCGCGGCACGCTCGCTTGGCTCGCTCGACTCGCGCGTTGTTGTGGACATAGTTCTAACCTAACCTAACCAACTTGTCTGGTAGCATCTCGTTTCTGGTAGCAATTATGATTAAGAAATTTATAAAAACAAATATTAGAATAAAACACATTTATGAATATTATAGTTATTTATTCGAACGATTATGAGTTTCGATCATTAGTATAAACAAAGATATTAAAACAAATATTGGTAAAAACTAAGTGTATAATTTGTAATATTATGAATTTAAATGATTGTTTTTTAATATTTAGTTTTAATTTTTTTTTATGAATAACGATCATTATAATTTTAAATGGTAGAAGTTGAAAAGTTATGTAAGACAATGCGCAGCCGTGACATGAATTTAGACGTAAAAGGTCCAAAGAGTAGTTCCAGCGTCTTTTTGCCGGGGATTTTTTTTTAAGTTCAATCAGCCAGTTCGTCGCTTATTCGTTTAACAATCTGCTAACCTAACCTAACTAAGTTTTGAGTTAGGTACTTTAAGTAATAGAAAATAGTAGATTATGGTACAAGTGTGTAAAGTTAGTGATTACCGCTGAGGCGATATTGAGACCCGAGCCGTCAGGGGGGGGGGTCTAAAGAGAGTCGAAGACGGTAATAAACAATACACACATGTATCATACGACGTTTTTCAATTCACTTGTCAATATATATTTAAAAAGTAGAAATATGTAAGTATTTATAATGTTTTTTTTTTTTTTTTTTTCTGTTCATTAACAATCTTTTACAACTGTGTCTGAATGTACATAGTCATATCAAAATAAAAATTTACTTAAAATCGAGCAACAAACAAAGGAATTCAACAAAATAGGTAATTAAACCAGACAAAAGTCAACCATTTCAATGTCATAACATAACAAAATATAAAGGTTGTCAAAACAAAATGTCATCCCAATCAAATTCACCGCAATGTCAAAATACATAATATAAGTCCATAATATGTCAAATTAGTAATTTAAATGTCATTCAATTTTCTCATTGCCATAAATTCGTCGATTGAATAAAAACAGTTACAGAGCAGATATGTTTAAAGTTTTGTTTTAAAAAAGTATGTCCTATGAATATTATTCTTTACTTCAGTTGGTAGGCAATTGAACAGTTTAACTGCCTGGTATGATGCACCATGTTTAACAACATCTAATGTGGGAAGGAAGGCAGGTTATATTACATTTCTTCGTCTGCTAATTCTTAATAATCTCTCATCAGCCGTTTCAAATTTATGAATATTTTTGGACATATTGCTCAAAACAATAAGTATGTAAAGGCTCGGAACAGTAAGTATTTCTAATTTTCTAAAATATTCTCTACATGACTCCCATTGTGGAATGCGAACAATAATCCTAATTGCCCTTTTCTGTAAAATGAAGGCTCTATTACAGTTATATTTATAACTGTTCCCCCAAATCTGTGTGCCATTGCGCAGTCTAGATTCAACTAGTGCAAAATAAACTTCATCTCGCAAGATTCGCAAAGCGTTACAAGCTGATGATATGGATCCGTCGATAGCATCCAGCTCCGTTGTCCAGTTGAGATAGGCATCAATATGGACACCTAGCAGCTTTGCTTAGCTTACAAGATTTATTTTGTCTCCATTAAACTTTACATCTAAAGTATCAGTGCCTCGTGCGGTAGTTTGGAATAGTATAATATTGGTTTTTTTAGCATTTACAATTAGTTTATTTGCAGTGAACCATTCCTGAAACATATCTAGTGTCTTGTTTACTTTAGTATTCAACAGGTGAATATCACTAGCACTGACTACCGCGTTAGTATCATCAGCAAATACAACTAGATCATCTTCAGGAGTTTTATGTGCAGCATAGTCCATTAGGTCACTAGTGAATATAATGAACATTATCGGGCCCAAAATGGACCCCTGTGGAACTCCAGTATTAACGCGGCATATTTGCGAATGATAAGCCTTTAAGCAATTATTTTCATCTATAGCTTTTAGCTATAGATGAAAATAATTATATTAATAAATTATATAAAAATAATATAGCTATTATTTATACTAAAGCATTCTTATCCCCCGAGATATGTACGAGCCAACATTTTCATTTATTGTATTTTACTGTAAAATTATGTCATTTATAATTAGTTCTCAAATTACCGCACTAGTGTATGCACGTAGGTTATGGTACAGTTAAAAGTTCTCAAGTACGTCAGCGTATCATTTAACCTCGTGCAACAAAGGGTACGAGCAGACAAGTGCTCGTACAGAGATAAAACAAAAATTATACTTATTAGAGTGAAAGTTTTGTTTATTATACACGTATAAAATTAAATTTCCTATTTCAATGCGAAGTTGCATGAAATGAACAAGCAATAGGTAGGTATATTAATTAAATTGTTCCTTTCAACACGATCTTTTTTGTATAGTCTTTTTTTAAATGCAACTCACCAATAACATAAAATAAAAAAAATCATTATCCCACTCCAGATATAATAGCAATCAAAAATCCACAGTTTGATGATAGGTGTCATTATGTGCCTAATGGGGATGCCGCCTGCGCTTTTATCCCTACAGAGGGCGCCTCGTAATGGCAAATGTTAGCTGTCATCTACATACATTTCATTATTTGTCTCTTTAAATCTGACAGCTATGAGTTTGTTATTGTCACAGAATAGATAGTTATTGTTGTTTGGTCATATGCTGCTGCTATCTATAATTAGTTTTGTGTCGGCATCTCCATTGCGGTGAGATCAGATCAATGTTATGAGCAAGTGAATTGAAAAATACATAATAATTTTATTCATTCATTAAAATAAAATATGAATTAGCGTTAAAACCACAAATATGGATTGTAATTTTTGTCTCATGACGATTACAAAAAATACACAGTATATAATGGCCAATTTGACACAATGGGCCAATGTGCAGTAAACAAGACCCTGTATATATGTAGGTATAAACACTGTTCTATAAATAAGGAGAACAGTGGCCTTAGCAAACAGGCAAAGGTTGAGCTTCGGTTTTATCAGTTAATATTTACAGCAAACTCTGGAAGCCTCTCCTGTAAAGGTGTTATTTTAAAATCTTGCCCCATATACACGAGAGTATATAGAATATTCTCAAAATAAAAATCCCATAAATAAATACATTCGTACTCAACTTTCATCCACGGTCGTTATATTTTTGATAACCAGCTACGAAAGAAGAATGAATATACACCTATACAATCCCCATCTGGACCGAACCTCTACTTTAAAAAAAAAATCCGCCGATTCGCAAGAAAAAAAAAAGAAACACGCATGCGCAATCGATGTATGCGCCTTGGCGTTCAACATTTTACATTCAAATTAAACAAAGTTGGGTTTTGTTTGTAAAATAAATTAGTTTATGTATTATAGTATGAGAGTAGATAAAGTAGTGTATGACACTGTACATAACTTGGTCTTATAACACTCGTGTGATAATATAAAAAAACTCTCCTACGGCTCGTTTTTTTAAAACACTCTCGTGTTATAAGAACCCTTATTATGCAACAGTATCATAAACTACTATTAATTAAATTTGCACACCACGTGCGGTTTGATCCAACTTGAAAGATAGGATAGCTTATACTCGTAATCCGATCTCTACTTGGGCGGAGCCGCGGGCAACCGATACTCATTCTATATTATTTGTCGACCACATTTTGACGATAGATCTATTTTGCGGACAAAACACAATTATTATTTAGGAAATTCATAACCAGTTTAATTGGCGCCTCATCTAAAAGCAGCTTAAATCATACCCTTTTAGGACAGGTAGACTCAACATGCAGGTGGTAAATGGCAAGTGACAAGGCAGTGGCTCACACCCCCGGCCGTCATTAGCACGGACGAAGGTTCTGCGCGTGGTCGCGGGACCTAGCTAGTCCTTTGCAGGATATGCATTAAATTAAATAGGATATCAGCGACCGGCCAGCTAAATGCTTCGGCAAATTGAGTAGTTTCTTCGTCCCACTGAATTTCGAAGTTTAAAATAGCGATGAACGGTAGTCCAAAAAAATGAAGTTTATATAGCGATTCACGTTAGTGCGAAAGTACGCAAGCATTGTCGAAAGTTCGCCACTGCAATGCACGATGCCTCATCGATACACGCATTGTCGAAAGTTCGTCACTGCAATGCACGATGCCTCATCGATACACGCATTGTCGAAAGTTCGTCACTGCAATTCACGATGCCTTATCGATACACGCATTGTCGAAAGTTCGCCACTGCAATGCACGATGCCTCATCGATACACGCATTGTCGAAAGTTCGTCACTGCAATGCACGATGCCTCATCGATACACGCATTGTCGAAAGTTCGCCACTGCAATGCACGATGCCTCATCGATACACGCATTGTCGAAAGTTCGTCACTGCAATTCACGATGCCTTATCGATACACGCATTGTCGAAAGTTCGCCACTGCAATGCACGATGCCTCATCGATACACGCATTGTCGAAAGTTCGTCACTGCAATGCACGATGCCTCATCGATACACGCATTGTCGAAAGTTCGCCACTGCAATGCACGATGCCTCATCGATACACGCATTGTCGAAAGTTCGTCACTGCAATGCACGATGCCTCATCGATACACGCATTGTCGAAAGTTCGCCACTGCAATGCACGATGCCTCATCGATACACGCATTGTCGAAAGTTCGTCACTGCAATGCACGATGCCTCATCGATACACGCATTGTCGAAAGTTCGTCACTGCAATGCACGATGCCTCATCGATACACGTATTGTCGAAGTTCGTCACTGCAATGCACGATGCCTCATCGATACACGCATTGTCGAAAGTTCGTCACTGCAATTCACGATGCCTTATCGATACACGCATTGTCGTATGTTTGTCATTGCCATGCGCAAAACTGCGAAAGTGCGCACACACATGGATGCACGCATTGTCGAATTGCAAGGCGATGCACGTTAGTGCGAATGTTTACTAACAAATAATTAGCCGCTTGCGTACCTGGTGGCGCCGTTGGGCGGCTCGAACACGTCGGCGTAGTGCTCCAGCAGCGTCTCCACCAGCACGTTGTAGAACTTGAGCTCGAGGATGGAGGCCACGGTCTCGCGCTCGGGCCGCAGCAGCGTGGGCCCGAAGCACACCGCCAGGTTGGACGTCGTCATCAGGTTCTTGTCGCTGCGCGCCGCCACGCTGTGCAGGGGGGTGATAGTGATAGGCACCAAATACAATCAAATACAAGCATATACAGGGTGTAATCGTTAAGTGTGTCCAGGCGATTATTCCGTAACTATTACAGATATCAAAAAACTTTTAACGGATATCGAAAGTACGTTACCTAATGAGTAAAATGACATCAATAACTTTTTAAAAATCAAACGAGAAGTATCTAATATTTTGACATTAAACACTCCCATACATTTAGTATGAGATTAGTAGAAAGGTTTTAGGTACGTACATCAGAAGGGACTTCTCTATCTGGGTACTCTCTTCTGTAGGCGATAATGGCCGCTCTTTTGTTACAATCATATTTGTAGTAAATTTTTAGCATATCTCTCTTTTCTCTTTTGGAATATGCCATTTTGCAATCAATAAATGAAACAATCACGATTATTAACGCAAATTAAAAAAACAACGATAAATTGGCGGGAACAACAACCCGAGATAAAAGTTTTGAATTTAGAACGAACACCAAAGAGTATCTTTTTTTTTGTAGTGTGTTGCTTTTCAGTTAGCTCAAATTACTAAATGCGATATTTAAACACGGTTTATTACTAATTTCAAGTGGTACCTAAGATAATTATTTTACACATGTATCTATTTGAAAATCATCATTGTCATATTATACGTAATCATAAAATATGATTAAGGTAAAATGGGTACTAGATCACTTAAAATAAGGAAACTAAAACCTTTCTACTAATCTCATACTAAATGTATGGGAGTGTTTAATGTCAAAATTTTAGATACCTCTCGTTTGATTTTTAAAAAGTTATTGATGTCATTTTACTCATTAGGTAACGTACTTTCGATATCAGTTTAAAGTTTGTTGATATCTGTAATAGTTACGGAATAATCGCCTGGACACACTTAACGATTACACCCTGTATACAGTAAACTTCTGCAATTTTTACAAAAGATTTTTTTTTCACGTTGCAATTTTTACAGATTAATCGTTCAAAATGAAGACTCCATCGTGGTTGACGTCTCAAGGTTGTACTGCGTTCAGAACTCACAGTGAGGAGTGTGCGTGAATGTTGAGTGCTCAACATTCACGCACAGTTGAAAAATTCACCTCAAGGCTACGAGTCTTTCCACATATAATCCATTGAAACGTTACACGTGCTTTGCGTTTTTTAGAAGACGCAATTTTATTTTTGGGACTTGTGTGGGTTCATTAGAAGCTTAATCTCAAGTTTGTGGGGTCGCCATCCTTGTTCCCTGGCTGCCATGTTGGAAAACGGGGTGAAAATAAACAAAAAAATAAAACAATAATATAAAATACCTATATAAAATCTAAAAATATAAATTATATATTTATTTAATTATAATTTTTTATAAAAAAAACACTTTTCACTTTTTTGCTTACTTCTTCTTTTTTAATTTTAAATTTAGGGCAAAAAATTTGTCAACGTATTTATAGGCAAAACAATGTGCTACAAATTAAGACTTTTTAAATTTTTTGTCCGACGCCTAGTTTCCGAGATATCGCGAAAAAAGTATTTTCACCCCTTTTTCCAAGATGGTGGCCGGGGGACAAGGGTGGCGACCCCACAAACTTGAGGTCAAGATTCTATTGACCCACATGTCCTAAAAAATAAAATCGCGTCGTCTAGAAAATGTAATAATCGGTCCTTAAATTGTAACATTTCAATGGACTAATAGTCGCGTGCGAGAATAATATTAGAAAAGGAACGTAGGATACGAGTGTTCTGTCTCACTTGCGCAGGTGCTGCATCACCAGCTGCAGCATCTCGCGGTTGCGCGGCGGCAGCGCGCGCACCAGCGCCGCCACGCCCGCCGCGCGCTCCGCCCGCCGCTCGCACTCTGCGGGGAGGGCTCGTGTCAGTACACGGTCGCGCCACGGTACACTCATGCACTCGGCAACCATACGCACTCGCCACGGCGATGAACTGCGCGTGCAGCGCGCGCGTGAGCAGCGGGTCGGGCAGCGCGCGCAGGTAGCTCTTGAGCGCCGACGTGAGCGTGCGCGTCTCCCACTCCAGCGGCTCGTGCAGCGGCGGCGGCCGCTCGGCGGCGCACGCCACCAGGCGCGCCACCTTGGACGCCACGCCGGCCACGCGGTACAGCCCCTGCTCCTCCAGGCCGCGCGCCTCGATGGCGCCCACGAGCGCGCGCACGAAGGCGAAGCCCGCGTCGTCCAGCGCCGCGGCCGGCCCGTCGCAGGCGGCGGGCGCGGGCGCGCGCGGCGCGCTGGGCGGGCCGGCCAGCGCGCGCAGCCAGGCGGCGCGGTCGCGCTCGCCCAGCGCCTGCAGCGTCAGCGGCGCCCGCTCGCGCTCGGCCGGCACGGCCTCCCACACGAAGCGCCGCTCCAGCGCGTCGCCGCACGCGCGCGCGCCGCACACGCACAGCGTCTCGGCGCCGCCCACCTGCCTCCCCGCTCAGTGAGTCACTCGAGCGACCTAGCTCCGAGACGCGTGTCCCAGGACTGTGTCGCTGCGTTTGTAAGTTCCAAATCGCGATGAACGGTAGTTCCAGAGTTTGGAAATGCGACTAAGGTTAGTGCGAAAGTACGCCACTTCGATACACGCAATGTCGACTGTTTGTCACCGCGAGGCACGTCACCGTGAAAGTGCGCCACCCTGATACGCTCATTGTCGAATGTTATATTAATTACCGTGCGATATACACGCTCCTGCGAATATTCAGTAAAAGCTAATGAACGCTACTTATTATTTTACATAGCGATATTTACTACAACTACTAATCGACGATTTTTTATCAGAGTTAATATTAAGTAGAAGTATACTTAGGTGTGAATAATCTTTATTGATAATTTTAATTATCTCCGTTTCTACTCAGTCAATTGCAATCGAACATACATTAGATTTGGAGTCTGACTAAGACCGAGTCGACGTGAACGAACGATACATATTACAAAAAACCTATTTTTGGGTTCAGAATCGTAAACAACAAATTGTAAATAAATAAAATGAAATAAAATTAGAATTAAAGTTCATGTACAATTTTATGAAAAAGGAAATTAAAACAAACTATCCTTTATTATTTCACTGTGGAAACACCGAAGGCCGGACGGATGTTCCGTCCCGCAAACACCTGTCCGATTTAAGTTTCGGACCAACTCATCAAATTAAGACTCTTATAAATGTAAGAAACGCTATAGCCCTTAAATAGTTTTTGCAATCCATCGATTGTTTGTTGAAATGCTTCACTTCCTTTCTTTATATTCGTAGATATTCTTGTGGCTTTAAACGTCGTGTATTTCTACTGTCGTATGTTTATTGATTTAATGTTTTGAAAATGTTTAATTGTCTTCTACAGAACAGGTTATTCAAACAGTTGGGGTATCGGAATGTTTTGCCATAACACAATCCAAAACTAATCGCGGCGAAAATATAGGAGGCGACCTTTTTAACTTTAATTTAAGATTTATAGTAAATATCTCTACGTTAAGCAACAAATAGCATACAGTCGCTTTTACTAAATATTCGTAGTAACGCAACTGCAATACCATCAAGAATGTGTATATCGATGTGGCATACTTTCACGGTAACGTGCGCCGTACAGTTCATCGTGATTTGAACTTTGAAATTCAGTGAGACCCCGTTCAGTGTACCAGGCCCCCTTACGTACTTAAAATCATAGCTAGCGGAATGTGGGTGTTAATAAACCTCTAACTACCCCTTTTTTTCTTTACGTGCGGGCATTCCCCACGGATACCCCCCGTCCCCTACGGAGCCGGGGAATGAGGTTGCGTCGGACTCGAACCGACTAAACCGCAAGCCGTCTGTGGGTCGTAGTGCTAGGCCGAAGGTGAGGTTGTCATGCGACATATCCCTCGCACCCCGGCTGACCTAGGGCCATCCCTCTCGGTCTGGCCCTCCTCGGGAGGGGGGACCACGCGGTCCCCGACTAGTCCCCGGTGTGGGGTGGCGCGCCGCCGCCATGACCTGCTTCTGCTAGGGTGACGGGCGGCTCCACCCGTCAACCTCAGGCCCGCACTCATGGGGGGCGGAGGTCGGTCTGCGCCCTCCGACGCCCGAGCCGCCTACGAGCGCGGGCAGCGATGTCCGCGAGTCGCGCCGCGCCCGCCCTGCTGTCTTCGCGAGCACTTCCTGCTCGCAGAAGGTGCTGGGCGCCCACGCCATCGCCGCGAGCAGCGTGGAGAGCGTGTGCACTCTCACCCCCAGGGCCGCCACAAGCTCCCGCCTCGGCCCCTCAAACACCGGGCACTCGGTGAGCGTTTGCAGCCCTGAGTCCACGCTCGCGTTGCAGTGATGGCACTCGGGCATTGGCTTTATGCCCATCAGATGCAGATACCGTCCGAAGCTACCGTGTCCGGTGATAATCTGCGTCTGACGGTACGAGAGGCTACCGTGTGGCCTCCCTAGCCACTCCCCCATGATCTTACCGCCGCAATCACGGCGTGCCCTGCGCGTGCTTGCCCAAGTCGTCGCTCCCACTCGGCCACCATGTCCCGGTGGAGACGGGATTTCTCGGCCCGAATATCCTCGGGCTCGGGATCGAATCCCCGCTCCCGCGCCTCCTTTCGGAACTGATATAGTGCCCAAAGGGTTCTCGCTTCCAGGATTCACAGTGGCGATCCAGCCAGGAGACTCGCCGCTTCGAAGGATATCATGCGGTATCCCTTGATGGCCCTGGCGGCCATCGTCCTCTGCTCCATACGGAGCAGAGGCACGAATCTGGCCTCCAGGGTGTCCACCCATACGGGCGAACGTATAGGGTCATGGGCCACACGACACCCGCGTAAAGTCTCCTGCAGGAGGCCTCTGGGCCCTTCAAGTTGGGCAACAACCGACCCAAGGCATTCGCCGTGGTCACCAACTTGGGGCGCAGACTTCGGAAATGCTGTCCGAAGTCCCATCGTCCGTCAAGCACGAGCCCCAGGTATTTCAACCAAGGCTTGATGTCGATGGGAGTGCCTCCCACTGTAAGGCTGGCTCCCGGGCCTGGCCTGCACCGAGGGCCATGAAAGAGCATGGCCTAGGACTTATGCAGAGCCACCTCGAGACCCAGCCGCCGGATCGCAAGCATGCCATGCTCCCTTGCGATCACGACAAGGGGAGGGGCACCAGCAGCGGCGTTATGCACCAGTGCCGCCGATCCACCCAGGTCGAGCACCCAGGCGGGCCCGAGGGGCACTACCTACTCCTTTGGGGATTTACAGGTGTGAGTGTATTATATTGTAATAATAAAGGATTCAACGCCACAAAATAAGTCCCGCGACAAAACGCGCAACTAAAAATGATATCGCCACCATGCTGTTTGTTGATTGGTAGGGGTCATGAAAAATTTAGCAGATTTAAAAAAAAATATCAGCCTCTGATTCCCTGCGACTCAAATAGTAGTTCTACTCAATACAAAATGCATATAGTTGCCAATACCAAAGTGACTATGGTTAATGATATAAATATAATATCTGATGAGGTTGAAACAAAAGAGTCGCCCTCATTTTTAGTTTGCGCGCCAAACTGTGCATGCTATATGTTAGAACTTATAAATCCTCTGTCATTATTGCATTTAAACATACGCAGTATCGACAAAAACTTGGAGCAGGCCCTAGCCCTAACCAGTGATACTAAAATCCATTGTGATGTAATTGCACTAACATAGTGCTGACTTCTCGACTCACCACCTATACCTGTTATGAATGGACATAACTCCCATGTGGCACAGGTTGCGGCTAACCAAAACGACGGCATAGTGCTATATGCATATACACAAAAGCAGAACTTGACTGTACTGTAACTGAATACATAAACCGCAGTGAATTTACTTGCATGGTACAGATTTAGCTATAGTGGTAATATACAGGTCACCCTCGTTTACTAATATAGATACAAGGTTTGAATGAACTACTTCAACTACGTCAACGCTTTCTGCATTTAAAACAATTAGCGTTATGGGAGACATCAATATTGATATTAAAAGAAAACCATTGATACCAGATCTGAGGACTATCTGAACTTATTGATGTCACGTGCGTTATTACCAACCCATAAATTTATCACCAGGGACAAAAAATGTCTAGACCATACCCTGCGCAAAACACGGTTGCAGACAGTGACATTAATGTTGGAGTCATACATAACAGAACATCGTCCAATAATATTAACACTATCACTTATGAATAAAATCGAACCACTACCCAATTACCGTAACATAATTAACTATGAGGGAGTAAGGAATGATATTGCAAACACGGATTTTACTCCTGTAATATGTTCTCAGGATATTAATTTTGCTGCAGACCACCTATCCTCAAGCGTCACCAATATAATAAAAATAACACAGCTACGCACAAAATTTCACGCAATAAAAAGATTATAAAGCCATGGATAACGGTTGGCCTGATACGATGCATGCGTAACCGAGATAACATGCACAAAGCACAAAGGGACCCTGACAATGTAATACTAAAAATACACTAGATACAGGAATTGTATACACAAAATACTGAAGAAATTAAAACGGGGCTACCAACAGAATTTAATTTACAAGCCAAAAATAATATAAGCGCCACTTGGGATGCTATCAAATCAATAACACATTCCGAAACATACAAATCACAAAGCGCTCACTTGTTAAAAACCACAGATGATCCTCAACTGTCTCTTGACTCGGTTAATGATTTTATACGGGCATAGGCAGAGAGCTAGCCAGTCAAATTCAAAAGAGCGCGAAACTCCCACATGACAACAATACCATAACAACAACCCTACGAGATTCTTTAGCCTTACTAGACACGAATAACACAGAAATAGATCTATTGATTAAGGGCCTCCAAAAAAACTGCACAGTCGGACTAGACGGCCTACCACTGTACTACAGGAGTAATCTAACGTTTTTGTTCCGCTACTCACACATTATATCTGCAATCTGTCCTTTTCCTGATGCATTCAAGAAAGCCATGGTCCATCCAATTCACAAGAACAGGCAAACAATTATAGGCCAATTTCGATCCGACCGACTATGTCCAAAATACTTAAGAAGGCACTAAATAACCGTTTAGCTAAACATTTAGAAACCAAAAACCTCATTTCCAGCAATCAATATGGCTTCAGACAATTTGTCTCTACTGAAGATGCACTGAACTAGGCTTAGTAAAAGAAGTGGTGGATGGTCTGGACGCCAAGAATAGATGCCTGAGAATGTTTTGGACTTATCCAAAGCATTCGACACTGTCTCTTATCTCCATTCTTGTATCTAAGCTTGAAAGGATTGGCATAAGGGGAACCACACTCAAACTCTTAGAATAGAACTCAGAGTGTCAAGATTGGGAACTACAATAGTTCAACAGAAGTCGAAAGTCCGGATGGTTAAGTCAGTCCCGCCGGCCTCGCCTCGAGCGCAGGTGTGTACTGACCGTCTTGACGTTGATCTGGTTGTAGGGCGTGAGCGCGAGCTGGCGCGAGCCCTTCTCGTAGGTGGCGTAGTGCTTGCTCCACGTGGTCGTGCCGAACGCCTCTGCGAACACACACACGCGTTAGCGCTGGGCCGGCCGGGGGGGGGGGGGCGGTTTGGGGCGGGACACTCACTCTTCTCCATGAGGAACAGGTAGCCGGCGCGCGAGACGCCGCCGCGCGCCTCGTCGGCGCCCTCCTCCTCCTTGCTCTGCGGACAACGCGCGAGGGTCAGTGGGTGCGCTGTGCAACTAACGATACGACTGGACTCTGGCGGAAAACCTACCTACTTGTATCGATCGTTTCATACGTATTTCTGTTTAGGAAACATTTTCTCTTTACCAGTGCTAATAACATATTTGTAAGAAAACTATTAGTGAACGCACAGTTGTAATTACAAGCTTATTAATATATTCTACACTGTAAAACAATAGGAGGAATGAAATATCTTTAGTAAAACTCATAAACCAAGAAGGCTTATTTCGCTATTTATTATCACGTAAATTATATATACACATATTGTCTATAAATGTTACACCTACTGCAGAATCAATAAAGATTACAATAATTTATAGGTATTTTTCAGTCATACCCGATAACGTGTTTAGAGTATTTATTATTTTAAAAAAGTAAATTTTTAATCGAACCTAGAAATAAGAAGTGTGCCAAAGCGTTATCGCCATCTAGTAACAACGCATGCGGATTAATCGTTTTCTGCCTGCCTTAGCAAGCAACGAGGATAACCGTTCTGTGGTTATACTCCTAATAAATGGGTTTACCAAGTTCTTAGCAGTAAAAGTGAGTAGTGTTGATGAGTAAAAAGTAGTACCACGAGTGAACGGACACCCGTGACGTCACGCCACCCTCGGACGCGAGACGTCGCCACCCCTGTCGACTTACTAGTTGTACGCGTTCACTACTCGATGTTTGTAGAAAGGAGACCGCATGTAGCATGACCCTGGTATTGACCATGGATTTACCTCCAAAGCTGTCATAGAAATCTACAGAATTGTAAACTGTTATTAAACTTTTATCGAACTTGCATTAGCAATATTTGTGCTTAGATTTTTTTACAAATTTGTAAGGTTTATTAAACAGCGCTTGTCGTACAAGTTCACAAATCGTTACTGATTTACAGAGTTGTACACTTGTGATATTTATTAAGGCGCCCACTCACTAACAGTCCGCCTGCAGTCCGCCTGCAGTTCCTGATCTGTCCGGCGGCCTGCAGTCCTTAGCCGATAGCGCCCACACACTAAAGCGATTTTGGCCTGCCGGCAATTCCCTGTTGTCAGTTTTGCGACCACACACTAGCAGTTGTGAGTCGTCAGTTTTAGGTCGTACGATCGCCTGCCGGTAATGGTCTAATATCAGTTACATAGAGAGTACGAAACAGTGCAAGCGATTTTCGACCTTATTGACATTTTTGTAATTACATGTTTTTTCGCATAAATAAATGCTGCTGATCACGAATATAAGAAAAAAATCTAGATTTGTTATGATGTCAATAAGGTTGAAAATTGCTTGCACTACGTTATTCTTATATGAGTACATGCTAATTTGCTAATCATTGTGGGAAATAGGTGTTAGCTATTTTGAACCTTATGGACTATGTGCATAAGAAATATAGACGAGTATGTACAAAAAATGAATAAAATCTTAGTAAAAACTGACACGAAACGTCGATCGACAGGCCCGTTGTGCTTTTTCGCCCTGACGGCCTAGGACTGTCCGGTTTAGAACTGTCCGGAATCGTTCGGCGGCCACACACTATCGGATCGTATTAGTCGTCAGTCCAAAATCGTTAACGAAACTATTAGTGTGTGGGTTATTGCGATTAACTGACAGATTTATATCGTCCGGCCGTCGTCCGGTAAACTGTTAGTGAATGGGCGCCTTTACACTGGGCGCCTGGGCCGAGGCGAGCGGCCACCCATCTCTGCCCCACCGTGTGAAGTGCACGGCCACGGGGCCGCCGCACACCGACCGGTACGTACCATCTGTCGGACTTCCATCATTTTCTTCATGAGCGTCTCGGTCTGCTTGCTAGTCTCCTCGAAGTTACTCTGCGTCTGCAACCCACACACAAGCTCTCACTGTTAGTGGCAGTGCACACACGCACACACGCGCACACACATGCTTCTGGTAATCAAACTCGCGCGCACACACGAACAAACCACTCATTTGTTATTATTGTCCAAAAGGGACCGTTCGGGGTCATGTCAAGCACGCAAAACGTTGCAAATAGTCGGAAACAGTCGGAATCACACAGACAGACAGAAAAATAGACAGACGCCGACAGACTGGACGACTTCAAACGTACTAGAAGAAAAATAATAAGCGGAATGGATAGGTACGTATCCCGAAGTGGGGGAAGCCAACTCCGTTGTCGATTCCTTCCTCCCCCCCCCCCCCCTTCAGAGGCAAGGCGGATTCCCACACCTGAAAGTGGCAGATAGTCAGCCGGGGTACGAGGGAAATGCCTTATTGTGGCAAATAACATCCTGAAGCCCGAGATGGCGGAGTGCGGTTTTTGGTCGGAGTCGGTTCAAGTCCAACATGGCCACCCCCGCTGTCCAACGGGGAAGGGGGAGGGGTGCTTAGGTGGGGATTTCCGCATGAAAAACAATGTAAAACCAGAAAATGTTGAAATGTGATGCAATATAGCACAGCAAACGTGGTGGCAATCGGTTCAAACAAATAACAGCTGCTGGCTGCTCACCCGCTGGATGCGCAGCTGCAGGTCGCGCACGCGCGGCTCGGCGTCGGCGTGCACGTCGTGCGCCGTGTGGTGGAAGGTCCACCAGCCGAACACGAAGCCCAGCAGCGTCTCCACCAGCTCGAACTTCTTGCGCTCCTGCACGGCCTGCAGCTGGAACACGTACTCCAGCGACGCCTGGCAGAAGTCGCGCTCCGCCATGTCCATGGCCGCGTCCGCCTCCTGGAACACGCTCTCGGGCTTCTTGGTGGACAGCGATAGCGTGCGCTCCTGGCTCTGGCAGAATTTGGCCGTCTTCTTGTCGAACTTCTTCTTGCCCTCCTGAACATTACATATTATGTGTTTTAGAATGCAGATAACCATCCTCACATTCAATTCATTTCTTACATTACTAACTTATTTCATTCTTACTTTCATTAATATGTGTTTATATGCATGATAGATGCCTATCATGCATATAAACACATATTAATTATAGGACTATTTCTTAATGATATGAAAAGATGAGCTGTCTCTAGGTTACCACTATTGTGCTATGTATAGGCATACACTCGTACTGTAAATCTTTGAAGGGGTAGAACAGAGGTGTATCAACAGCCATATTCCCCGCGGTGAAAAGGGGCCAATGTTGACGGCGAGTTGCGTACTCCTAACTAACCTATGTCACACACTGCTGCGACTGCGTGCCTTGGCCCCACGTGTCGGCCACTTGCTAAGCTATAGCCAGAGGTGGACGGGGTAACAAAATGACGGCACAGCTAGCAAACAATGCATTACAAATAATAACACAACCTGACAGACTGGCTTAGGGAGCACTGGAAACCAGTGAGTGTGTGTGAAAGGTTTAATGAAGCGCTTCACGAGAAGAAAACGTACGATGGCGTGTGCGTTACCTTGACGGCGCCGATGTGCTCCTTGCGGAACCGCTCCAGCGGCTGGATGATCTGCTCGCTCGCGCGCCCCAGCTGGAACACAACCGGCCCCGAGTTAGTAGAGCACAATCATACATAATTGCATATTGGGACTTTCAATATAGGTACATTTTAATTTGTCTATTCTTGACTGAATTTCAGCCTGCCCGGCGCACCTGCCTGCCGGCGGGCGCCGCGGCCGTGCCCCCAGTACTTGAAGGTCACTGTGCCACTCCATAAGTACATGCACACATAAGTACAGCATTGTGCAACACACTGCACAGCGCTATCTAGCTCGTTATGGTATGCACACAAATGTTGACTGCGACCGTACCGGTGGCGATACACGACGTAAGGATGCGACTAGAGCAAAGTAAATACCTGGCCAGTGCATTATCGATTATTGTGACATAAAATAACTTATAAATAATTTCAAATATTTTTTTCAATTATCAATAATATGCAATAATATGCTGCTAGTATTCTCTAAGAAATTCGAGTTCAAATAATATAATCAATCACAGAAGTAGTTGCAGATTCCCTCACGTCACCCGACGAGTGCTGCCCGTACCTTAAAACTGCTGGATAGCTGTTCGATTGCTTTTTTTACTTTTTAAGTAGGACCAGAAAGCTTTCGGATTTTTGAAAATATTACCCACCCCTTTCCGCCTCGCGTATCATGTTGTGGACCAAGTGATAAATATTAGTTTAAACAATCAGACTTGTTGATGACGACTAACTACGGTTCATGTATGGATGGGTGGCTAATAAAAAAAACAAAAACCACGACAGCTAATGTGTTGCTTTTTAAGTAGGACCAGAAGTTACCTTACGGAGAGAGTACAAAGTGTGGAAATTTCAAGAGTTTGTAGATTTGATCAGAAAGTATTTAGATCTGAATATAAACAAAACAATTATGGCACTTCTCAAGGGAGTATACTGGCACCTTTACTCTTTCTGACTTACATTAATGACCTCCCTGATGCCACTAACAAAAAATGTATCTTATTTGCAGACGATACGACACTAATAATTAAGGGTGACAATAAAACAGATTTTAATAAGGAGATATACAATGCACTTTATGACATTACAAACTGGCTGAAGCATAATAATTTAAAAATAAATATGGCCAAGACAAAGATAGTTCAATTCCAAACAGTAAACTCTAACTCCCCCAACCTTCAAATATGTTTCGACAACTGTAAGCTCTCCAATACAAATGAGTGTGTATTTCTAGGCATAACCTTAGATCAGTTTTGTAGCTGGAAACCACATGTAGAGAAAGTACTGCACAAAATGGACAGATTCGTTTTTGTACTGAAAAAAATGAGACAAACAGTAAATCTTGAGGCAGCTATGACAGCCTATCATGCATACGTGTCTTCTATAATAAGATATGGTCTCATAATTTGGGGTAATTCCGTAGATGTCGATCGAGTCTTCAAAGCACAAAAAAAAATATATCCGTGCTATGTGTGGAGCAGACTTTCTCGATAGTTATAAGCCACTGTTTAAAAAACTTAAAATACTGCCTCTACCATGTCTCTATATCTTGGATATTTGTATCTTTGTAAAAAAACATAAAGAACTATTTGAGAAGTTCAGTGATAGAGAAAATAGTCGTACTCGGCATAAGAATAAGCTATGTCTGCCTATGGTAAGGCTAGCATTGTCTAAACGAAGTGTGTATTGCATGTGTGTAAAAATATTTAATCACTTACCTAATGACATTGCTGAATTACCTATCCGATTATTTAAAAGGACATTAACTATTGTAGAATATTATTAAATAAAAATTACTATGACATAAATGAATATCTAAATGACAAATCTATAGAATGACAATTAAATATATGTAATTAAATCAATAAATTTTTTAATAATGTTAATGATAATAAATGTAAATTGAAATTGACAAAATATGTATTTTGCATGCCATCATGTGGCAGAATATGTATGAACTTTATTATATTGTAACACCTTTCTATCTACCATATTCTTGCAAATAAATTAAATTTGAAATTTGAAATTTGCTCCCGCCTTCTAACCTATATCTATCCATGTCGAGGCGCGCGGTGTCCACCTTTCATATTTATCATAATGCCCAATTTATCACTTTGCCCATAACAAGGTATCTACAGGGTCGGTAGCACGATTGTGACGCCCCTGGTGTTGCAAACGTCCATAGGCCACGGCAACCACTTCCCATCAGGTGGGCCGTGTGCTTGTCTGCCAACTAAGTGGCATAAAAAAACATATAATATTGACAACTAGTGCCTTTGGCTCACTAAACAATAAGTGCATGGGTGCTACGGAGTCTGCCGCGACTCGGTAGGCGACGCTTAACTCTGCAGAAGTTTAGCTCAGGTAAATCTTGGCCTGTACTATTAGCTGTAAAAATACGTATAGTAAATGTTACCCTGAGTATCTATTATACGCCAGGCAAAAGTAGAACGAGTACTAATTACTACTAGTAGGTAAATTATATCTAGCCATTTTGCATAATTATTGATTCAACACAACCGTAACAGGTCCAATACGTGAATCTGGCACGCATTGTCATGTTTCTAATATGTAGTAGGAGTACATTACAACAATAGCGGTGCTGTACGGCGCATGGACAGTTGGACACGCTCTGTTGTGATAACCTTTGTGCGTGTAATGTAAGCGTAGGCCCGCGCTCGACCGCCCGACACCCGCAACTCGCGACACCGGTACACGGACGCTCTATCGGCCCGCGGCCGCGGCGGCGTGCGGGGGGACATCGGTTCGCCAGAGGGAGAGTTAGTCACTTGGACATGGCGCTTACTGTGGCGGAGGATCAACAAGAAAGTCTCACAATGAAATGTACCCAACAGGTGCAACAACATTCCTAAAGTTAATGCGCTACTGCCGCTGTGATGAATGTATTCCGTTAAGTAGCCCTGCCCTAGACACAGCCGGACTTACTAAAATTTATCAGTTTTGACAAATAGGAAATTGGTTTCACCCTATAATTGCGCAGTTGCGGTCGGTGCTCAGAGAAAAATCAATGTTTGAAGAAAGGAAATTAAGACAAATTTAGCCATTCAGATTAGCACTTTAACATAATCTATCCAAGTTAAATTGCGCGGGGTGGATAGATAGTGTTAACATGGGGTAGTACCAATACTAAGAAAATATCTTTAGTAATACTCAAAAATTAATAGATGGCACTAGCAGACTCCTTTGAAGAATTAAAAAAGTTTAAACGCTCATTTGCTGACTTAGAATCACGTTAATTATTTCAGAACTGAAACACATGATAATGTAAGTATATAAAACTCGTTGGTAATGTAATAAATCAAGATTTCATGAAAATCGTGCTTTATTTATTTTTATTTTTGTGCCATCTAGCGGCATGGTGCATTATGTCTGAAACTTTTAAAATTACTGCAGAATCTGGCAGAATCAATACAGATTTGAATATTTATAGTTTTATTCAGTCATACTCAATAATGACACAATAATGAGTTTAGTGTATGTTTTATTTTTGATAAATTATTATTAATACAAAAATGTGAAAAGTTTGCCAAAGCAATATCGCCATTTAGTTATAGGTAACTCCTGAACTAAAAAGCTGCCTGCCTGTTTTTTTTTTGAAATTACGAGTGTAACCATTTTTTGTTCGTGATTGTGCATCTGTATAAGTATTACATTATATTATCTGTGGTGTTACTGAAATTGTACTCGAATAAACTGTGAGTGAATAAAGTGTAGGTGAGTTAACCGTAGGTGAATCATCCGTCACGTATTTCGAACATTAGGTATTATGAACATGATATTATTGTGAAACAACTCTTAGGTATTTCAACGAGATGAATCGACCGTTGTTAATATGACCGTAGGTGAATTTATAAGTACCCGCGCCGGCGGCCGGCGCGGCCTCGACCGTGCCGTTATCGTTATGGCGACCGACTGTGGACAGTCCTACCAGACATTCGCCCACAGGTCCGCGCTCGAGACCTAGCTTCACACGGGTCGCGCGCTCTTACTCTTAGCCAGAAAGAGGTGTCGACGTCACCTGGCGGTGTCGAGGCGTGACGTGACGTGACGCGCGCCGACGGCCGGCCAAGCGGTGACGTAGCACGCACTAATTGTGTCAACGCCCTCGTTAGCATTCAGCCCGCGGCGCGAGTGCGCCACGGAGCCCACAGACCACTCGTGACTGTGATCGCTTCAGCAAATCGAAAGTAATTTGTTGAAGGTCGCCTCGCGCTTGTTTGTAAACAAGTCGGACACCCGGCCATCACACGCGCACACTACCGTGTGCGGATACATAGTGAGTATGTATGACCTAAGTAATAATCGGCAGCTTACAATACAACGGAAAGGAATTACTCAACAACTTGGTACCTAACTACCGACACTTTCTACCAACACTGGGCCACAAGGGGACGGACGAAGTAAAAACTAACATTTTGCTTCAAACATAGGTATCAAAGCCGGTGGACCAGTCCGTTCTCCGGCCTCGGTCAACACATCGCGAGTTGACCGAGAAGCAATAGGTACGTGAATATGGACGCACGGTATTGAATTATCAAATAAGCTTTTGTTTCGTTGTCAACTCGTTGACATTTTTGAAAACAAATATCCTGATGAAAGGACATCGTTCATAATCGGCTATCGTGAACAAGATGTTTGCAAATGGTTATTAGCGCCATTAATGAAATATAATTTTTAAAAGGTATTGGTGTTTGGTTTTTGTATCAGCTTATTACATTGAATAAGTAGTATTTCAATTAATTTCAAGGTTCAGCCTTTTGGTTATCCATTTTATTTCCTTATAATGTTGCCAGGATATATTTAATTAAAAAAAACGATTATTAATATAATCGATGCAATTATTAGAATACTGGTTTTTCCTTAAATTTATCCCTATTCGAATAAAATAATAAGTACTAATATATTATCAGTCATATTTTACATCATACTTAATATTATTTTAAACACTTAGTTGTAAATTAAACATAACATAACATAAACAAGTCGATATATAGACGTGTAGTCTGAATTAATTCACAAAGGCAGCTATTCTGAATTAACGTAGATATGTATGGATTAGGGTGTTAATTTTGAGTGACGGCACTATCGTATTAGAGCCTACCTGTAAAGATAGTTGTCAGTGTGTGTAAATAAGTAAATAAATAAAAATATTTTTGGAAATAATATATATGGCAAGACAGCCAACTGTCATTCGCGTACCTTTGTGATAGATTCCTTTTTAAACTGATTCAAAATTCACATCCCCTCAATAAACTTAAACTCCTTTACGACTTATATAATGTCAACTCTAATCTCTGTTCCAGCAATCTGCCCTGCTTAGTAAATAGTTTCATAAAATTCACCCGCCTCCAAACCCGATCATTCAGAGTCGATTAAACCCACTTTACTCTATTCCTTTCGAAGCCATTGCACTCCGCCCGCCAGTAATAATTGATATGGGTATACAAAAAGGTGCGATGGATGCAAACTTGACTTTTGTGTTTTACCTAATAACTATGGTGGTTGGCTCAGAATATTCACAGAAGCTTCCATATTAAATGACAGGGAACCTGTAGGTGTGGCAGTCTGGATTCCAGCATCTAGAATAATCCTGAGTTACAAATGTCCACCTATGACTTCTGTTTTTACTGGAGAGGCGGTTGCTATCTTTGAAGCCACAGTTTATGTTCTATCACATAACCTTAGTGCTTAGTGGTTAAGGAGTCGACCTTACAATCGAGAGGTCTCGGGTTCGAATCCTGGCCATTACACTACCGACGTGAGCCCACTCCTAGCACAAGCCATTTAGCTTAGTTGGAGGGGTTAGAGGGAATATTAGTAATTTCGGTTGCTAATATTATCTTTACAAAAAAAAACTGTTATCCATCTGATTCCAAAAGTTGCCTACAAGCCATACTCTCACATCTCTTCCGTTCTAAGTCCAAATTTCCCATTATTTATAGAATCAGGGAAGTACTAATACATTGTCATCAGCGCAGACTACAGGTTGTCATAGCATGGATCCCTGGGCACTCTAATATTCCAGGCAATGAGACGGCTGACTCCTGCACAAAGACTGCAATTAGAATTAGCTCACTTGACCATTTCCATTTATTCACACATGACTTAACACCAGTGCCGAGAGCAAATCTGACTCTCGCTTGGAGTGGGGAGTGGCAAAGATCCAAACTTGTAAAAGGTAAGCATTACGGTGACATACAACCTGACATTTACCGGTTTTTCGACAGAAAAGGGATATCCATTGTGTCTCGCCTCGGTTTGGGACATGCTTGTAGGCCTGTACACCTCGCAAAGATTAGGGTAAGGGATCACTCTCTCTGCGAATGTGGATTGGACGAAGGTGATGTAGATCACATTCTTTTTAGTTGCCCTAACTTGCGTATCTCTCTATAAGACGTCCTCCCCTCCCACATCCCTCGCCCCACATGTGTCAAGTCCCTTTTGTCCTTAGTGTATATTATGTCGCCGCCAACTAGCTTAATCAGCCGGCAAGGTAGGGATGTGTAAGGGTACCAACGAAGCACCGTAGTTACGTCCACGAGCGGAGGTCCGTGTCACCGAACACCACCGAGTACCACGCCGTGACGAACTACGGGTCAGGGTTGTGAACACGACTGGGTCTTCCAGGGATCCCGAGAGCCAAGCGTAGCAGTTGGGATTACATTAGTATAGGGTGACGGGATTAGGATTAGTTAGGATAATTTGTCTTAGGAGTACCGTAAGTACTCATTCATTAGGATAGAATATTAGGTAATCACTTGGCACAGAGATAGAGCTTAGGCAATAAGGCATTAAAGTTAGCATGAAAATTGGTTGTTTTTTAAAATATCCCTATGAAATTTGGTACAGAGATTGATTAGAGCTAGAGAACGGAAATCAGCTACCTTTCATCGTGGGAAGAAAAGAGGTAGAATGGCGGGGGGAATAGGGCTAGGGGATAAAGAATGTGATTTTTCGTTTGCGCAAAAAAGGAGCTAAATAGGGGATAAATAGGATGAATTTTTTTGAAGGTATCCTTAGAGCTTGGGAACGGACATAGTCGAGTAACGAGCCAAATATAGAAACGAGTAGAGAGGCGAGTGGAGATCGTTATAGGGGCGAGTGGATAGGCGTGTAGAGGTCAAAAGAAAGTCGAGTAGAGTCGTTACAGGGGCGAGTAGGTAGATATGCGACTAAATAAGATAGTGGAGAGGCGAGTATAGAATCAAATAGAGTCTAGTAGATATTCGAGTAGAGGCGAAAAGAGAATCGAGTGGATGGGCGAGTAGAGATGCGAGTAGAGAAACCAATGGGGAGGTGAGTAAAGAGGAGAGTACCGAGTCGAGAAGAGAGGGGAGTAGAGAGTCGAGTATAAATTCGAGTATAGAGGCGAGTAGAGAGGCGAGTAGAAAATCGAAAACAGAAGCGAGTAAATAGTCGAAGACAAAGTTGAGTAGAGAGGCGAATTTAATGCTCAATAGCGTCGGCTCAACACTAAGCGATAGCCGACATCCACGCGGGTGGAACCGCGGGAAACAGCTAGTATGTTATATATTGTACTTATAGGTAGAGTAGTGAGGCGATACGTAATACGCACCATGCGCTCGCGCTCCTCCTCGATGGTGCGGATGAGCTGAGCGAAGTGGTGCAGGCTGCGGCTGATGACCCGCTCGTCCTCCGTCATGGACGCGCCGATGCACGCGAACTCGAACTGGTCCATGCTGGCCGCCAGCGCCAGCTGCGCCGCGCCCAGGCCTGCGCACACACAACACTCGGTCACGTCTCACGGCTTACAACTGTATCTGTACAACTCTCTGTGTGCTATCGAGAGAACTGCAAAATGGAGACATGTGGCTTGATAAATGATTTATAAAAGAAAAAATACGTAAAAAGATCACATAAAATTCCATTCCGTTTAAAAATGGGATACAAGCGTGGAGTACCTACTCCACGCTTTGCCGGGGCACGGACTACCAGCTCGATCTCTTCGACGATTCGGTGCAAAGGTGGGCGCTGAGGGTGGTCGAGTCGACAACTCCATTTTCACTGAAGTGTAGAACCACTCAGCCACAGGAGAGAGGCTTTGGCTCGGTGTGCGCGACGGCAATTAGAAAAGGTCACAGTACCATCAATGGTACTGTCCAATCACTAATGCTACCTCGGTGAACAAGCCCTGCTGCGGAACGACCTCCCTGCTGTGGTTCACCCGAGTGTGCTAAGTGTGCTTGTCTACCATCTAGTCAGTAGCCTATAGTATCTATAGTATATTAGTATCTAAGAGTGTTTATCCGCATTCTAGATTCCATAACACAAGCTAGTTAAGCTATGCATGGACCTAGAAGCGTTGTGGAATATTTATTTATTTATTAATGACTTTATAAAGGAATGAATTCAACTGACAAAGGTATTCCTGCCCCGACTATCCACAACACACGTATATAATAAACAAATAATAGCCAGGAGACAGCTTTCCATTGGCTACGATCCTGACACGCGTTTTTAGCTTCTTCTATTTTTATAGTTGTCTTCATACCTGGTACTTATAAAGAAATCCTGCCTACTGAGTCTCGGTGCGGCCGAAACCGAAACTGCAGACGAATTCACTCAGAGAACGAACGTGTCCATTTGTCTAATCTCTAGCGTGTGTTGCTTGACAACGTGCGGCGTCACCGCGTCGTGTGCGGATTATACGGAATGAATCATTGTTGAGGAAAACTGATGTCGTTGTGCTACACTTCATTGTACTGCCTATAATATACTCGTAATACACCTCTGCCTAGCTTTTCGGACTTGTAAATTGTACGGAAGTGACATTGTACAGTAACATCTAGCTATCAGATTTCTCGTAGACAGCGCGTAGTCCCACGAGGCATGTCGTGCTCTGATCGGGACGTACCTTCACCTTCCCTGCACACAGCTGGGACTGACGGTACATGACGTGTCTTTTCGACAGCGCACAAAAGTGAGATTGCATGTCTTTATCATTAGGTTCAAGTACTTTGGTGGCGGACAAGCACACGGCCAACCTGATGGGAAGCGGTTGGAGACGTGTGCAACACCAGATGCGTCACACTCGTGCTGTCGTCCTCCCGACCCTATAAGAACCATTTTTTGTAGCAAAGTATGTAACAGATAAACTCAAAAAATACTGGGCCGATTACACAAAATCTTTTTCAGCCCACCAGCTCGGAAAGAGTATTATTACTCCTCGATATCTGAGTGGAAAAGTCGTTTTTATCCTTCAGAGAGGAAGAGTAATTTTGTTTCCTTCGTTCCTTACGGAACAGGCTGAGGTGCTACGAGTATGACCATGCTGCCCTGTCATCAGTTTATCAGATGGATATGACAGCCTCTGTGGCGTGGCGGTAGTGAACGAGACCGATACGCAGAAGGCGAGGGTTCAATCCCCGCAAATATTTGTTTGCATTCGTCTAGGTTTCGTCTCGTTTCTGTGTTTAATATGTATGTATTTACAAAAAAAGTATCTAAGTACGTTTATCTCTGTTACCATTAGAGCGCAGAATCCGGTAATGTTCACATTAACTAGGTAATTTGCAGATTATCTGAGACGATCCGTTAAAGTGCGAAATATTAGTCAATAAAAACTAATTTGGGGCCTTGGAAGATTTGATTGGTAAAATTGGAATGGGCAATTGGCCCCAGACTGCTCTTGTGTTGATATTACGCGCACAAATTCTATTAAATATCTCGGAGTCTGCGTTAATAGTATGCTGAATTGGAATGAGCAGATTGACACTTTGGTACCAAGAGTTCGTAAATTAATATTCATTTTCAAAAATTTAAGGACAGCTGCCGACCTACCAACTTTGAAAATGGTTTACTTTGCCCTCGCCCATTCTATACTAACCTACTGTGTTACTGTTTGGGGTGGGGCTTTAAAGACCCAAATGCTGTCCTTGGAGCGGGCGCAGCGGGCAGTACTGAAGGTCATGACACGCAAACCTATTCGTTTTCCTACTAGCGAACTATATGCTCTCTGTGAGGTTCCTACTGGCACTGAGACAGGCATTTGTACTAAGTACCATATTGCGCAAACACTCAGAATTACCGTTTGATTATGAATTCACCACAAGAACTCGTAGGTCAGACAGGGTCTGCCATATCGAATTAGCTAGACTTGCAGTTCTCAAGCGCCAGTATCATTACGTTGGCTCCATTCTATACAACAGAGTCAACAAAATTTTGAATATTTATCCTCTTACATTGAGGGCATGCAAACAGGTCACTGAGAAATGGCTGCAAACGCTTAACTATGATGAGCTGGAAGATGTGGCTCAACCATTTCTATATGAATAGCTTTCACACACCTCAAATATTCGTAGTGAATATTATACATTTTACACAAGTCACACAACCTTACATACACTGAAACCCACACATACCTACACCTCATAACCTCATACTTCACTACTTACACACAGAACACACCCTCTGATACACATATGCACACACACCAACATAATATAGACTTCTGAATTTGTATTTTAAGTTATGTTTGTTCTAAGCCATTTAAATGTATTTTATTTTTCTCACTCTTCTTATGTATACCTATTGCACTTATTTTTGTGATGGAACTCTGGTGCCCAGTTCGGCCTGGAGGTGGCGTTAGTGTCTGCGACACAGTTCTAAACTAATGTAGACACTATCACACTATTATGTTATTATTCCTGTATTCTATGGTTCCAATAAAGATAATTATAAAAAAATTATAATTATAAATTATAAAAAAACTGTGAGTCGTTCTGTTCTGCATTAATTTATGACTTGTTTCATGTATGTATTGATTATAAAACTATTTCAATTGTGTAGTTATTTAGTATTCCCACAGTATTAAACACTGTAATATTATATAGACAGCCTCCGTGGCGTAGCGGTAGTGAACGCGGCTGCTGCGCAGGTGGCGCGGGTTCGATTCCCGCTCAGTGCAAGTATTTGTATGCATGAATATTTATATTTGCATTGGTCTGGGTGTTTCTATGTATAATATGTATGTATTTACAAAAAAAAATGTATCTAAGTATGTTTATCCGCATTCTAGATTCCATAACACAAGCTAGTTAGGCTATGCTTACCATGGATCTAGATAGCGTTGTGTGAAATGTTGTGGAATATTTATTATTATTTATTTATTATTATTATTTACTTAACAGAATTATAAAGTACTGGGCTTGTTTCTTTCCTTTTAGTTTTTATTTAAGTAATTTTTTTCACGTATTTTTTAAAATTAGTTTTCACGATTTATTTTATTTTATACTGTTTTGTTTGTATATCGTTTATACTTGAAATAAAAACTTAAATCAAAGAGTAAGAAAATAAAAATAAATAATTAAAAATATTAAAAATACGACTGCCCAATTTACAAAGAACTAAAAAGTAAAAAACAAGAACGAAACAGATAAATAAAAATTTCATTGCAGTCGGGGGACAGTTCTTTGGAACTTTGTGAATCTCTGTTTGTCCCCCGACTGCAATAAATTTTTTTTTTATGTGTTTCGTTCTTGTATTTTTACTTTTTAGTTTTTTTGTAAATTGGGCAGTCGCACTTTTTATTTTTTTTAGTTTAAGTAGTTGTTATTAATACAATTTTCAACTTATTTTTTTTAAATATCATTTCTCATTTCTAATTACAAAGAAACATATAAGTTGCATATATATTTGAAAATTGTCTTTTAAAATCCTTCATTTTGATACCCCACTCGATAGGTTCAGGAATAAAAAAAAAATTTTAAACATCTGTTTTGGCGCCTTAATTCAATTTTTTTTTGTTTTTCGTATTTTTATATAGCCAATGTCTCTCGGGTTAACGCAAGGATTCTAATGATACCCCACACATGTAAATCGGTACAGGTATTTAGGAGACATGATGGCACAAAGAAAGTCACATAAATACATACGTGAACCCTAAACACAATACACTCCTTTTCTTGGCAGTCGTGTAATTAGCAAGAATGAATGTTTTGTGAAACAACTTTAAATCGTTTGTATATCCTACCTAAACTATTATTTTAAGAAATGATGAAAGGAACCTAAAGATGGTTTTAAAATACCTATTCAGGGACACCCCAGTCGACATAGTTCATCGGCTTTTTTTTTCATTTTGACAATATGGCGTCTGGTTGTCGCTGTGGTGCATTTTGATTAAGACGAATCGATCGACGTAAGAATTATCAAAATCGGCAGATACATACACACATACACATTTGGTCTCTAGAACGCCACATAGAAACGAACATACATATACATAGACTGATAAACACATTACCCTCCTTTGCGTCGCGCAGTCGGGTAAAAAAGCTCATTTTCGCACTTTACATAGTTAGTTTGCATCATACAATTCATGTCATAATAATTTACGACTCCGCTTCCGCTATTTTGTGATTTACTAGCTGAGGTGGGATAAAAAGTTACGTGTTGCACTCGAGTGCAAAGTCACGTGCTCGTCTGATTCCCTCGCTAACACACAAGATTCTAATTTTTAAGAATTTAGAAAATTCGATTGCTCGGGAATCAAAAATGATCACGCGGTTTAAAAGTAACATTTGCACTCTTGTTTAACCTTTAAGAAATAACTATGTATTGCCATTAGGAAGTTACATCATCACAGATTCATATTTCAACCCCTTCACAGATACTTCTAACGATATTTATAGGGTCGGCAGCGTGAGTGTGACGCCTCTGCCATTGCACACGGTAACCACTTTCCATCAGGTGGGCCGTGTGTTTGTCTACCACCTAAGTGGTATAGAAAAAACCCACAAGGATACGAATCCTCGACTTTGGGGTGAGCCTAGAGTCATCGAGCGCCTTTCCATACTCTGTCGCTGTATCGGGTGTTGAGACTCGAGGGCTCTTTCAATGCAATCGTACTCACTACTACACCGCCGTGAGCTCTGAGCGGTCCGTTCGTTCTGATACGTGTCGGTGCAAATAAATACAAGCGAGGGGGTCGCTCTCAAGTCTAACGACGTTGGTCGAGTGAACGCTGGAGCGTCGCCGGAGCTCGACGGTATGGTTATCAGCGCCGCCGCGCGCCGCCCGTCCAAGGTATCCGTGCGATAGCGCCCTCCCTATCGGCGCCGGCACGACACCTATCGCTAGAAGCGCGCTCTTATCGCGCGTACCTTATCGACGCACGCGCATGTACTCGCCGTCACTATCACTACCATCGCTACAGATCGTCCATAGGCACTATACGGTACGTGTGCGGTGTGCCACGATCATTTGGACATGGACATGAGGCAATATTTAAAACTAGCTGACCCGGCGAACTTCGTACCGCCAATAGATTTCCGCCCGTGTGGCGTCAGATCCCGTTCTCGCTGCACCCTCTACTATATTAAACATGTATTATACATATAAACCTTCCTCTTGACTCACTCTATCTATTAAAAAAACCGCATCAAAATCCGTTGCGTAGTTTCAAGGATTTAAGCATACAAAGGGATATAGGGGCAGAGAAAGCGACTTTGTTTTCTTAGGGTTCCGTAGCCAAATGGCAAAAAACGGAACCCATATAGATTCGTCATGTGTGTCTGTCTGTCCGTCCAAGTCAAAGATTTTTATTTAATCTAGAACAACATTATTGTTTCTTATAATATTGACGTCATAAATTTTACTTAACCTAAATTTACCACCGCTTCCAAGGCGCTGGTGGAGAAGAAACGGCGCAACAAACTCCACTGCGGCAGTTTTTCAGACGTCAATTTACAATATTTATATCCTTATGGCTAAGTGTGGACGAATCTACATTTATCTCGTGTCTTATAGTGTCTAATGAACAAAATATAAAATAAAATAAAACCTGGCTGAATGACAAAAGTTCAGTATTATGCCGAAACTACAGCATTTTAGGAGGTGCCGGCGCCATGCTTAAGCCAGACGTTTGTGTCTTTAAGATAAGATATTAAAATGGTATTTACATAAGTTTTAAATTGATTTTCAGGCATACTTAGGACCGATTCAGGCAATTTATTATAAAAGCGTATACCTTTCATACTTCAAGCAAATAAATCCCATTTCATTTCATTTCATTTCATTTCATAAAAGAATCGCTTACTCTGTTAGGCCGATAACATGGAAGTAGCAGTTTAGCAGATTTTTAGGCAGATTTTTGTGAAATAAGATATATTTTCCTGACATACAGAATGTTTTCAAATATGTATTGGGAAGCAACAGTTAAAATATCAATATTCTTAAATCGTTCCCAGAAAGAAGAATGAAGAGACTTTTGCCTGAACAATAAATGGCACGAATTGCCCTCTTTGCTCCGTATGTCACAGCCACTTTTTTCCGAAACTATAAGAACTATACTGTTGAAACTTGGTAAGTATATGTATTATGTGAACCGCATTAAGATTTTCACACAAAAATAGAAAAAAAAAAACAATAAATTTTGAGCTGAAACTCATTTTTTTTTTATCAAACCCATACGTGTGGGTTATATATGGATAGGTCTTCAAAAATGATATTGAGGTTTCTCATATCATTTTTTTTTAAACTGAATAGTTTGCGCGAGAGACACTTCCAAAGTAGTAAAACGGGTGTGCCCTGTAACTTCTAAAATAAGAGAATGATAAAACAAAAGAAAAAGATATGATGTACATTACCATGCAACTTTCCACCGAACATTGGTTTAAACGTGATCTAGTAAGTAGTTTTTTTTTAATACGTCATAAATCGTAAACCGTACACTATTATTAAAACATCGATCAAAGTAACAACGAACTACAAGAACTTTTATATTATGTTACTTGACTTGCTGCTAGGGTTCCCTTCATGGGCGAGTCCGACTTGCACTTGGCCGCTTTTATTATACTATGTAGTGACGAAACTTTCGTATTATGTAGGTACTACTAGTACGAAACTGCCACATAACTCATGCTGACCGGGTGCGTTTTAGTGCCAGTAGTATACCTTTGACAAAAGCCCTAGCCACTAACCGAGACCTGACAACCCGAGGGCCGTGAGTCAGTATGTAGGAGAAAATTCCTTTGGAATGATCAATAAACTGCCTCCCGGCGGCGGCAGTTAATGAAAAGCAGGGGCATACCGGTATCATCCCAATCGATTCAGCAGGATACTGGACACGAGACGTCGCACAGTGGACAGAACACACATAGAGAGGCAACATTTCTCGTAAAGTTGAGAGTTTCAACGCTAGTTAGTCAGTGAGTCGCTGCACTAGTTGGGGTCTCTGGCTTTTTTTCTTTTTTTTTACGTGCGGGAAATCCCCACGGATACCCATCCCTCCGGAGCCGGAGGGGGAGGTTATGTCGGACTCGAACCGACTAATCCGCACGCCGTCTCTGGGTCGTAGTGCTAGGCCGAAGGTGAGGTTGTCATGCGACATATCCCTCGCACCCCGGCTGACCCAGGGCCGCCACAAGCTCCCGCCTCGGCGTTTCAAACGCCGGGCACTCGGTGAGCGTGTGCAGCCCCGAGTCCACGCTCGCGTCGCAGTGATGGCACTCGGGCGTTGGCTCTATACCCATCAGATGCAGATACCGCCCGAAGCTACCGTGCCCGGTGATAATCTGCGTCTGACGATACGAGAGGCTACTAACGCCGCAATCACGGCGTGCCCTGCGCGTGGTTGCCCAAGTCGTCGCTCCCACTCGGCCACCATGACCTGGTGGAGCCGGGATTTCTCGGCCCGAATATCTTCGGGCTCGGAATCGAATCCCCGCTCCCGCACCTCCTTTTGGAACTGATATAGTGCCTAAAGGGCACTCGCTTCCAGGATCCACGGTGGCGATCCGGCCAGGAGACTCGCCGCTTCGAAGGATATCGTGCGGTATCCCCTGATGGCCCTGGAGGCTGCTCTGCGCCGTACGGAGCAGAGGCACGAATCTGGCCTCCAGGGTGTCCGCCCACACGGGGCACCCGTATAGGGCCATGGACCGCACGACACCCGCGTAAAGTCTCCTGCAGGAGGCCTCTGGGCCCTTCAAGTTGGGCAACAACCGGCCCAAGGCATTCGCCGTGAGCACCAACTTGGGGCGCAGACTTCGGAAGTGCTGTCCGAAGTCCCATCGACCGTCAAGCACGAGCCCCAGGTATTTCAACCGGGGCTTGATGTCGATGGGAATGCCTCCCACTGTTAGGCTGGCTCCCGGGCCTGGCCTGCGCCGAGGACCATGAAAGAACATGGCCTCGGACTTGTGCAGAGCAACCTAGAGACCCAGCCGCCGGATCCTGTCAACGACCTGAGCAACCGCGGTCGTGGCCCTCAGGGTCGCTTCGCGGTGCGTAGCCCCGCTCACCGTCACTAGCGTGTCATCCGCGTAACACGTGACGGTGGCACCGTACGCGAAGTCACCGCGAAGCACCCAGTCGTAACCGATGTTCCACAGGAGTGGCCCCAGGACCGAACCCTGTGGAACACCGCACGACATCTCACGCCTACCGACTCCCGTCGAACTTGGGTAGATGACGGCTCTCTCCGTCAGGTACGCCCCGACTATGCGGCGGAGGTAGAGAGGCACATCGTGGTACACGAGTGCCTCCCTGATGCAACTCCAGGGCAAGGTGTTGAATGCGTTGGAGATGTCCAAGGACACCGCCAACATCACCTCGCCCCGGGCAACCGCATCCCCCGCCAGAGTCCTCACGCGCATGATGGCATCCACAGTGGAACGCCACCGGCGGAACCCAAACTGGGTGTTCGCCAGGTCCGGCCCCACTCTAGAGAGATGCTCGACGAGGCGCTTGGCAATAACTCTTTCGAAGAGTTTGCCCACCTCGTCGAGCAGCACTATGGGCCGGTACCCGGACGGCTCGTCCGCCGGGCGTCCCTTCTTGCGGATGAGGACCAGTTTCCCCGTCCTCCACATCTTCGGAAACTGGCCCCGCTCCAAACATGCGCTGAGGAACCCTCTCAGTCGGGGTTCGAGGCCGTCTTCCCCTAGAGCTAGGACCCACGCGCGGCCTGGAATGCCGTCGGGTCCCGGGGCGGTGCTTTTCTTGGCCCTAAGCCTTCGCACCGCCATGGGGTCTCTGGCAGTGTATTGTCCATTTTGTCCCTCGTCACTATAGCGCGTGCTCGCGCGGTGAGTCACTCGCGCGCGCCGGCCGCACTTTTGCTTTTCTATAGCACTAATTAGGTCACAGACACAGACAAGCCCACGGCACACCTGATGGAATGCGGTTACCGTGGCATATGGATGTGTACAACACCAGGGGCATCTACCGTCACACTAGTCTGTAGGAATCTCCTAATACCCCTCTTAATGAAACACATTATTTTCTCTTGAAACAGCAGCAGTTCATTCCAAGGCTTATTGCATTAAGTTCCCTTCATATAGTACTGTGCTGTGCGTACCATGTCAAGTCGCCATTCGTAACGTGCGAGGATGAATCCCTTGCGATGATAGAATTTAGCTGCTAGAATTCCCCAGGTATGTAATGTGTAGTGCGTTAAACTCTATTTAACTAGCAACCATCTAAAGTTGAAAGTCCTCTTCATTGTCCATGCTCTCTGGGCATTTGAGCTCTGCTTTACTCCAATCTATATGATGATCTAATCAAATGATGCCATGCTATTTCGATTATTGCAGATCCCTCATGGTCTTAACCTTGAGTTAACCCCTACCCTACTGCTGGCAGACATGGCTCTAATACCCACACAGGCATGTAACATATTAACAAGACAGAAATATTAGTTAATAAAGTGCACTAATATATGCACTGCCTGGCGAGTGCCACAGAGACACACTAATTAACAAAGTCATTGACACACATACCAGCACATGCACAAGCATGAATCACTGCTTGCACCAAGTGTGATTTCTGCGTCACTTTATGCAGGCCTGGCAACTAGGCCATGTTATCCAATTTGTATGAATAAGAACACCATATCTATAAATAAAAATAAAAAATAAAAAATTTTTATTGACTCAAAGATCAGGTACACAAATGAGGGTCTTAAAATTAGGGCATACATTTAGATTCACGCTTAAGTACTTCGCTGGTTCGCAAACTAAGCTGAAGTTTGTATTTTGGGAGTCTATTATGGAATTCAAATGTACATACTGCACCTGATTTGACAACCTGTAAGTCATGCATGACAGGCACGACCACCAACAGTCAGCACCACTGTGATATCTGCGGTTGCTGCTGTGAGCTATGCGAGCATACTGATGGGCGAGTATGCTTATTGATATTCATCTAGATGTTTCTATTTAGAAGTGGTATGAGTTTGCATTTTAAATAGGAAGTGTTTCTGGGTACACATATTATTGCAATGTGAAATAAGACTAGTTATGGTACCAAGTCTCAAAATTCAAAGCATGAGTACAGTTGAACCCAGTCAAACAGCAAAACCCAGCTTCATTGTGCTGGTACTTTGGTTGGAACTAAACTTTAACAAGTCATAATAGCATGAATCTTTGAAATGAATAGGGATGAAATAATTAAATTACAATCCAAATACAAATCCCAGATTTAAGAAGAGGAGATGAGATACGAAGATGAGGAGCACGGGAAAATTTTGGAAGCAATCCCTAATTGTATTACATATCCACCTTAATTTGCAAACCTAATTATTGCACTATATTTTTATATAGTGTAGCAGTAGAATGGTCATCTGCTATGCCTTTTAACTATGCAGAAACAGGTGAATAGCCTAGTCATTTGATTAAATTGCTAGGCAAGTAATGAAACATCATCAATCCAAGTCATTTGCCCATTACATGGGCATTACACATTACATTAAATGGCTGAATATTACTCAGGTCATTAATTAAACCAAGCTGTTTAGTAAAGAAGCTAGGCGTTTAATTGAATGGCAGATTAAGTCACTGTATTTACAAAAAAGAATGTATTTAAGTATGATAGCACTAGACAGTACTGTGTAGAATGATGCTGTTGTTTAGGACTTATTGTTTATCGAGGAGCACAGTGGTCTATACTGCACCTTACAAGACTTCATAATCTTATAAGTACATTCAGTTTCAATAGTGACAAGAAGATTGTCAAAAGTATATGGTCAACCCAATGTGGAATATCATTTTTAAATTATTATGTAATCCAGTGTGTTTAAATAAAGAGTGATTAAATAAATGATGTGTTGAGAATTTGTAGTTTGTAGGTATAACTCACATGTTATGTAAGTTATAGTCAATTATATAGAATCATCACATATCTATTGTTTAACAATTGGACAGAATTGAGTCATGAGTGAATGTGTTACATGTGTGGATGTCAGCACACAATGTGTGAAGACAAACAATAGATAGTGTGGCACCAAAATGAGCACTCTTGTAACTTCACCAATCAACACTCATGGCTCTTTCTGTAGAGTGTACCTGTGTGCGTGTGTTATCAGCTGCTACAGACGTTAACTGCAGCAATTCATAAAGAAGAATGGTTTACAACAGGATGTACCAGACAGCACCAAGCATATATTATGTAACTTTAGGCTAAATTATGACACAGGGACCCAGAAATTGATAACCACCTGTCAAGAAATTACTAAAATGCCCACAGGTGCTCACTGAGGTACCTACTTAGATAGTGCTCAGTTATCAATGGACAATAATAACAATGGTAATGATTTAGTACTCCATAGTCTACGGTGAGTAGAACTTTCCATGTGTAGAGCATTAGCAAGGAACATGACCTTGAAGCCAGCAGCGAGCAGCCCACGGGCGCGCAGGGGAGCGGCGAGCGCGAGGACGATACTCACGTTTGGCGGCTTGCACGACATCTTTGACTTCCTTGATGAGTCGCTTGATCTGCTGGCTGGTGCGCTCGAGCTCTTTCTCGTGCCTTTGCAAGTTCTCGCGGAACTGGGGGCTATCCGCCAGGCACTCGGTGAACTCGAGCGGCTGCAGACCCACGCCCATGGTCACCCACTCTGCCGACGCTCACGGTCACAACACCACACACGACACTTTCACCGAGCGCGCGCCACCGCCACCATCACGTCGGGCTTTGTCTCACAGTGCACCGCGGTACCACGCGTTCGGACGGATTCGAGGGACGGTAAACACTACACACTAACAACACCAAACTATTTTATAAAAAGAGTAAAATCTACAAGAACCCCCAGACGAAGCGAATGATCGACTGCGTAGCATAGATTATTATGTATGGTAGAGTGTAGCTGTCAAACAAAATTGTCAGATGAATCATTGATATTGCCATATCAAAATAGTTTCATCGTGGAATGACCAAGTTATTATAATAATTGTCTCTGATTCTTGTCGCGAAGAAGCAATAAAATGGCGATTGGTGAAAATTCCGAAAGTTCCGCCAAGTAAGAAGGACAATAAAAGTATAAAACCCAATAAATTTATAAAAATAAAAATCCTATTTACTTAATACTGAAAAGATTAAGTATTACAAGTTTGATAGTTGAGAGCAGGCCCATTGCAAATCATGAACCGGATGAAACTGTGGTATTACTTATATGTACATACCACCCATGAATTAGTTTATAGGTTCATGGTACCACCTGCTTATGGAGGGACGTAGTATATTACGTCCCTCCATAAGCAGTACCTGGTTGTAGTATTGTAGTAATTTTATTTCGTAAACTGTAAATAGTACGGTTATTGATTTGACCCTGATGCTAATTTGGCGACACCCTAATTTAATACATTTTGACGGACAACTTTTCATATAGATAGATGATTCTCCTCTCTCTCTCTCGATCTTTTCAGTTTATAATTTATTTTTGATATTTAATTTCACTCTTGAATGCCAATCAAATCGAAATAGAATATTTATAAATTGATGTTCTTTTATCTTGATGTCGCCGTCAGCTTAATCAGCCGTTCTATTAACTGTCTAGGCAGTTAACTAAACGTCTCCATTCAATTGACGGCCTGAATGATATCTACCTGCAGATAGCTTTAGTGTTGTTGTGTTGTTAAAACAGTTAGTTGCTCACATCGCCAATAGATGTCAGGAAGAGTTCTTTTTTTTTTAAATTAAAATGACATTTCCAGATAGATTTATTTTATTATATCGTCCCCGAAACCCCCTGTTTACTAAATTTCATGAAAATCGTTTGAGCCGTTTCCGAGATTCCAATTATATATATACGAGATTTTCTCGTATAAAGATATTTACAAAGCTGACACGAATCGTCGATCGACAGGCCGCCGCCAGCCGACGTGTGCTCGTTCGCCCCGAAGATACGATTTAATAACCTTAAGATATAAAATTACATAACATCCATACTAATATTATAAATGCGAAAGTAACTCTGTCTGTCTGTATGTTACGCTTTCACGCTTATACCACTGAACCAGTCTTGATGAAATTTGGTACAGACGTATGTTAGAGCTTGAGAACGGACATAGACTACCTTTTATCACGAGAAAGCAGGTTTAAGGGGGGGAAATAGGGGTTTTAAGAAAGTTTGTCATTTCTGAAGATATCTTAATGAAATTTGCTACAGAGGTAGATTAGAGCTTGGGAACGGACATAGGCTACCTTTTATCGTGAAAAGGGGGGTAGGAGGGGGAACTAGGGCATTGGGATGAAAGTTTGTCATTTTTGAAGATTTCCTGATGAAATTTGATACAGAGATAGTTTAGAGCTTGGGAGCGGATATAGGCTACCTTATATCGCGAAAAAGGGGTAGAAGGGGGGGCGGACTATGGCCTTGGTATGAAAGTTTGTCTTTCTTGAAGATATTTTAATGAAATTTGGTACAGAGGTAGCTTGGGAACGGATATAAGGCTACCTTTTATCGCGAAAAGGGGGGAAGAAGGGCGGGACCAGGCCCCCGATTCTACTAAGTTATGTTAAAGACGATGACGGTAACGAGTCCATAGCGATAGCACTGTCATAGACATAAGCGCGGTGATCTGTTATGTGGGATAATATTATATGAGACATGTCGTAGTGGCAGCACAGTGGGCGCATCGTTGCATTGATTCAAAGTGGTGTTAACTTTACAGCCAAAATTGCCATATCAGCGAAAGTAAACATGACAATTTGAAATAAATTTAAAATGCGCTTGGCTTTCTATTTTCTTCCTTAAAGTACCTACCTCATAAAAATATCAATACATTACGACTTTAGATCCTCCTACTCCGTTGCAAAGATCTACTTTCTGCAGATGGTTCCAAAGGAAAATGTAGTTACCCAAATACTACTACAATAAATACTACTATTTGGAAACTTACAAATAATTTTTGAAAATTTCACTACTAATGGGTTAAAATAGGAGATAAAAGCACAGCCTGTCGACGAAGCCGTCTAGACAGAGCAATCGTGCGAGGTGAGCGAAATGGCGGGAGAAGGAGTACTGTTCCAAGTACCCATATATTTTACTTGGTACTAAGGATTCAGGGCTGTTCCCATTTGTTATCACGTTTTTTATTTTATTATATATTTTATTGATTCGTTTTATTAGCTAAAAGTTTTCGTAATTTCGATTACGAAAATAATTTAATTAGGCGATCAAAGATGGTGGACTCGAAATTTTCGCTAAAATCAATATGAATATCGATTTCAGAATTTTTGGGGTCCTTTATCACGAATATTTCATCCATTTAGATATCCCATCGTCTTGGATATCTAAATGGATGAAATTTTCACTAAAATCGATATGGGTATCGTTTTAAGGGCTTTTGGGATTGCTGATTACGAATATCGAATATAAGATCCATTTAGCGATAAAAGATGGTGGTTTTGAAATTTTCAATAAAATCAATATGGGATCGTTTACAGGGTTTTTGGGGTTGCCGATTACGAATATATCATCGATTTAGCGATGCAAGATGGCAGCATCAAAATTTTCAATAAAATCAATGTTCAAATGCAGATTCAGGTTCAGATTCAAATTCAAGACTTAAAGTATTACGTTGGTTTGATCATAATTGGTTGAGTAGAACCAACTTACAAAACCAGCGAAAGAATCGTTTTCAAAATATGTATTTACTCTATTTATTATATACCTACATTAATTTAAATATTTATTTTTAACTGTAAAATTTTAACGTTCGTATGTGCTTCTTTATGCCTAAACTTAAAAACAAAATTGATTCTTTGATTGTTTGAGTAGAACTGGAGATATGACCAAAGGTCGCAATTGCCGACATCCACACGAGCGGAGCCGCGGGCGTCAGCTAATTATTTATATTATCGAGAGTTGATGTGCCTTGAGACAACAAAGAGACTAAATAGGGGTTTAATAAATATTACAGATAAAAAAAAAACTAGTGACAACCCTGACAAAACTGCGAAAGACGACATTTCCGCAAACATCAAAGGCGACGACGTACTGGTACCTACTGGTCTACTCGTTTATACTGTGATAAAAGTTTGTATGAAAATCCGTAAAATTTAAAGTATCGCATACTTACTTACGTCTAGTTGGAAATAAATGAATAGGTATGTTTCAGCGTTTTTCAAGATTACGCACGGGGAATGTATGATAGGCGACGAATAGGCCTCAAACATCTACCTAGAAATGTCTAACAGTTCTCTCATTATACTGGGTGCTGGGGGTATTCTTGCAGAATCATCTTTTCTTAAAAAAATAATGAAACAAACGTCGGTCTCTCTGTAACCAAGCTAAGTTGATTTTGTTGGGAATGAAGACGTCAAATGTAACAAAGTTTATACTTTAGCTCACAAACCTTTACATTTGACCTATTAAAACACAAAGTGAGTTAAACAAAACAGCCATTTATTTAAATTGTTCATTTTTTAACATTATTTCAATATACTTATTAGTATTTTTTTTTATATTTCTACTTCACCACTTAGCAAAATAATCTAATAAGAGAATCAGAAAAGAATTGCACTAAATGAACACTAAGTAGGTACCTATGTAGTAGGTATATATGCCTATGATAAATTGATAATACCTACTTTAACTTTAGGTGCTATGCCTAATTCCTGCATAAAACTGAAATGCTTTTAGGTAAAAGCACCAATGGTAGAAACTTTAAGGACAAATCAGTGAAGTTTGATTTGTCCTTAAAGTATAGTAAAGTATAAAATTACAAGCAGCATATTTTTATTTAAATACAATTATTATATACATGGTCGCAAACAAAAATAAAATTACCCCTCTGAACAAATTTCTTAAGAAACAACTGGCGCCAATTTAATATTTACTTACAATAGTTGTGCAAATTTTTGAACGTGTGTTATTTATGCCATTAGATGTCTTTTAGTTAAACAGTCATGTAAATAAAATAGTTACTTTTTTACAATAAAGGTATTTTTTCGAAAGTGTCCACTATTGGGTCAGTGTCTATCATTGGTGCTTTTACCTTAGGTACTTTACAAAGACTTTTAGTGAACACATCAGCAAGCATTTGAGATATTCTTAAATAAACAATTTTAATTAAATTCTTAGCAACTGCTTCTCAAAAAAATGAAGCCTTACATCGGTACAGTACAGTGGCACATACAATTTTCTGAAAGTTTCTGTGCACTTTGGTTATCATTAAATAATGTAATTGGCACCTTGTTGTCTTCAACCTCAAACACTTTACACATAGCCATGTATTTGGCCCTGTGCTTGACAAGGCTACCGTCTGTACTGTCTGTTTTTTACTTTCATGAGATATTACACATCCAGAATACAACATCAGATGTCCAATCAGCATCAACAAAACCAACAATATCAGAGCTATTATATATATAACTATTAACAAACATAAAACCATAAGATTTTGAACAGCTTTAAAACTCTTTTTGCATGTTTACAATGAGTGTCATTATAAAATACAATACATTAAGCCGTCTATTAATTGTTGATGTGTAAACTTACAATACCAATTATTATTGTCTTTACTAAGTTTTAAATTAACTTCCATAGGAGTTGCTAAATCTTTAGAACATTTTTATTTTATTTATTCATTAATTTAACTTTATGCACATAGTACACCATATGAAAATTTAGTAACTATTTCTCTTGAAGGTGATATACTTCATTATAACAGTTAGAGTTTCAAAATTGCCAGATGATTTTACAATAAACATGGTTCCTAAACAGATTTTATATAACCTTTCTTTTTCCAACAATCATCTACCTTTATGATTCAGCTACCTCTATGATCTAGCAGACTGCTTAAGATTATAAATAGCTTTATTTAACTTTAAAACTTAAGTTTTATCATTAAATTTAAAATGCTGAGATTTTTACATACAAAACACATTCATCGAGATGGCTGTTGAGGAATGTAATAGTCACATCCAAGTGAGTTATATTTAAGTCTAAGTTAACGCTAATAGCAAACAACAATTAATTGAAGAATACTTAGAACAGGACATAGTGTCCACCGAACAAGGGGAAACCAATAACCACAAGTCTTGCTCTATATATCACTGAATTATCACTATTTAACTTTTGTTTTAGATACATTTACACTGCACTACATAGCTATCACTATATAGGTTTGTTCACTAAGACCCATGCACTATTTTCTTGAAATGATTTTTACTCTTCTTCCATAGCTAGCATCATAAGTAAGATTTTCTTCATATTTTTTATACATATCACTTGTCCGTCTTCTTTCACATTAGGTACTCTCACATATAAGATTTTCTTGCTCAATACTTGACGAAGTCTCACAGAAGCCTCTGAATGTGAACTAGAACTAAAAAGGGACTTCCTAGTGCGTAAGTGGTATTCTTTACTAGATTCATCTATTACTTCTAGATCCATTTGGTGTGCCATATGTGTGTCCCTCTATGATGTTTAGGATTAAAGTGATCATCATTCACCTGCGCAAGGGGTATCCATTGACACCTAAAACAAAGTATTTACAATGTATAAGTATAAAAGCGCATTTGTGTTATACCACACAGTTTTTTTTAGGTGTAACTGAATAACAATCATCCAAACAATTTTACAAACTTCCACATTTATAATATTAGTACGAGGTCTAAAGAATTATTTTGACATTTATAGAGTATAGTGATGAGTGATGTGAATCACATTATTAAAAAACATCATGTGGTATAATAATGTAGGTTCAAGGGAAAGTTTATCTCAAAGTTGAGTTTTCTTCCAATAAACTAAGTAACTAAATAAGTCGATAACGAAAATATATATGTCTACAATATATTATAGAATAGAATAAATGTGTAAATAATCCACTCACTGTCTTTATGCATTCCTTTTTTGCCGTTGAGTCATATCCATATCTTCATCATCATAGAATTTCCCTCACTTTTATGCTCTAATGAAATAATGTTACTGATATGGATCCTCTGTAATTTTTCACACAAGGCTTTTTGGGAGCTTAAATGTTTTGAATTGAATTGCAATCTGTAGGTACTGATATAGCTTGAGACTTTGAGACTGAGAGAAGAGACGGAATTTATTTATGCGACGCAAACTTAACTCCACCAAACAGAAACAAACATGGCCGACTGCAACTGCAACGTACGTCGTAAAGTAACAATGGCAGACTGCAGTCTGCTATACCCCGGGACATATATCTCAGACCTAAAATGTACTCTATAGGCTCAACTTTTGACCTCGTTTGTCTCGCAAATAAGGTCCAAGATGTGAGACTCGAGGCATAGCTAGCGTTCATTCGAAGCGACTCTATTGATAATCTATAATCGTAGATAAAAAAACGGTAGTCTGCTAACTTAAAATCACTGGGGTAATGTTATTGCAACGGTATAGTAGACATTAATAAAGCCACTTCACCGCTGTTTCGAAGTGGTCCGTGTACAGTATACTGCCAAAATTGCCATATCAATAAAATTAAAGATGCCAACTTGAAATAGGTAAATTCAAAACGCACTCGTTTTTTCATTTTCTCTCTCAAAGTAGCTCATTATAAACGTATTTATTGATACAAATGTACAAACGTGGCCATAACTGCTTAATTCACCTATACCTACCTAACATTGCAAAGTTGAAACTAATTGGTTGTATGTGCTTGGCACTAACGTATTGAATATCCAATCATACTAATATTATAAATGCGAGAGTAACTCTGTCTGTCTGTCTGTTTGTCTGTATGTTACACTTTCACGCCTAAACCACTGAACCGATCCTGATAAAATTTTATACAGAGGTGAATAAGAGCTTGAGAACGGACATAGGCTCCCTTTTATTGCTAAACAGGGGGTAGAAGGTGGAGAATAAAGCTATGGGACAAAAGTATATATGAAAGTTTGTCTTTTTAAAGACAAGGTGTCCAAATTTGTAGCAGAGATAGATTAATGATGAAGAGATAGAAGGGGCTTAAGAGGGGGGGGGGGGTACTTTATAGGGCTAGAGCTAGGGAATTTAAGTATGCTAATTTTAATTTTAAGAGATGGATAAAAGCCAGATTATGAAGCCAGTGGAGAGGCGAGTATAGAATCAAATAGAGTCCAGTAGATAATCGAGTAGAGAGGCGAGTGGATAGACGAGTAGCGATCGAATAGAGAGTTGAGTAGAGATTCGAGTAGAGAGGCGAGTAGAGAGGCGAGTAAAGAAGCGAGTGGAGAGTCAAGTAGAGAAGCGAAAAGAGGATCGAGGATGGGCGAGTAGAGAGAGAAACACCAATAGAGAGGCGACTATAGAGAAGAGTACGGAGTCGAGCAAAGAGGGGACTAGAGATGCCAGTAAAGAGTCGAGCATAGATTCAAGTATAGTGGCGAGTAGAAACTCGACTAGGAAGTCGAATTTAATACTCAATAGCCTCGGCTCAACACTAAGCCATACAGTCCGCCGACATCCAAGCGGGCGGAGCCGCGGGCAACATCTAGTATTTAATATTACTTTCGTAGGTATAAGTTAGTCCAAGAAATGACGCCAATTTTTGGGTCGGTATTTTAGTAGGGAGTTTTTGGTAGGGCTTTAGTTTAGTAAATTTGTCAGATGCCTGTCCCATAAATCTAAACACAGATAGAATATAAAGTTCTGCCTGGAGGGTTTTGTAAAATATACAATCAATCATGTCAAAAATTCCCAAAAGAGGTTTTTGAGTATGGGCGTACCAAAGGTAGGTCAAGTGGGGCCCTGCCTACCTGCTCTTTGTCCCGAAGTTAAGAAATTTTAGGAAAATTTAATTAATGCTATGCCAAAATTAAATACTGATTTGGGTACCTAACGCATGAGCCTCTAGATGCGTCGATCTTGGTGTAAACTGGAATGAAACCAAGGATAAGTTCAATGAACTAAAATATCACACCGAGACCGATCGATGAAGCCCGCAACGAACCTGACGCTAGAGCGGAACCCATGGGGATGGGTTTACTTTATGGTAAGAAGCAAGCTGCGCCCTCGAGACCCACTGTTGTTGTGCACAGCTCGGAGAATATGTAGCACCACAGATGACTCAGCCTCGGATGCATACAGCGGTGATCTCGACGACCTTCCCTAAGTCACTTCGGTAGAATTACAGCTGTCGGTGCGAAGGCTCTAGGCCAAGAACCCCTGAAGGACGCTGGATTCTAGCTCTAGGGGAATACGCTTTCGAGCTCAAATGAGAGGGTTTCTCAGTGATGCCAGTTTCCTAAGCTGTGGAAGACAGGGAAACTGGTAAACCAGGGTGCCAGAGCTTACATTCTGGAGTTGATGACCCAAGATGGAGTGCGCTTTTAGTAGGTTCAAGTCCGACATAACCACGCATCGTTGAAACCTTACCAGCTGACGTGTTTTCTTCTTCCTATAGTCCCGGGTCTTTTAAACGGAGCGTGAACAAACATTTGATGAGGCCGTCAAGCTAAGTGCCACCATTGTTAACATAGTACGCGTTTGTAATGTTGACCCTTTTTCCTGAGACTTTACCTTCAGTTTACCTTCTAGCGAGGTGAAGTCAAATTGACGTGTCCGATATAAAAAAAGAGCTGTCGGATCCGACGATAGAAGGCAATGGGTGCTCGTGATGTGGACATCCTGACAAATCTTTATAACTGCGTACTTCTCACCGGTAAGGTCTCGAACCAGTGGAGACTGAGAATCATTACGCCAATCTTCAATAACAAGGCATTGGTGCAGTAGTTTGGCAGTTACCGTGGTATAACGATAATCACTCGGTGTGTGTCCTAAGAAATTTTCGCGGGGAAAAATGGTCAAAGGATCTGCCCCTACACTGCCTATTCCTAGACATGCAGAAGGCTTTCGACTGTGTTTCTTGTACGGTGATCTGGTGGGCACTGTGGAACTAGGGAATCCTAGAGGCCTACATTGACACCATCCGTGCCATGTACCACGATTTCGGTTTAAACACATAAAAATCTTCCTCATCACCGTCGGGGTACACCAAGGATCCATACTTAGTCCTTACTTGTTCCGTTTGGAATTGGAGGTTTTGTCGGACAGCATCAGAAACTCACATGAGCAGCCTCCATGGTTGCTCATGTATACTGATGACATTGCGTTGATGGACGCGCACAGGAGCCGATTGGTGCGTCGTGTGAAAGTGTGGAAGAAAGCACTTGAGAACAGCGGTCTATAGCTATATGTGCCGAAAACAGAATTCTTGGCGTTAAACTCAACAGATCCCACAACCGTACCTCGCATAGGCGATGACTTAGTCGAGCGCGCGGACCAGGTTAAGTACATGGGATCTGTACTTCACGTGACTGGAGACATCCACTATAATTGCATCAAGGCACTTATTGATGTCGCGTGGGATAAGTGGCGGGAAAAGGCTGGCGTCACAGGCTATCCTCAAATGCCAGTAAGGTTGAATAGCGGGTCTATAAGAAGATCATTAGGTCTGTCCTTTTACACGGCTGTGAAGTGCGACCGCTGTTAGAGCGACACCAGCAGGAGCTGCGTAAGAATCGCGTGAGGAACTCTTGTATTCGCGGCAGCTTTCATGTCCGTGACATCGCAGATAAAATGCAAGAGAGTCGCCTTCGCTGGTATGGCCACGTCTTGCGGCAACAACCAGGCTACGTGGGTAAGAAATACTGAGCTCCGAGGGCATCTCAGCCTCGGATGCAATCAGGATAAAATCTAAAGGTCGATAATAATGAGCACCCCCGCCGCGGAGTTCCAGACAGAGTAGAATTTAGGCCACTCGATCTCTTCCCATGTAGTGTCGTACAAGGCGACTAAGGGATAGGGCTGGTTAACTTTAACATCAGACAGTTATTCACAGCCCCGACTCAGCCTCAGATGCATGGCTCGATTTAACAATAGTCCCCAAAATATGGCAATAGGTTAACCCCTTATTACGTGGAACCGAATACAAGTTGATGAAATGCGAGTATTAATGCACCTAACTCTCCGTGAAAAAAGACGCAATTATATGTATAATTTATGTAAAAAGAATAGTTAAAAAATATTTTTTTTGTAATGTAGAGTACAGACATTTAAATTTTTTTGGTTGTTTTTGCTGCATAAACGCACATGATTTTTTCTTCATTTTAAGGGATTTATACCAAAATACACGAAGTTAACATAATATATAGACAGATCTAATAAAAAAAATAGTATCAACTCCGTTTTGTCGATATATATGTAAGTACACAGTATACCGGGTGTTAGGGGAACGCTCCCGAAGCCGAAAGCCAGTGGTTGTACTCCGGGTATACTACATATTAGCATTTTTTTTTCGATTTAGAGAAAAAATTTAATTCTTTTTTACAATTTTTATTATTTTTTTTAGCTTTATTTATTCTCCATCATATTAGGAAACCTCAATGAAAGGACAATTTCATAAGAAAACATCGCTACAGAAAAGCAAGCGCTCGGCGCTATTTGTTTTTTTCTGTAGTTATGATTTTTTATGAAATTGTCGTTTCATTAAGCTTTCCTAATACGATGGAGAATAAATGATGCTAAAAAACTGAGTTTTTTTTTTCTCCAAATTGAAAATATAATTATGCCAATAGGTATGTAGTATACCCGGAATACTACTACGGGCTTTCGGCTACAGGAGCTTTCCCCTAACACCCGTTATAGAACCACAGTCTAACACTTGTTATACTGTTAGAGACCGTTCTAATAAATACACATAGTCGGATCATTCTTAAAATCCATTTTTGAAGTTTCATCAAAATTCAACAAAGTGATCTTGTAACGAGACGTTATAATATAATCACAAAATGCAGTTATAATTTTATGGTTTAACATTCCTTCGCAAGTAGGTATCTTTGCATTTAATACAAATTCTAATGTCTTGGCATATGAGTAAAAAGTAGCAAGTTTTACAAATAGGTACTTAGTTTTTATACATAAGGTACTGGGTAACATCCCTAGTTTTTATAAAGAAAATAGATGCACTGACGACTGTATTTTTTCTAAGCACTGACGGAACCTAGTAATGACCTTCAGTTACTAGAGCAAGAATTATCATATGCATTTTGAACTATGAAAAGAAACTAGTCGGGCGCATCCAGACGATTCACGTGAGTGTAGCCGTAATAAAATATAATTGAAAAATGTCTCACGATAGTTTTTATACGAATATAGTTAAGAAATAGTCCAGTTCTAACTTTGAAATATTTTTATCCCCTGTTACAAGCTTACGTTGTCGAATTTCGATGCAACTTCAAATGTGGGTTTTTCCGACTTTAGTTCTAATTTATAAACTGATGACAAGACAGAATAGTCATATTACCTTAGCCTATTCCAAATGACAAGTTGTCAGCTGTCATTGTTGTCAATTTGTCACCTCCGTTTTCGTTGATTTTTCGAAACATCTTTCGAAAACAATAAGTCTGTCTCTTATTTAGCTATAGCCCTTCATTTAGTTTGAATAATTTGTAGTAGAATGTCCTCACAATATATAATGAATTCCAGGCAAAAGTACGTACCATTGTAGGAATGAAATTTTGCTATAAAAGGAAAGTGGAGTCAAATCACTACAAAATAAAAACACGCATAAAACACGAAGTTGAAATGGGCCCTATTATATGTAAAGCACATCTTAATGTGAGTATTCCTAACCTGTATTACTTTAAGTTGATAGCATTAACGTAATCATGTTTTGTAGCTTAGTTTTAAAATACACACAAAATATAGACAACATGATTTTTATGTGTATTTCAGATGTATTATATCCATTGCAGGACTACCCTAACCCTTTTTAATGATTATAATAATAATTTAAAGTGTCATTTGTTTCAGTAGAAAGAAAGTTACTATTATTGGACCACCATGAAAGCTAGGCCTGAACCAAGGTTTATATAACCTAAGTGTCTGGTAAGTTTAGTACAACAAACTAGTGAATGTGAACCTGAATCTAGTACATATTTCCTTCATCTTTTCCTGTGAAAATGGATAAGGTGACAGACCGTGGTACTAAAGCCGTGCGAATGAAGCCCAAGATAGCAGACCGAGAACTACATATTTTTCTATTATTTCTTAAGAAAAGAATAGGCTCAACGTGGAAGATGCATTTATAAAAGAAAGTATAACTGCGCAAGCGCTTTCTCCAAAACAAGGAAGTACTTACAAATACAAATTGAATTATAAGTAATGAATAAAAAACTGAATAAAATTAAACATGTATTTTTATTTCGCACTTTCCAAATTTGTTTCAAATATATAATTTTCCTAAAAATCTTCAGCAGAAATTAATATGTTCTTAACATAGTTTTCATCATATTGTACCCAGTATGTATGTAATACCTTTAACTGCTCATAAGTAGGGTCAGCTGTACAAAAGAGGCATTGTGTCTGCACCATACATTTGTACCATAACTTGAGCTTTAAATTTGTCTTGCAAATTTGTTCTTTCTCTGGATTCTTTGATTGAGTGGGCTGCTCGGCATAATGATCATCGGCCGTACCAGGAATACTGGCATCAACACATAATGTTCAGTACTGTTTCACGTACCTGTAATTGGTTAGATAACATTAAATTATTATACAATTTCTGATGTAGTATGTTTATCCGCATTCTTCTAGGTCCCATAACACAAGCTAGTAAGCTATGCTTATTATGGGTCTAGATAGTACTAAAGTAAAAGAATTGTGCTGTGATAGCGCTAGAATACAATGGCATAGAATATTCATTTGTTATTATTTATAAATTAAATATGTAGGTACCTAATTGATAAGCTAATGATTGATGAATAAATAGACATACCTATGTATATAAATATTTATTATATTAGTGTGTATTATGTTAGTGTATTTATTATATAACCTACTTAGTGATAATGGGTCAGTACCTACTTAGGTAATCAGTCATCATCATGGAGATACTACCATCATATATTATGTAATAGTGAATTAGCAAACAAAATTACTAATATTCCCTCTAACTCCTCCAACTAAGCTGTATTGCTAGTGCTAGAAGTGGGTTCACGTCGGTAGTGTAATGGCTAGGAATCGAACACGGGAACTCTCGATCGTAAAGCCGGCTCCTTAACCACTAAGCTATCGACCATTCTATAGAATGCAAATATAGAATGTCTGTAAATAATCAACTCACTTTGTCATTCCTTTCTTGCCGCACAGAGATAGGTATCCTTGGCAATTTCTCTCACTAGGCTTTTTGTGAGCTTAAACGTCTTAATAAATTGCGCTGCTATGCCTCAGAAGCTTGGCAGCTATTTCTGAGAGCGTCGTGGTGACGATCTCCGTCGTGAGCAGCTTCTAGTACGGAGTTTTGAAGGGAAACATCGTTTACCTAGCCTAGACCTAAACACAACGGCAAATTAGTTCAAATTACACGAAAAAGGTGCGTCTGCATAGTGGACGCTCTATTTCTTCAGAACGGTGAAATATTCATTCTGACAGCTGTCAAATAATTAGTAGAATACCACTTTTTAAATTATTACGAAGATATTGAGGCGCTATTTGTTTGCAGACTACAAATTTGTAAAATTGACCACAATGTCTCTACTATTACGTGTAGAAGACTACGAAAAGTGCAAAATTAATCCGACGATACACCATCGAAAGACTATTTATATAGCAGACATGACTCCAATTTGTATCACAAGACCACAAGGACGCTACGCTCACGGTGGCAACTGAGAAGCCATCGCTCTTAAATTTTAGCAGAATACGAAAAGGGCGAAATTATTACGACGATACACCATTCAAACACTATTTCATTAGTGGAATCGACCCCCAGGGCCTTGATATAAAAGTTTATCGTTTTAGAAGATTTCCTGATAAAATTTGGTACAGAGCTAGTTTAGAGCTTGGGAACTGACATAGGCTACCTTTTATCGCGAAAAGGGGGGTAGAAGAGAGGGGGGACTAGGGCCTTGGGATGAAAGTTTGTTGTTTTCGAAGATTTCCTGATTAATTTAGTACAGAGATAGTTTAGAGCTTGGGAACGGACGTAGGCTACCTTTTATCGAGTTGAGTTTCAACATGTTCTGTCAATGTAGACGTGCAAATGCGAGTATTCGCGAGCTTTTGTATGAACACGTGACAGGCATATTAAGGTTCCTTTATCAATTACATATTTTTGGTTTTAAATCATTTATATAGTTTACTTAATTCTACTGAACATAGTTAAATTTATCTTAATGTCAGTATACGAGGATACATAAAGTCCAGAGAGATACTATTACAAGTCAGAAAACCGGTTGATGTCAAAAAATACTTTTTAAGCTTTTGTCAGAATCCTAAATAAACTGATGTCTAATTTGATCATTATTTATGTCAAATTGCTGTATGTTAAATTTCATAATTATTTATGTCAAAGTGCTGTATCAGATTCTCATTTCAAAATTAGTCACCGTATGTCCTGATCATTAATAAAATCTCTTATGGTGTAGTAGCACTTTCGAATTAGAAGCATTTTTAATTTACCTATTCTCATTTCTTTGAAGCTGTTTGGTATTTTATTGAATATTTTTGGTGCCATTCACAATATACTATTTCCCATAAGTGCTGTCTTGGCCCCACGCATACACAATCTATACTCATCCCGACAACTGCGTGTGGTGTTGTCAGACAGTCGGGGAAATAGATGTGGGTTACTTTTAAATAGCACTGTTTCGTAGATATACAATGATGGTAATGTTAGGATGTTGAATTTAATAAAATATGGCCTGCAGCTATCGGTCACCTTTAGTATCCGACATTATGCTTATCTGCCATTTCACGTATCTGACTTTCCGCGTTGAATCCGTCCAAACATAGCTCTAATGCACCGCTTTTGTTGTTTGAATATTTGGTCTTTAAGGGTTGAATTACCCCAAAAAGTAATGCCATATCTAAGTAAGGTGTTTACAGTAGGAGACAGTTTATAAAGTGCATACGCACGGCTTCTAACTTTTTTACATAATTGTTCCACATGAGCCTTCCAATTGAGCCTACTATCGATAGTTATGCCCAGGCACTTAGCAGTATCGACTTGATGTAGTTAATTTACCTCATGTCTAGCAATAATTTGATTTTTTTGGGATTGTCGCTGACTAAAATGCTTTTTATGGGTTTTACTCATATTAATTTTAAGGTTATTATGTTTTAACCATTGTATAACTCCTGATAATGAATTGTTTATATCAGTTTCGTAACAACTCAATGTTTTTGAAGCCACTGTAATAGAACTGTCATCAGCAAAAAGTGTCATGGGTTGACTTATTGCGTTAGGTAAGTCGTTGATATAAACGTTAAATAGTAAAGGACCAAGTACGCTGCCTTGTGGTAATCCATAGGTAACTTTACGCGCTTTGGACATTGATGTCACCTCATGTTTTGTATTTAGGTCAACTCTCGATATGGCCGTTATCTGTTCCCTATTTGTTAGATACGAAGTATTTTGTATATTCCCTCTTATGCCGCAATACGAGAGCTTGTCTTCTAATACGGAATGTTTGACATGATCGAAGGCCGCAGTCATATCACAATATATTGTACATACGGGATTCCTCCTATCCACATTCGGTATTGTGTTTTGTAAGAAATCGTAAATAGCAATATTTATTGTTTTTTCCTTGCGAAATCCTTTTTGTTCGACACAAAACAACAACAACAACAACAGGAACGAAACAGATAAATAAAAAAATATTTGCAGTCGGGGGACAAACAGAGATTAACAAAGTTCCAGAGAACTGTCCCCCGACTGCAATGAAATTTTTATTTATCTGTTTCGTTCTTGTTTTTTACTTTTTAGTTCTTTGTAAATTGGGCAGACGTATTTTTTAATTTTTTAAATTATTTTTTTATTTTCTACATTTTAGTGACTCTGTAAGAGATGTGTGGGTGGAGTAGATAAAGACGATGACGTCATTGACTCTTGCGAACCTATGCTCCACAGGTTTGCAAGGATGCTCTCGCTCGCTGCTTGTGTGTGAGTTTATTCACGCTTACGGTAACTAGCGCTGGGTAGCACTGCCATGCTCTATCAAATGAATAGATGAAAGAATTTCACTATTCATTGCTAAATTAAGTTGCACATTACGATATAAATGATTGTTTGAAACGAGCCATTCGAGAGCATTTTTAATTTTTTCCATATCCACGCAATACCTCCTGGTGCAAGACACGTTTTCTAACGATTCAGTAACGATTGTAAGCCCGGCGTCTGCAACAGAAATTGGTAGCTGTTCTGACAGCTCTTCCACTTGCTGCGCAAATAGCACGGCTTGGCCTTTGAATCCCTGTTGACCAAACCTTCCACCTAAACGTACAATTTTGACGAATGGCCGAACACGCGACACGAGCCTCACCTCCATATCATTAAGGCATGCCAGCTGAAGAGGAATTGGTGCTACTCGCATTTTATTCCAGAAGGCATTCGATGGAGTTTTATTTTTTGAGATGCTATTGGCGCATCTATTGCAGCAAATAAGTAAGTAAATAATAAATAATAAATATTCCACAATATTTCACACAACGCTATCTAGATCCACGGTAAGCATAGCCTAACTAGCTTGTGTTATGGAATCTAGAATGCGGATAAACATACTTAGATACTTTTTTTTTTTTTAATACGTACATATTATACATAGAAACAGCCAGACCAATGCAAATACCCATATTCATGCATACAAATATTTGCACTGAGCGGGGATCGAACCCGCGCCTCCTGCGTAGCGGCCGCGTTCACTACCGCCACGAGGATGATCTTCGAGTAAGACTGTTGTATCTGCAGGTATACGACGCGTCTGCTTCTGATATAGCATTTTTTCGCAAGAGTAGCAAATACAATCGGGGACCTGCTGTATAAGGTTTTCAAAATTTATGTCGTCAAAAATAAGCTGCCTTCGGCAACGATAATCTCGTTACGATGCTTCAAGCCTTTCTTTTCTTGAAGAAGGAGTCTAATTTGACGTGAAAGTGCAGAGTGTAGCGGACCGCGAGACGCGATGTCAGCACATGCCTTTCCAGGCGGCGACGTGAGGCCTTGCTCTGTGAAGCCAGTTATATAGGTGTAGCTTCGCTAAAAAAGCGATTGTGCGACATCTACGCGAGGACCAAGGAACAACAAGTACATAGACTCATGAACGAAATGGAATTAGGAGACCAGAGGCCATCACAATTACTCAGAAAAAAGAGTGACCTTGCACAAGGCAAGATAGAAGAGGAAACCCTACGCATACTATAGCTCAACCACTTGCCAAGCACTGCAAGAGTCATTCTGGCAGCCACGGAGACGAAGGACCTTAGTACATTAGGCAGTATAGCGGACAAGGTCATAGAATCCGTAGCCCATCGAGAAACAGACAGCAAAATAGATGCAGCTGCAGGAGGCGAACCAGCAAACTTAATAGCAGAAATCAAGAACATGACAGAGAGAATAAGAGGATTAGAAAGCAGGCAGCCAAGACCTAGATTCTCCAGTAGAGGAAGAGGCAGATTCGGAGGATTCGGATCAAGATCACCGAGGCGCAGCCCATCTCGCAAGCGAACTCCAGCAGACCATGACTGGTTATGCGACTACCACTTCCGGTTCCGGCATCGGGCGAATAAATGCGTGGAACCATGCAACTGTAATAAGAAGAAGCCGGAAAACTAACAGCAGTGTATGAAATGGGCGAGTCATGCAGGCCGCAAGTAAATCATCGCCTTAGCATCATGGACCAGCACACAGGTACCTCTTATCTTGTAGACAGTGGCGCAAACATATCGGTCTATCCGCGTAATCTAGTGAGCGATAAGCACATATCAAAGCATAGTGAAAATTGTGAATACAACTTGTTCACGACGAACGGTACTAAAATTAAGACCTATGGACAGTTAACAAAAGATTTAGACTTTGAATTAAGACGAAATTTTAAGTGGATATTTGTCATAGCCGACGTAAAACAACCAATATTAGGCGCAGACTTTTCAATGAAGCACAAATTGTTAATAGACATTAGTGGCCGCAGATTAATCGATACAGAAACAAACATAATGGCGATCGGGTCATTCTCCGATTCTGACAAACCGACAATCAAATCATAACGAAACCCTTCTCCTTCAAAGGCGCCCCTAAACACAGCGTGCGCCATCACATAGAAACCACTGGTGCACCGGTGCATGCTCGTGCACGCCCGTTGCCACCAGATAGATATAAGAAAGTTAAAAGTGAGTTTCAGCTTATGATGGACCTAGGAATATGTAGACCCAGTAAAAGTGCGTGGGCCAGTCCATTACATGTAGTACCCAAAAAAGATGGTAACATTAGGCCCTGCGGGGATTATAGGAAGCTAAATGCGATAACCAAACCAAATAGGTACCCAGTACCGCGACTGCAGGACTTTACATATATCTACCAACAGGGCCTACAATTGCATACCAATGCATGAGGACGACATCGAGAAGACAGCAGTAATCACACCAATGGGAATATAGAGGTGAGTACAAAGTTGAGTAGAAAGGCGAATTTAATGATCAATAGCGTCGGCTCAACACATAAGCGATAACCGACATCCACGCGGGCGGAGCCGCGGCCAAAAGCTAGTACATACATTTTTACATATGTTGCGGGCTAGGTAGAGAGGTACCACAATTGGATTCACTAGTTTATTGATTAATTTATTATTGTTAATCCTACAGCTTAAATACTAATATTTACGAGTAATTCAAGAGTGGGGAATCGTCAGTCTTTGGTTTATTGCTGACTGACGATTCTGTTGTTATGGCAGGACGTGATTCTTATTTATTCAATTATTATTTATACAATTATATTTCCTGATAGAAATCACGTCCCGTGTGTACGTGCCATAGTACTCCCCCCTTAAATGAATATTTACATTTTTTACTAAAACTATTGAGCTGAAGTGTATATGTGCTGCGGAGTGTGCGATGCTTGTTCTTGAATTTAGCCGTAGAACATTTTGCTGACGTTTGTTATGCTGCGTCGAGTGTTTTCGAATGCGCTGAGATGCACATACTTTTGACTGCGTTTGAAGTGGTCGCGTAGCGTTGTTTTTATTTTGTTTATCTATATTCTGCTTTATACGTTATTTTCTCAGACGTTGGAGTGATTTCTTGGCTCGTTGTATGATAACCTAAGAAATCTAGCTCTGTCTTTATGAATTCGCACTTCTTTGTGTTGCTCATCCTGATATGGCCGAAGGGTGTCCTAGGTCGCTGCCGTTAGTGGTATCCCTGTTTGGGCCGTAGATGCTGGCTGGCGAAGACTTGATACTCGATGGGTTTTCGATGATTCAGCGGTCTAAGCTCTCTTGTGGAGTGCGCCAGTGCCAGTTATGCAGTTCCATTTTTGCCGGAACTGGCTGCCGCTATTTGCGGAACCGCTGGTCCTAATATGTAGGCCAAGTGCGGTGTTTCAGTGACGTGCAATGCGTCGGGATGAGCCCTTAGTTACTGCAATTTTTATGCTTTGTGCGTTTCGCAGGATTATAGTGTTTTCAGGAATTTGTATTTGCTTGCGGGTTTCTTGATCTGTGCGCCTTGTAAAACCTCTGTTTGCCCCTGTGTCTACTAAAATTCTATAACCACTGTTAGAGTCGGTAATAGTCAGACGATTTGAGGGGTATATAGCACAGAGTCCCGTCTCATTCTGCGCTAATTTTAGTTTCCCGATTTTTGGTTGGGTTCATTTTTCCATGCGCATGGCTGTTCGCATTTATACGCTTTTGTTTTGAATCTGGCGTTGTAATAACATAGCCTAGTTCGTGACCGTGATCGTGAGCGCGGCCTTGCGCGGAATGTGCTGCGTTGCAGAGGTCGGCGATTATTCATACGTAGCTCGTTTATTTCAATACGCATCGCTGCTATTTGTGACGTGAGCGTTGTTATCAAGCTTACGTTTGCAGTTTCTTGTGACGAGTGGTTTGTTGTGTATCGCATATTTTCGTATATTCTATCTGCCATCTCGCATAATTTCGCCAATTCTAGGTTTTCGGATACTGCCAAAATGGAGGTGAGTGCGGCGGGAAGTTGTCTGAACCATAGTAGTCGTATGGTGTCATCATTCATTTTTCCGCTACCGGCTTCCTTCATCTTTCTTAATAGTTGTGATGGGGTCGAGTCACCTAAGTCCATCTCCGAAAGTAGTTTGTGGAAGCGTCTGTGTTCGCTTTCCTCGTAGCAACCGATCAGCCGGTCTTTGATTTTGGCGTATTTGTCGGCATCTGGCGGGCTTGTAAGGAGGTCGCTAACCTGGGGGTCGATTCCACTAATGAAATAGTGTTTGGATGGTGTGTCGTCGAAATAATTTTGCCCTTTTCGTATTCTGCTAAAATTTAAGAGCGATGGCTTCTCAGTGGCCACCATGAGCGTAGCGTCCTTATGGTCTTGTGATATAAATTGGAGTCATGTCTGCTATATAAATAGTCTTTCGATGGTGTATCATCGGATTAATTTTGCACTTTTCGTAGTCTTCTACACGCAATAGTAGAGACATTGTGGTCAATTTTACAAATTGGAAGTCTGCTAACTAATGGCATCTCAATATCTTCGTAATAGTTTGAGAAGTGTTATTCTACTAAATATTTGACAACGGTTTCAATTGCTTCAGAATGGTCATTTCACGGTTCTGAAGAATTAGAACTGCCACTAAGCAGACACTACTTTTTCGTGTGTTACGTGCTGGCAGCGTATTGTAGTTTGCTATTATATTGCTTAATATTGTTTGATCGAGTGAAGTTTTGCGTTGATTTAATTCCGTAACTTATCCTCTCAAGCTATACTAGTACGTATTTACGTTTATTTAGTGTGCCCGTTGTTCCGGTAAACAATGTTTCCATTGCGCTGGCAATTGCTAGAAGCTGCCCACAACGTAGATCGTCGGCAGGAAGCACTCAGAAATCGCCGCCGAGCTCGTGCTAGTTTGAGGCGTAGCAACGTATTTGATATTCTGCCTGATGCGGAATTTATTAAAACATTTAGGCTCACAAAAGGCCTTGTGAGAGAAATGGCTGAGGACATCAGCAACATTATTCCATCAGAGCAGAGAAATGATGGAATTTCTGTGATGATGAAGGTAAGTTAAATGTGATTAAATTAAAATCTCATTATGTTCAATGTTCTTACAATCATTTTGGAGTTTCCTGATACCTACTTTATATTTCAGCTTCTGATAACCCTGTCCTTTTACGCGACAGGGTCTTATCAGACTTTGGTAGGCCAAAGTTCATTACACAATGTCTCACAGCCTACTGTATCAAAAGCTGTGAGGCAAGTCACGAGGGCACTCAATCATCCCTCTATATTTTATAAATATATTAGGTTCCCACTGGACCGCCAAGAGAGGAATGCCATAAAGACCAAGTGAGTTAATCTTATACACTTTCTATTCAAATAATTATTTTGATTCATATTGTAGGAGGTAGGACACAACAGTATAAAACGAAAAAGAACTATATATATTCATTACCATTATTATAAGAATAACAACATAAGTAAGATATGAATATGTAAGCACTCGAGCACTCTCATCATCTCCATGAACATGATGATGATGAAAATACCTACTTTAGGCACTGGCCTATTATCACTATAATACTATTTTATCCATACTAATTATAAAGTAACTCTGTGTGTCTGTATGCTTACACAACTAAACCACTGCTTTTTTTTAGATTCTATCAGAATTTTAAAATTCCTGGGGTTGTTGGGTGCATTGATGGCACACATATTTCTTTAATAAGACCTCATGTACATGAAGAGAGGTATTTTAATAGGAAAGGATATCATTCTTTGAATGCTATGATAGTAAGTATTTATATTTCTGCATTTATTTATTCATCAATGAGTAAATTATCAATGAGGTACATACTTAATGTTGTCTATTTACAGGTATGCGATTCTGAACTAAACATCTTATGTGTTGATGCCAGTATGCCTGGTGCAGCCCACGACTGCAGTGTTTGGCAGAGTAACCCACTCAGCAACCATTTAATGGCATTAGCTGCTCCTGGTGAAGACCACTCATTTTTATTAGGTGAGTACTTAAATTTACCTTTACTTAATACAGTTAGGAAGGTATCCTCTTTAATGGTATTGTCCAGTAACCATTGGCATAATATCTTAATTATATATTGCCGAGGTTGTTATCAAAACTGCATTTTTTAAAATTTATGTAGCTATATACTTAATCTATTTAGAATTGCTACACAGGCATTTTTATATTTAAATGTGGGTACATATATATATATATTTAAATTGTTTTAGGTGACAGTGGATACCCCTTGCGCAGGTGGCTTATGACTCCTATTTTAAATACAATAGAGGGAACCCCAGAGCACCATTACTATAACCTGCATGTGACTGCCCGCAATACTATTGAGCGCTGTATTGGTGTTCTAAAAGGAAGATTCAGGTATTAATGTAATTAACCTCAAATAAAAACATAGTGATTCATAAAAATATTTTTATTATTAAGTGTTAACTTGCAGAAATCAGCCTTATATCAGTCTTCTATAATCAGTCTTCAATAATATCTTTAATAATATAATCAGTCTTCAATGTAACAATCAGTCTTAAATATCTGAAAAAAGAAAATTAAAGTGTATAATACCCACTATAATTCACAAATTTTTTTTTATAATACAGATGTTTGCTTGCTGCACGAGCACTACACTATAATCCCACTACGGTAGGGGCAATAGTAAATGCATGTTGTGTTTTGCATAACATTGCGAACCGCAGCAGAATACCATTTGAAGCACTAACAACTGAGGAAGTTGCAGCGGAGAATTTTAGACAATATCTGGTAAGATATTCTCTGATATTCAGATTTCAATATACATGGTGGTAAGAATGCTTAGTGCTTTAACATAATCAATTTTATTTGGTTGTTTCTAGGTTCAAGAACATTTAAGAACAGAGGCTGAAGGTTTCAGTAACCTGCAAAATTCCAGTCGCATTAATCGTGACCTGCATGAAGGCCGGGCCATGCAGCGGGCACTGGTAAACAAATTATGGGCCGAGCGATAATTATTATATCCATTTAAGTATTTTTCTTTAGTGTTATTTATTATTCCATTTTAGTTTCATATTAGTAGTAGATAAAAACATAAAATATGCTATTGCTATTAACTGTAAAAGTATTTTAGTGTCGTTACAGACATCAAATACTCATTCCAAGTCCTTAGCTTAGCAGAGTTAGTGATTTTTCTAAGAGGAAAGGTGTACATTTTTTTAATAAGCTGTCTAAACCGGTCCTTGGTATGTCTGACAGTAAATTCCAAACCTTTAAGATTTTATTTATAGTTTTTGGTTTTTTTTTAAGTTCTTTTGTAACTATTAAGTTAATTGGAGACTGAGTTTGGTGATATTATAATTCTAACTCTTGCTCTAATATACAAAAATAATTTCAATGATATGCTTAAAATTTCAGTAGGTAATATAACTAGGCTTACCATAGGTGTCCTGTTATATAGTACCATTTCGATGGCTCAAAGCACTGGCCAGATTCTCCACAGCGTTGGCCAGTTGGCTAATACATTGGGCAAGCTGGATTGTGGCCGTCGCGCTCTGGCTTTCTAATGCCATAATGCTGCGTTGGGCCTCCTCCAATTGAGCATTAGGTCCTAGGCAAACATAAATATGTAAATGACATGATTCATAGATCATAACACCAACTAAACTTATTTATGAACACAATACTAAGTATTGTATATATAAATATACACTTAAAATTACAGTGTTGCATCAGATAGTTCCTTGGTAAGCGACGACGGTTGAGCCGTTGCCGCTGTGGCTCCCGAGCATTGGGAGTGGGCGTGGCAGTGGCAGGCTCTACTGTGTGTGAGTCCGTGTTAACAAACATGGACCCAGATTGCAACATTGTGGGCTCCGCAATCGATTGTAATTGTGGAGATACTAATGGCTCCACAATGCTGTCATATATCGTGCTGGTAACAGAGTTTGCTGGCTCCATAGGGCACACAAATTCTTCTGGGGGCTCTATGTACTCTGGTTCAAATGTTATAGGAATATCCTGATATCTGTAAAACGGTTAATTTTCCAGTTATTATAAAAAGTCATTGATATATATTGTAACTATTGTAGATAGTACAGTTTGGTCACATCTACATTTTGTTTGTACTACATTAAATTTTGAGGAATCATTGAAGTACATAATGGTTATAACTACTTGCAAATAAATATTTTTTTATAATAAATTCAATTATTATGTACACAAAATGAAATAACAATGATAATGTTGTTATCTTCACCGTTAGACATGGTCTAAATTCCAGAGTGTTAGTTAGTAATAAAATAAGCATATAAAAGTATCATGCAACTCACTCTGCGAAAGGAATTTCATGCAATTCTTCAGGAGAAGTTGTAGTATGTTCATGGCCCTATTAATAAGAAACCAAAACAAGCTTACAATCAAGAAGTAAGTAAAGTCAGTTTTATATTCATGACAAAAGTTAAAAGTTATGCGTGCTGGATTTAATAAGGTATTGTACTTACAATAAGAGGATTGTGGCGGACACCTTCCAAGGGTTCCCCAACATCTCGGCCCAAAATATTATACAATCTCTCTTGGAGAGGTGTTAGAGAAATGTGAGTAGCTGGGCCACCTCCTAAAAATAATGATGTTCATATTAGGCAAACAAATTATATATACTTACCTAGGTATTTACTAGTTTTACAATTAAAGTTTAGACTATTGACCACAGCAACTTATTTTATGGCATAATAAAAACTTGGATGTTTGTTTCATACCTGTTGCCTGATGTTCAGCCTTTTGTTTCTTTATTTTCCTTAAAATTTTAGATTTATATTCATTATAAAACTGGAAAGAATAAAGCAAAAGTCATTAAGGTAAAAAAGTGGACAAATTACCTAGATAAGACAATTTGTTCTTAAAATTAATACTCACAAGTCTCCAATTGTCTGCCGATTTGGTCCGACAGTCTGGCGAGATACTGTTCAATTCATCAGCACACTGCGTCCATAGGCGCTTCGCCAGACTGCGTCCTTCCTTCGTCCGCGAGCACCTCCCCAAGGCTAGGTCCTTGTGTTGCTCCATAAATGAGATCATAGCTTCCAGCTGTCTCAAACTTGCCATTTCTACGAGTAAGGGAAAGTTGTTATTATAAGATTCAAATTAAATGTTAAGCTAATCTTTGAGATCTACGACGATAATGCACTAATAACTTTTCATTTTCTTAAATTCTTAATAACTATTTATAAATATTGTTTATAAATAATATGTACACAATCTTATCAATATTCAATAATACGGAAGAAAATACTTACTAAACTCTAAAATTAATCGCGAAACTCGAGAATAACAAAAAATTGGATATTGGAAATGGATAGACTGAATGGAGAATGGAAAAACTCAAAACTTTGAAACGTTGAAAGACTGAATGTTTTGAATTTTTCTTTCTATTTATTTACCGCCACTGGGCGCCAGTGTGACTGTTTAAAAAAATGGTAGATTATAATGCTGCCAATATAAAATACTACCTAAATACTTAATACCAAAACTCCTTCTCGATAATGTCTTCCGTTCCGAAGCACGAAAGCACTCGGGTAAAGTGGTCACCCATCCAAATGGCTACCGCGCTTAGCCCAGCTTAGCTTAACCCACTGATTCAATTCTCTAAATGAACTTTTCAAAATCAAAACCGTAGAAATAACAAATCATTTATTAGTAAAAAAATACTTTAGTAGTTTTTCGTAGTGATAGCACGAATTATTTAATTGTAAGTACTAATTAGTATATTGTATTGTTTATAAACTGATCCAATAACAGTAATAAAAAAAAAAAAAACAAAAAAAAAATTTATAGTAGTATTACGTGCAGTTTCATTTCATACACTACTCATGGAATAGAGTCTGGCCTCAGAGCAATAAACCAACCGGAGACGCCACTAACACGCATACCCCGCTGCCAAAGGTATGAGACAGCGGGTCATGCACGTTATATAAAACTAGTTGCCGCGCTTTCCGCGCCATTTCGACGCACGGCTCACTGAGTTAACTTCTCCTATTAAAATGCCGATTTCCTGTGTATTTTAGTGTAAAAAGCGATCAGCGACATTAAATAAACAAAAGGATAACATTACCTTTCACCTGTAAGTAAAATTTCGTTCAAATAATATCAATTAATTCATTAAATTATCAAAAAATCAAAAAAAGTATGCTAATTGACAGTGTTACCAATGTATGAACTAGACTGAAATCTGGGGTAATTTTTAAGCTAATGCTTCTTACATTTTAATCAATTTTTTATTAAGCTTAATAATATTTTACACAGTATATTTTTTATACCACTTAGATGGCAGACAAGCACACGGTCCAACTGATGGAAAGTGGATACCGAGGCCTATAGCATGTTTATAGTTACTGCGTAAAAACCGCGGGGAGCCGAGTTCATAAATAATAATATTGTTGACATTCTAAGTGGAACATGACGCTCAACTTTGCTTGAAGTTTAAATTATCGCTGTAGTTACGTGTTGAAAGCTACATTTACTATATCGAATAAGAACGAAGGGATCGTTGTTTAAAACAATACCTAAGTCATATCTTCAATTAATATAAAGAAATATTTATTTTTAACTTATTGCAACATAATCTAGTTTTTCAAAACCCTGTAAAGATTACTAACATTTGCTGTCATAGCATCATAGCCTTTCAACCAATAGTACCAATGCACACAGATATAATTCAATATGAGAGTATTGTTATCTTACATTCGAAAATAAAATATTTCGAAAAAAAAAGAGAAATATTTTGTAGGAAGTTGGCCACACTTTGCCAGAATTAGAGCTGGGACAGCATAATGACCAATATCGATATCAATATTCCAGTACCATATTAACAATTTTAACGTAAATTTTTAGATTCCCAAAAGAACTATTACTTTGTACCGCTTGGGTCCAATTTTGTGGGAACCATGTTTCGTGGGTGCCGAGAAGTACAATTTGCTTACAGCATTTTAAAAGTTCCTGTTTTTTAATACAATCAAACAATAAGGGAAAATTGATTCAGGGCGCTGTACCAACGTTGATATTACCCAAGGTACATTTTATTATTGTACTAGGTCCTGATTTTCAGCTTAGTAGTTAACCCTTCTAATATTAGATATACATATGAAATTGGTGTTATAAAACGATATATAAGCTTATTTTTTTACAGATTTTTTATTTAATCAATCAAAGTTTGTACCGTTGTTATCTATGCACTTTTGCCATTTTATAGGCAGTTCATTGATTCCTTTGCTGAAAAAGTTGCGGGAGCGAGAATCAACAATCTGATTAAAGTAGTTTTGTTTTGGACTGCCTAATCTGAATTGAACTTTTTTCAACTAAGAAATACTCCAAAAATACTCCAGATTTGTGGAGTGGAGTGGATCAAGGTCCGGGAAGTATGGTGAGTGATGGGGACATTCCAACATTCCTTCTCTACTTTAACGACCGTCTGTTGGTCTGGTGTGGTCTAACGTTGTCCTGAAGCAGCAGTGGGCTAGAAAAGTTCACCAATCTCGGCCGATTAACGGCTAGCTGTGCTGGATGTTGCAGATTAAAATGGCCAGTTCTATACAACGCCAATTTCATATGTAAGGAGTATTAAAAGTGTAGAAAAAGTATTCAATAAAATAAAAAGCCTTTTATTAATCACTTATTTAAAATTAATATAAATAATTAACTTATTTATTGTTACTTTGGTACCTGTATTTCATACGAGAACCCCTTATTGGGGGACTTCATCGTCGGGTCCCACGACTGATTAAAATAACTCTAATGGAATTTATTTTGGACAATTTTTGGCCATTTCAAAGTGCTAAATCTACAAAGACTTACAAAATGATTAGCAAAACCCCTGTACACAGTACCTATTTCATTAAAGAATGCATATTCTATTTAATAAATATAATAAATATTATTTTAACGACGTTATAATACGTAAAAAAGTCATCACATATGATAATTGATAATTACCTTCACGCATTTGAAACACAAAATCCTCGATACATAATATCGACATGGTCAAGCTCTAGCTTGTTTACATTAATGAGATGTCACTGATAGAGGTCCCTGTGTGCGGTTGTGGGTGTGTGCGTATAGTTTAAATTAGTGTTCAACATTTTTGTTGTGTGAGTGCATAGCAACGTGATTTAAAAATGCATTAGTAGTTGACAATTAAATTAGTGTGCGTCCCCCGTCCCCCGCTGAAAGTGGCAGACTTTTGTTCGTACAAAATAGCGCGCGAGTCCACTCCGTTTGGTTTATTGCTCTGAGAGTCTGGCTAACGAAAGCTGAACCTAGCAAAAGGCGGCAAATTCAAAAAAACTTAATATGGTATTACCAACTAAAGTAGGAATAAATAATTTTGATACTTTTCCTATTTTATATTTTTGATGATGAGGAATTATGCATATATTATAATAATAACTAATGTTTTTTGATCGCAACTGTCATCAAGTTTATCTGAAACACAATATTATATTCAATCTACTATATAAAAATAAGTCGGGTTTTCCTTCCTGACGCTATAACTCCAGAACGCACGAACCGATTTCCACGGTTTTGCATTCGTTGGAAAGGTCTCGGGCTCCGTGAGGTTTATAGCAAAATTCAGGAAAAATTTCAACAGAAAAGCGGGAAAGCGATTGTTGTATATTTGTCTATTAAAATAAATATGTTGTCTATGATTGTCTATGATAGCGCCCTCGTCCCCGGACGGTACCGGAGCCCGACTTTCATTCCTTAACATGTAACTCAAGTGTGTGTGTCTCTCAGAATAAATAATAGGTCGTAAAGTCGTAAAGTCGTTTTCCTTCAATGTCAGCCATCTCACCACGAACCCAAAGCATGGTGTCAAAAATGATGACTAAAGTAATATAAGAAGTAATGTAAGAAGTGGTGTCATAAACGGTGCTTGTTGGAACTAAAAATAATCGCGGGTAAGTCAAAAATAAGAATTTCAAAAAATAAAAAATACAAGTCATAGTCGTCATGTCAGACAAAGGAATTCTTGTCCAACTCAAACCGTTAACGATTCAAAATACCGAGGATCCATCTAGTAAATGGAAAAAATGGAGATTACGTTTTGAAATTTTCATGGATGCGAACGAATTTGAGAAATTTACAGACAATAAAAAGACAGCGATTTTCCTAAATGCGATTGGTGATGATGGCATAGAAATTTTTAATAGCTTCAATTTGGACAGAACTAAAACCAAATTCGAGGCAATTGTGAAGAAATTTGATGAAAAATTTAGTCCACACTCTAATTTGACGGTAGAGAGATATAATTTTTTTACACGCTACCAGAAAAATGATGAATCTACGGATGAATATCTAACGATTTTAAATAATTTAAGTGGATCTTGTGAATTTGGAGATCTAAAAGAATCATTGATAAAAGACATGTTTGTAATCGGTATTAAAAACACTCATATAAAGGGAAGGCTACTACAAGAAGAAAATTTGACTATAGAGTCGGCAACAAAAATATCCAAAAGCTTAGAATTATCACAAGAAAGATCTAAAACGCTAAATCATGAACATAAAAATGAGGTTATACAAGGAATCACTCAAAATCAAAATAACAGGGGAAGATCAAGGTCACGACAAAGAAATATTTCAAAGAATAGAAATAATAGTCATTCTCGAAATAATAGTAGAACAAGAGATCAGTTGTGTTTATCCAACAACAGAAATAAGTCACAGAATAGAAACTGTACTCGATGTGGTCAAGTACACAGACACAAATGCCCAGCAATGGAAAAAATTTGCTCAATATGCAAAAAACAAGGACATTTTGCAAAATTTTGTTTTTCAGGCAGCCAGGAAAAAGTAACAATCATAAAGTGAGCAATATTTCATGCAATGACTCAGATTCATTTATGTCGCTTGAATCAAACTATTCTTGTCACACAGAAAAACAAAAGAGTCCTAAGTCAAGTCAGTCCCAAAATGTATGTAAGTCACCCGAATTTGTAAATATGGATGATACCATTGTTTCACCTGAAAGTTTACATGACTACAGTGAATATGAAAGCGAGAATCCAATTCCTATATCATTGTCGTCCTCTGATAATTTAGAAAACATACTTACAAGTCCTATTGAAACAATTGAAACAAGTACTTTACCTCAAGCAAGCTCAAGTAGTAATATTTTACCGTCACTAAGTCGCAATAGTAACACAGTATTAAATTTTAGTGACGATGCAACAGCTGAAATAAAATATAGCTCTAGAGGTAGATTGCTTAAGAAAATACAAAGACTGGATTTATAATTTCTGTAATAATGTACACAATTGACACTTTTACAAAACTAAATATTGACATGACAATAATAGAATAGAATAGAATAATACTTTATTTGTACATCATTTACATTAAATCTTACGAGTGAGATACACTTAATACAATTGTTGTACAAAGGGCGGCCTTATCGGCATAATAGGCAATATCTTCCAGGCAACCTTTGGATGGACTAGAATTAGGTGTAAGAACAGGTGGTAGTTGGTGTGACTGGAAATGACAAAAAATGATATATGAATACACAAACAAACATATATATACACATATACCTAATCATATACGTACATATATACATCTATACAACATACATACATACACTCATACATACATACATACATACATACATACATATTTTAAAATATTTATGTCTCTCCAGATCATAAATTTATTATTATTATTTAAACAAACTTTCAGTAGTTGGATGATTATATATTACTAACGTGACAGAAAGTGCTCATGTAAAAGCTTTTTAAAACTTGTGATAGATTGTGCTCGTCTGATAGCAACTGGCAGCTCATTCCACAGACGAACCGCTTCTACGGTGTAGGATCGATCAAAGTAATTTGTGGAATGCGTCGGCATTTTCAGTACTAAGTTCTCCGACGACCGCAAGGACCTCGAATGTGTGTCATGTAGAAACCTAAAACGTTCTTTAAGGTAAGTGGGAGCTTTGGGATTAAAAAGAATATTGTAAAGAAACGTTAAAATATGAGTATTCCGGCGAAGGCGAATTGGAAGCCACTTGAGTTTTAAACGGTATTCTGAAACATGATCGTATTTGCGTAAGCCAAATATGAATCTTATACAAAAATTTTGAAGTCGCTCAAGTTTATCTAATTGTGCTTCTGTGAGATTTAGATAGCTGACATCGGCATAGTCGAGAATTGGTAGAAGGAGGGTTTGTGCTAGCGCCGCCTTTGTTGCCGTGGGCAGAAAGTTTCGTAACCTTCGTAGTGATCCCCCTGAGGCAAACAGCTTGCGGCTTACCTCTTGCAGCTGGCGATTCCAGGACAACGTCTTGTCAAGGTAGATCCCTAGATCTTTGACACAATCAGATACAGGCACTAGTGTACCTTCAAATTGTATCAACGGCATAACGGACCAATCTATATTAGAGATCATTCTGGAACTACCGACAACAATTAGCTGAGTCTTTGATGGATTAATCTTTAGGCCGTAATTTTTACTCCATTCACTAATATGCGCTAGATCCAGGTTAATTGTGTCTAATGCCTCTGATAGCTGGTTAAGTGGGGCCTGGCTATATATCTGTAAGTCATCTGCATACAAGTGGTAGGATGAAACTAGTTTTTGGGAGATAGAATTGATAAAAATCGCGAAGAGTAGTGGAGATAAAACGCCGCCCTGCGGTACGCCAACTGTTGTATTGCACCATGAAGAGAATGACTCTTCTATGCGTATACGTTGTCGACGACCAGACAGGTAACTCTGAAACCAATCAATTGCCGTTGGAGATATGTTAATAGAGCGAAGTATGCCCACCAGGACGTCGAAATCTACAGTGTTGAATGCATTGCTAAAATCAAGGAGCGAAAGAACTGTTATATTTCCTCGATCCATGGCTAGTCTTATGTCATCTGTGATGTGTACCAAAGCAGAAACAGTGCTGTGCCCAGGTCGGAAGCCGGACTGAAATGGATTTAGTATGGTGTTTCTAGTAAGGAAGGAGCTAAGTTGGGTATGGATTAGGCGCTCAAAGACTTTGGAGAGGAATGGTAATATGGAAATAGGTCGGTAATCAGAGAATGTGGAGGGCTTGGATTTTTTGGCAGAGGAGTAATTTGCGCTTCTTTCCACGCAGATGGGAAATTGCCACAGGAAATGGAGTGATTGAATATATGACACAAGATGGGTAGGATTTCGTCGAGGATAGGAAGTATCATATTCCGACTGACACAGTCACTGCCTACTGCGTTGGACGTTATTGACGTAATGCTCTGCTTAACACCACAAACCGTAAATTGATCAAAGACAAAAGTTGGATATTGAGGAGTTGGAAGAGATGAAAGATAGTTAAGTGTGTTTGTTTTAGTTGTCCCATCAATATTGGACGAAGATGAGAAGTGATGATTAAGTGAATCAAGATTTAAATCTTTAGGAATTGAGTCATGGCGAGATTTTCCAACTCCTAGTGTTCCCAGGAACTTCCAAACCTTAGCTGGTTCCTCATTTTCCACAGAGGTATGAATATGCTGGCGTTGTGCTTTCCTACACATCTTGTTGCAGAGATTCCTAATTGCTACATATTTATCTAAGTTAGTTTGAATGGGCCGGCACTTGTACCTACATTTAGCAGCAGCTTTTTTAGACATAATTTGTTTTATGTCATCGGTAAGCCAAGGAGAGGGTAAATGTTTGATTTTGACAGCTCGGGCTGGTGCATGGACATTATAAAGATTAATCAGGTTTTTTGTAAGTAGTTCTACTTTAGTGTCAGTACATTGGGTTGCTAAGAGAGGGGTCCAGTCAATGTTGAGAACATCCTCACGAAGCTTGTCGCGATCCATAGCTCCAAAACTGCGCTGCAAGAGAATTCTCGGCTTTGCCTTGGGAGGTCGGATTTTATAAGATAGATATATCAGATCGTGGTATGAGAAAGCATCAGCCGAACATTGGCCATGTTTGATGGCATGTCCAGGTGAAGAAACTAAGATAAGGTCTAGAAGAGTAGGGATACAGTTAGGAAAGTGGTGGGTTACATTAAGGGGAAGTATAGACAAGTTGCTAGATTCAACTATACGTTTAAGTAGTGACGAGCGATGGTCATTTTTCATAAGGCACGAATTGAAATCACCCATTATAATAGAATGTGTGTAAGTTGGAGTCAGATTTTCTAGAAGAAGTTCAGAAGAAGAGAAGTAGTCTACGTTTAAAAAAGGAGAATAATACACGCCAAAAAGAATCTTAGTGTGATGAAGTTCTACTTCCAAGAAAAGATGCTCGCCAGCGTTTGCCGGTGGTGGCTGTGCAGACATATTCAGTATTGAGTATGGAATATAAGAGCGCAGGTATATAGCTACACCCCCACCACGACCAATCGCGCGATCGTTTCTAATTAGATTGAATCCTGGAAGAGTGTAAGAAATTGTAGGCAGACATGGCTTGAGCCACGACTCTGTGATTAGGATTGCATGGATGTTTTTGCAATTAAAGGTTGCCAGCATATCTGGGAAATGGGCTGGAATACTCTGGGCATTTATATGGACTACATTGAAATTCCCCGGCACATCGGTAAACAGAGACTGAAGGGTACATTCCAGTGTTGGTGAACTAGAAAAGCTATCATCAAGACTGTCTGCTGTGTAAAAACTTTCATTATCACTACAGGACAAATCAGACATATATATATATAAATATATACTTATAATTCTAATAAATAAATCTTATATATAGTTGTAAATTATTAATTAATATTTCAATTTATGAATAAAATAATAAAATATGATACTCAGATACACTCAAATGTATTAGTCCACCGGCCAGTTGCGTGTTATAATAGACACAAGATACACGTAAAATAAAATACCACACAGATAATTAAAATAAAAGAGCAGAATTACAATTGATATAAAGTAATTTTGGCCCAAAAGCCACTTGTCCAATGTCAATTTTGGAGCTCAGAAAATGATGAAACGAAACGCGTGAATTTGACATTTAGATGAGTGAAGTGAGTTGACTTGACAGCGTTTGAAAGTTTTGCATAACAATATTAACAATAGTTTGATTTTACGGTAACCTTAAAATTTTTCACAAAGCATCACGATTTATAATTATGTTTTACAGTTTAAGAAGGTAGTGAAGGAGACAGAAAAATGTTAACATAGTGAGGTATAAATAGATCATTAAAGTCACCAGAAAAGTGGGTACAAGATTATGCTATCAATGGCCTACAACAATACAAGCAATATGTACCTGGACAATGTTCGGAGCAACACTAATATTTTTTAGCCAAAGTAGCAGCTCTTTTTGTCTTGGGGGCCGGCTTTATAGAGTCTGGGATATTATTCAAGTCAGCGACAGATGCTATCCGGTGTCTGTTACCATTAGGACCTAGGACATAAACAGAACCCTCTCTGGACCAGCAGTTTGTGACCACATACTTCTCGCGCGCCGCCATGAATGCTGCGTGTCGCGTGCGAGTCAAAAACTCTGAGAGAGTCACACCTGTGCCCTTCAGTTTCTTCTTCGACATCCAGATATTATCCCGTACTAGCACCGACTGAAACTTCACCAGTATGGGCCTGGGCTTGCCTCCAGGTGCTGATCGGCCCATTCTTTGACACCTTTTGATGTCTCCGGCTGTGAAAGTTTCCACCTTGAGGTCCCGCTTGATTGTGTTTGCCACCACCTGCATAGTCTGCTCATCCTTCTGCTCAGCAACGCCATGAAGAAGCAGGATCTTGCGGCGGCTACGTGTCTCTATGCTGTCCACCTCCCGAGCCAAATAAGCCATCTGATTTTGAACAGCCTTCAGACTTTCCAGCACAAACACCTTGAAGGTACTAAACTCCTCTGCCAAATTGGTCAAGTTGGATGTACCCGGGGCTCTCCTTTGAAGCTCTGCCTCGAAGCTAGCCATTCGCTCCACGAAGTTGGCTTGCATATCAATCATAGACTGCTTCATGTGATCCATATTGATAAGGAAATACTCCTATGTCACTGCTGCCTTAATCTGCGTAGATATTTTGGAGATAACACGGAACCAGCGGGTATGCACACTAATTGTATTAATTGCACGAAAACACTTCAATATATGTTTTTATCACAGTAATTTTAAATAATTTAATGTTAATTGTTTAACGTGACTTTGTTTAGAAAAGTAAGGTTATCTTTTTGTTTATATTCATATGTCATATGTCAAAGCCAGTGTCAACGTCAATTGTCAAAAAAGAAATAAATTGTCATTTCTTTTTCTTAAAGAAAAAAGGGCATGTTGTATATTTGTCTATTAAAATAAATATGTTGTCTATGATTGTCTATGATAGCGCCCTCGTCCCCGGGCGGTACCGGCGCCCGACTTTCATTCCTTAACATGTAACTCAAGCGTGTGTGTCTCTCAGAATAAATAATAAGTCGTAAAGTCGTTTTCCTGCAATGTCAGCCATCTCACCACGAACCCAAAGCAGCGATAATCGACATCCACGCGGGCGGAGCCGCGGGCAACAGCTAGTACTTTCTAATTAAAAGACACGCAAATAAACATTACACAGACAAATACTGTGCAAATATTGCTTCTGTGTAAATAGTAAGTTAACTATGTGAAACACAAGAAACATACATTTTTGAATTAATATCTTAAATCAAGTGTCAAATTCATAACACCTTACTAACCTACGAATTCAGTCAAGGCGTCTAAACATTCACTTTTTTGCTTAAATAATGCTTCCTTCTTTTCTTGCTTATGTTTAAATTTACTCATCATAGTAAATAACACCCGCCGCACTCCACTTTTGATCGTTTTACCCATGTTCGCTTAGAAATTTTCAAGAAACTCAATGTGCACAAACTCCGATATAACCTCAACAAGCAACAGATTGACTGACACTGTCATAATGACATTTATTTAGTGTTGCCATTCCTATAATAGCTGGGTTCAGCTTTCATTAGCCAGACTCTAATTTTTATACTTTGCTTAAGGGTGTCCACTTTATGGAAAGTCAGGGAAAGTCAAGGAAGCTCATGACGGTCAGGGACAGTCAGTGAAATCGAGGGGAAATTTTTCCCTGACTTTCAAGATGGGAAAGTCAGGGAAATATCTGATATTTTCAAGTATGATTGAAAAAAGAGCAGTGTTTTTATCCTAGTGTTGTAATATGAGGGATAAATTACATGCTCTAGTCTGACCCTTTCAAACAGGCAATTTAAGCATTTTTTTTTTTCAGAAAAATGGAGTAAGTAATTTCATTATGAGTTTTGATGTTAGAAGTCAAATAAATCTCATTATTAAATTACCTACTCCTTTAGTTTTAGCTAGCTGATTTTCTGTTTCAGTAATTTATAACAATTGATAAAGTACAGACTAATGCGGTCTGAAACATATCTCCGACAAACGTTTCCCTGCCGAATGATCCACCAACAGAATGTTTCGCTTATGAGTTTTTCATCTACAGAACATTTCACATACAGGCAGTTCGCCGATAAAACGATTCATTTTTGGTTAAATCGACGACAGAACCTTTCCCCTACGAACGTTTCGCCGACAGAACGATTAAATAATGAGTGAACCGACGACAGAATCTTTCACCAAAGAAGGATTAGTCGACGGGAGGACGGGAGGACCACTTTTATAATGTTCCAAATCACATTTATTTTTAACTGTAACATTTACAAGATAGTTAACACCCCAACTCAGATTACCCCTTGATTAATTTTTTTATAAACCACCCAGAAGTAGGAGCCCCGCGCAGCGGGGCTCCGTCGACCTTGTAGACGCATCTATTGTTTAGTTTATAAAAATATTGTCCCATTTAAATGAGGGTATGCATTTACATCTACATTTAATATGATTTTGTTAATTATACTATAATAAAAGTTATTTTCATTTACAAATATTTTTCATTTAACCTTTCAAAACGTATAATTCTTAAAGATTTAGTCACTAGGTACCTACTTGTATCAAACCGAGCCTAAATAATGTTTGTCGACTAATCCTTCTTTGGTGAAAGATTCTGTCGTCGGTTCACTCATTATTTAATCGTTCTGTCGGCGAAACGTTCGTAGGGGAAAGGTTCTGTCGTCGATTTAACCAAAAATGAATCGTTTTATCGGCGAACTGCCTATATGTGAAATGTTCTGTAGATGAAAAACTCATAAGCGAAACATTCTGTCGGTGGATCATTCGGCAGGGAAACGTTTGTCGGAGATATGTTTCAGAATCGACTAATGTTATGTAGTAAAGCGAAGACATTGGCAAAATGAGTGCTAAACAATGTGCATTCAATAAATTTTGGCTGGATCCCAAACAGAGTCCAGAGTTTTTTGAATGGTTAAATGATGTCCCAGATAATCCTGTATTAGCTTACTGTAAAGTGTGCTGCAAACAGTTCAAACTAAGTAATATGGGCAGACAAGCTATTGTTTCTCATAGCAAAGGGCCAGTTCTGTTTTGGTGATACTCTGGGACGGACCTAACGGGTGTAACACATTTTCAAATTTGTTTTAATAAAATTGTCTACGTGTTGGACCCGAGTCCCCGCGCAAGCCTACAAAAAGGACCGGGACAGTCCCATGAATTTGTAAATCAGATACAAAGTAATAATAATAATACCCATATCACAGATTATACACAGAAATACATGTTCTGCAATATAGTGATCTGCTAAAAAGGTTTCATCCATACTAATAAGCGTATTATGGTGCAAACAAATCAAAAAGCCTCTTTTGTATAGCTAACATTAAAAGGTTATACAAGTACTGGGTGCAATACCTATGATGAAAACTTTCTTTCGAAAATGTTAACTTCTACTGAAGATTGTTGCGAAAATTATATACTTACTTATTTCAAACAATTTTGTCCAAAATAAAAATACCTACTCATTATGATTTTATTTACTTTTTTATTCATTACTTATTTATTTTATTAGCTACATTATCATTTTTTTTAGCTACATTTGTAGTTGTTGTACTTCCTTGTGTTGAAGGTTGTGCTTCTTCATCAGGTATACTTTCTTTTATAAATGCATCTTCTACATTGGTCCTTTTTGTAAGATATAATATGTAGTTTTGTCAGTTTCGGTCTCATGTCCGCCCTGATATCCCCCCTAGGGGAGACATTAGGATTTGTTTAGTCCTGTTGTCTCCACTAGGCTGGGGAGATATCAGAACTTACTTTTAAAATTATATTTTGAGTACTCATGTCTTCCCTGTCACAGTTCTATCATGTTTGTACATACTGACTACTTGTAAATAAATAAGTAATAATGTAATATTTATTTTATTTAATTCTTTCAAAGTCAAGTTTAAGACTTGACATGTATTTTTCTTTTAAGGTTTAATGTAAAGCTTGACATTTACGAGAGGAGCATAATAAACATAATTTTAAAAGTAAGTTCTGAGGTCTCACCAGCCTAGGGAAGACAACAGGACTAAAAAAATCCTGATGTCTCCCCTAGGGGGGCTAACAAGGGAGACACAAGACAGAATCTGTTCTATCTGCTGTCTTGGGCTTCACTCATATGACTTTGTTACATCTGTTGTGATTTTCTTAATCTGTTCCGTTATCCATTATCACAAGGATATGAAGATAGTGATGGTTCAGGTTTACATTCACTAGTTTGTTGTATTAGACTTATAGCCACTTAGTAGGTAATATAAATTTTACTTCAGGCCTAGCCTAACATTTTATTCGTACTGAAACAAATGATTTCACTTCAAGTTACTAATAATAACAATTATTAACTAATTTAGTTTATTAATGTATATTTTTAAATAAATGTTTTTATATTTGTATATGTATTTAAAAATATAATTTATAAGATTACAAATGCAAATAAAGAGGAATAATAATAATAATGGTTCCTTTCTCTGGAGCCCTAGCCACCGGTAGCTTGGTCCCTGTGCCCGATGCCGGTGGGACTCTATTTTTTATATTTTTAAATATATGTTTTTATATTTGTATATGTATTTAAAAATATAATATATAAGATTACAAATGTCAATAAAGAGGAATAATAATAATAAGCCTTTTTATTCTGAACTTCATGAAAATATGGCTGCATATATATATATATATATATATATTATGTTCTTGTTAGAATATGTCCCGAAGTTCAGTCCAATCATTTGACAAAAAACGAATAACAAATCTTCATTTGACAAAATTATAGTTAATAAACTTATCATTTTACTTTTGACAAAATATTTATTTGGAAAAATTTCATTATGCATTAACATCATGTCACAAATTAATAATTTTTCAAACATGTTAGTTGTTATTTAATCGCGCGCATGCACGATGAGATGAGGCTGTGAGCTATTGGACTGTGTGGGCCGGAGCTGTAACAGAAACAATGTTTGCTACATGCTACTGCTACACGCATGGTTTAAGCTTGAGCAAGATGCATTTCTTTCTCAAGTAACTTTCATATCTCAAGATATTCTTTGAATGATTTCATTCAACATATTTGAATTAGAACATTTTAAACATTATTATTAACTCATCCTGTATTGTATTTATCATCTTTTCCATTCAGTTTCCGAAACAAGAAATACCTTGTAGAATATTTCAGACTGGCCCACTTTGAACAATAGCGTAGTGGGACTATTCAAAATGCTACGACCCTATTATAGCATGGAATCGGAGGCGAACGGAGTCGACTCTACGTTGAATACGCGTATCCTGATATCTAGCTCTCGGTGTAGTCGACACCGAGAGCTGACGACTTCTAACTGCTAGAGAAATATCTTGTCTCTTAATCGAGATATATTTTTTGAGTAATATCTCGAAATCACTCACCGCTACTATCTTATCTAAATAAGATGATCAAAACATGACTAATACCAATAAATTAATGTATGTAATACAGATACGTAATACTCACATTAATATGCGCTTTACATTTAAAAGGGCCCGTTTGGGACATTAACACACTCAGCAATTTATACCACTCGTGTTTAGCTGAGCTGAGTACTACAAAAAAATCGTGTATATTTTGTTGTGAATTGTTTTCACGAGTTACAAAGCAATATCGGTGCATTTGTTATTTACGATGACATTCATACATTCATCTTTATTTTTTATGAATATTTTTGACATGGCTACAAGACCTTTAAGCCTTTTCTTTATTTATGCATTTGCATTATTTAATGCAAAGGAAAAATCTTTGCAATTCTATAATCGGTTAATTAAATCGTTACTGTCCCTAAAACTCTATTTTTCATTTATTTCCGCTCCCAGATTGAGAATTTAGCTGGTTTTTTATATTTTTAAATGAAAAATGGACAATTTTTTTTTTTAAATATATCAAATATCTCAACTACTCAAGTTATAACATTTTGGCTAAATATTTTCCATCTCCTTTCATTGATATGGCAATTTTGGCAGTATATTTTACACCACCACTTTGAAACAGCGGTGAATTGGCTTTGACACCGCTGAAATAATATTACCCTAGTGATTTTAAGTTAGCAGATTACCGTTTTTTGGTCAACTATTATAGAAAATCAATAGAGTCGCTTCGAAAATCGCTAGTTATACATCGAGACACATGTCTTGAACCTTATGCGAGACAAAATTAGGTTGAGTTGAGCGTATATAGAGTACAATTTAAGTCTAAGATATATGTACCAAGGTATACCGAATTACTGATTGCAGTCGGCCATTATTGCTTTACCTTGCAGTCCTCTGAGTATAGTGAGTATATTGTTCTGTGTTCTGTGTAGTGTGTTGCAGTCGTTCATGTTTGTTTAAGATAAAGTTATGCTTTGCATCGATTATAAAAATTCAGTCTCTTCTCTCAGTCTCAAGTTTTATTAGTACCTGCGGATTTCAATTCAATTCAACTTATTAAAACGTTTACGCTCACAAAAAGCCTAATGAGAGAAATTACAAAGAATATCAGTAATATTCAGCTCTAGTGGAGCATAGAAATGATGGAATTTCTGTGATGATGAAGATGTGACTAAACGGCAAGAAAGGACTGCCTAAAGACAGTAAGTTGATAATTTACACAAATTTCTTGTGTTAACACGTATTCTATTATTTGTGTTAAAGTCACCCTTGTACCTACATTATTATATCATACTATACTGTATAAATGGCAGTTATGTGTACAATAAAGAATTGAATAAAAATATTTTTTTAGACTTCCGACTAATATTATAAATGTGTAAGTTTGTGGAGTTGTTTGGATATTTGTTATTCAGTCACACTTAAAAAAGCTGGGTGGAAGAACACAGGCGTTTTTGTAAAAATAATAACATACTTATACATTGAAAATACTTTGTTTTAGATGTCAATGGACAACCCTTGCGCAGGTAGATGTAATGACTCCAATCTTAAATACTACACTACGAAAACCACATACGCACCAGGCAGTTCCTTTGGTTTTAGTTCTATTTCACATTCAGAGGATTTTTGTTAAACTTTGTCAAGGATTGAGCAAGAAAATCTTAGATCTGAGAGTAATGTGAACGAATACAAGCATGTGAGAAAGCCACCAGACAGATATGCCTCTAGTAATATTTTATTTATTGGGCATTTGGAATGAAAATCTCACTTATGAAAAGGTAATGAAAGGTATAGCCAGAGACCTGTGCCTAGCTATGGAAGAAGAGTTAAAATCATTTGAAGAAAATAGTGCATGGGACTTAGTGAACAAATCTAGTTATGGCTATGTAGTGCAGTGTAAATGTATCTATTGTAAAAAGTTAAATAGTGATAATTCAGCGAGATATAGAGCAAGATTTGTGGTTATTGGTTTCCCCTTGTTCGGTTGACCCTTTCTCCTATTATAAGTATTTTTCAATAAATTGTTGTTTGCTATTAGTGTTAACTTAGACTTAAATATAACTCATTTGGATGTGACTATTACATTCCTCAACGGCCATCTCGATGAATGTGTTTATATGTAAATTTCTCAGCATTTTAAATTAATGATTAAACTTAAGTTTTAAAGTTAAATAAAGCTATTTATAACCTTAAGCAGTCTGCTAGAGCCTGATAAATCATAAAGGGAGATGATTGATGAAAATAAATGGGTTACATTAAATCTGTTTATGAACCATGTTTATATGTAACATCATCTGGCAATTTTAAAACTCTTAACTGTAATAATGAAGTAGATCACCTTAAAGAGAAATAGTTACTAAAGTTTCATATGGAATGTTGTAAAGATTTAGCAACTCCTATGGAACTTAATTTAAAACTTAGTTAAGACAATCATAATTTGTATTGTAAGTTTACACATCAACAATTAATAGATATCAACAACGATAGCTTAATGTTTCGCATTAGTTACTTAAGTCAACTCAATAATTGTTGTAATGACACTCATTGTAAACATGCAAAAAGAGTTTTAGAGCTGTACAAAATCTTATGGTTTTATGTTTGTTAATAGATAAATATACCTATAATCGCTCTGATATTGTTGGTTCTGTTGATGCTGATTGGGCATCTGATGTATTCAAAATGTGTATTATATCATGAAAGTAAAAAACAGACAGTGCAGACGGTAGCCTTGTCAAGCATGTGAGGCCAAATACATGGCTATATGTGAAGCCAGTAAGTATATTATTTTTTTAATTAGTTTGTAGAGATAACAAGGTGCCAAGTACATTGTTTAATGATATCCAGTAAGTTAAGTTTCATTTTTTAGAAAAACAGTTGCTAAGAGTTTAATTAAAATTGTTTATTTAAGAATATCTCAAATGCTTGCTGCTATGTTCACCAAAAAGTCTTTGTAAAGTAAGGTAAAACCACCAATGATAGACACTGACCCAATAGTGGACACTTTCGAAAAAAAACTTTACTTATTGTATAAAAGTAACTATTTTGTTTACTTGACTGTTTACCTAAAAGACATCTAATGGTATAAACTAACATATGTTCAAAAATTTGCAACACTATCGTAAGTAAATGTTGAAATGGTGCCAGTTGTTTCTTATGATATTTGTTAAGGGTGGTCATTTTATTGGTGTTTGCGACCATGTATTTATTAATTATATTTAAATAAAAATATGCTACTTGTAATTTTATAGAGTGAAGTTTGATTTGTCCTTAAAGTGTCTACTATTGGTGCTTTTACGTTAAAGAATTTCAATTTTATGCAGGAATTAGGCATAGCACCTGAAGTAGGTATTATCAATTTATCATTGACATGTACTTAGTGGTTCATTTACATAGTGCAATTCTTTTCTGATTCTCTTATTAAATATTTTTGTTAAGTGGTGAAGTAGAAATATAAAAAATACTAATAAGTATATTTAAACAATGTAAACGAATGAACAATTTAAATAAATTACTGTTTTGTTTAACTCACTTTGTGTTTTAATAGATCAAAATGTTAAGCTTTGTGAGCTAAAGTATAAGCTTTGTTACATTTGACATCTTCATTCGCGACAAAATCAACTTAGCTTGGTTACAGAGAGATCGGCGTTTGTTGCATTATTTTTTTAAGAAAATATGATTCTGCAAGAATACCCAGCACCCAGTATAATGAGATATCTGTTAGACAGTTCTAGGTAGATGTTTGAGGCCTATTCGTTGTCTTTCATGCATTCGCCGTTCGCAATCTTGAATAATGCTGAAACATATCTATTCATTTATTTCCAACTATACGCAAGTTAAAATTTACGGATTTTCATACAAAATTTTATCACAGTATAACGAGTCTTACAGTATGTCATCGCCTTTGATGTTTGCGGAAATGCCGCCTTTCGCAGTTTTGTCAGGGTTTACACTCGAGTTTTTATTTAGTCTCTTTGTTCTCTCAAGACACATTAACACACGATAATACAAATAATTAGCTGACACCCGCGGCTCCGCTCGTGTGGATGTCGGCAATTGCGACTTTTGATCATATGACCGGTTCTACACAATTAAAGAATCAATTTTGTTTCTTAAGTTTAGGGACATAAAAAGCACATACGAACGTTAAAATATGACAGTTATGTCAAGGAATAATTAAAATAATATGCATATCTAATGAATAGAGTAAATAAATATTTTGAAAATGATTCTTTCGCTGGTTCGGTAAGTTGGTTCTACTCAATCAATTATGATGAAACCAACATTATACTTTAAGCCTTGAATTTGAATCTGAACATGAATCTGAATCTGCATTTGAACATTGATTTTAGTAAAAATTTCGAGTTCGTCATCTTGGATCGCTAAATGGATGATATATTCGTAATCGGCAACCCTGAAAACGATACCCATATTGATTTTATTGAAAATTTTGAGTCCACCATCTTGGATCGTAAATTATTTTCTTTATTCTTTTATTTTTAAGTAGCTTTTGCCCACATGGGCACGTCAACTCCATTGTTCCTTAAGCTAAGAAGCACAAATTATGGAATATAAACTAATGGATCATAATACCTACCTTAAGTTTATATAATGAATATAAAATAATTGCATGGTATACCTATGCTATATTTTTACATCCGCATTAAAAAAGAGAGTCCATAGGAACCACCAATACCAAACTACAGAATTTTTGAGCAATATCAGATTTTGGGTTTGATAAATAGGTACTGTTGATTAGTCCAACATCTAACATATTGAGACTAAATTCCTTCAAGATTGACTCTTTCTGTTTTATTTTGCACACATTCAATCAGCAAATGTTGCACATCCTCCAGCCGATTGCATACAACACAATTTGGTGAATCAGCCTTTCCCATAAGGAAGGCAAACTTTGCTGATGGAAAGTGGCCGGAGCGGAGTCTTAGTGCAAGTTTCACATACTTTCTACACAGAGCTTTGTCATCAAACCAGGGTGAACGAGGGGGCTCACTCTGAATTGTCTTATACCATACACCTTTTTCCTTTGATTTAGCATTAACAATATCTGTCCATTGGTCGAAGCAAGTAGCTTTATATTTTTTGTGCAGCTCCCAATAGTCTGGTAAATATGGTAGTATTGTACCTTCCTGTACTGCTAATTTGGACAGACGGTCAGCTTCCTTGTTACCCTTTAGCCCTATGTATCCCGGGACCCACTGCAACATAAGCCTAGTACTATTTGGATCGCTAAATGGATCTTATATTCGTAATCAGCAACCCCAAAAACCCTGAAAACGACAACCATATCGATTTTAGGGAAAATTTCAAGTCCACCATCTTGGATATCTAAATACATAATATATTCGTGATCAGCGACCCCAAAAATCCTGAAAGCGATATTCATATCTACTTTAGTGAAAATTTCGAATTCGCCATCTTGGATTGCTAAATGGATGATATATTCGTAATCAGCGACCTTAAAAACCCTGAAAACGATACCCATATCCATTTTGTTGAAAATTTCGAGTCCGCCATTTTTTATCGCTAAATGAATTCGTAATCGTAATTGAAATTATGAAAACTTTTAACAAACAAAACGAATCAATAAAAAATATAATAAAATAAAAAACGTGTTAACAAATGAGACCGCCCTGAATCCTTAGTACCAATTAAAATGCATGGCTACTCGGTACAGTACTCCTTCTCCCGCTATTTCGCTCACCCCGCACGTCTAGACGGCTTCGCCGACAGACTGTGCTTTTATTTCCTATTTTAACCCATTAGCAGTAAAATATTCAAACATTATTTCTAGGTTTCCAAATAGAGTATTAAGGTATTTAACTTCATTTACCTTTGGAACCATCAGCAGAAAATAGATCTTTTCAACGCTTTAGGAGTAGGAGGATCGAAAGTCGTAATTGGCTCTATAGTACGGGAATATTAATGTAATAATTGGCAATCAGACCAAATAATTCATGTAGTTTTGAAAATTGCTACAGTTATTCTTTAAGGTACCCAAATGAAGATACTAAAAGCCCCCAAGGTAGGACTCGAGCCGGTCGTGGGGGAGGGGTGAAAGGTCATTTCAGTTTTTTGCTTGTATGTTAAAAACCATTAACAAATCTTTTTAGTTCTACAACATTTACAGATATTAAATTTCCTATAAATTATGTTATTACTGTAGGAGCAATACTCGTTCAAAACTACTCAACTTATTTGGTCTGCTTTAGTTCATTTTCTCAGATTAAATTGGTTGTTGCCAGGTTTTTACATTCGTATCAATAAATATATTTTTATGAGTTACTATAAAGCAGAAAATTAAGAGTCAAGTGCATTTTAAATTTATTTAAAATTGTCATGTTTATTTTCGTTGATATGGCAATTTTGGCTGTAAAGTTAATACCACTTTGAACCAATGCAACGATGAGCCCACTGTGATGCCACTACGACATGTCTCATATAACTATTATCCCACTTAACAGATCACCGCGCTTATGTCTATGACAGTGCTATCGCTATGGACTCGTTACCGTCATCGTCTTTAACTTAACTTAGCAGAATCGGGGGCCTGATGTATGACTTCCTTCGGGAGTTTTGCGATGACATTGTTATATTTGTACTCGTCACCTTGCTTTTGAGAGGCTATGATGGCCTCGTATTGGGCGAACCAAAGGCGTGGTGAATCCTTCCAAAATTGTGGTATGCGCTCCGCAATTGTAATTGCAGCCACCACTTGGCTGTCGCTGGTTTGCTCGGATGATGTGCCTGGATTTTTAGCAGGCGTTCCAGCGATTGTTGGTGCCATGTCGCGGTCGGTTTCGGATTAGTTAGCCTCTTGAAATTCCAGCTGGTGGGACCCGCTTGTGGGAAGCCAACTGGAATGTGCTATCCGCGAATGTAGTGGTGGTTGGTGATCAGTTGAGACCGGCAGGCAAGATACCAATCGCTCAACTAGGATCACGTCGCAAGCTCGTGGGCTAACGGGTAATTTTCCCAATATTTAGCGCCACGGAGATCAACTGAGTCCGGCAGGCAAAAACCAGGTCCGTTGCTCAGTAATCACGTGGGGTTACATCACGTCGGGTTACATCACGTCGGGGTCACCAATATTGCGGGCTAGGTAGAGAGATACCACAATTGGATTCACTAGTTTATTGATTAATTTATTATTGTTAATCCTACAGCTTAAATACTAATATTTACGAGTAATTCAAGAGTGGGGAATCGTCAGTCTTTGGTTTATTGCTGACTGACGATTCTGTTGTTATGGCAGGACGTGATTCTTATTTATTCAATTATTATTTATACAATTATATTTCCTGATAGAAATCACGTCCCGTGTGTACGTGCCATACATATATACTTACACCTGTAAATCCCCGAGGGGGTAGACAGAGGTGTATTCACAGTAAATTTGTGATTGGTTTTTTGTGATAGCTGCGCGTGTGCGTTTCGACTGCTCGGCCACTATGTCATAGCAAAAAAGAACTTATTACAGCATTTCGAAGGAATTTGTAAAAGACGAACAGTGAAAACCGCAAATTCGAAGCGTCAATATTTAGAAAGTTATAGTTAAGTTAACCGTGGCCGCGCAGTCCGCACGAATTCAACTGCGCGGCCACGAGTTCTCTTACACGGAGCTACGTACATGTCTAATTCTTTTTGCTAATCACTGATACGATTTCGAAGAAAATGTACATTATAAAAATAAAGCCCTACTGTTTGGACTACAGCACTCCAAAGTCTGGCCGCGCAGTCCGCACAAAGCGAACCGCGCGGCCAGTTCTCATAAACGGAGCATTGTAGAAGTTTAAATCTTTTGCTAATCACTGATACGATTTCGAACAAAAAGTAGATGGTAAAAATATAGCCCTAAAGTTTGGACTACTCGTTCCACAGCACTCACGTAATGGCAAACCGCGCAGCCACGTGTTTCTTAAAATGGAGCTTTAACGGAGTTTGGTAGAGGTCTCATTCTTTTTGCTAATCACTGATACGATTTCGAAGAATATGTAGACATCAGGAATGAAGTTCTAATGTTTGAAAATCACGAGTTACAGAACATTGTGGCGGGCTCTCGCCACTCTCACCAATACATTTTATAATTTACATTTTATCTACGTATATATTTAACATTGTAATTTAATTAACCTTTACCAACTCACATACAATACAACACATAGATACCCTACTGTACCTACTACTTACACTCCCTACTCACCTGACCTTGTGGCGCCCGCGTCTGCGTTAGCCGGCGCGCAGCTAAACGGTTCCTACTCGCTCAGTCCCAGCCAGACGAGCCAGACAGTCTCAACGCGAGCACGTACTCCTTGGTTGTCGCAAGAGAGCCCGAAAACGTGATCGTGAATCTAGTGAATCGAGCTCTTGTATATAAACTGTGTCTGTGTATTGATTATCTATATCCTAAACTGTACGTGTATGTAAATTATGTGTTGTGTGCAATTAAAATTTATAATTAGTATTGGCTGACGAGTTTGCTTCGATTTCGTACCTACTTCTGCAAAACCGGTGCCATAAGCACCAAACTGGTGACCCCGACAGAAATATGGCTACAGTAGAGGAACAACTCCGTCAGCTTCAGCAACAGTTAGCTCTTTTGTCAAGTGATTCGGCACCTCAGGTTAACGAGGTTAAAGTTAAACTCCCAGCATTTTGGTCCGACAAACCTAAACTGTGGTTTGCACAAGCAGAAGCGCAGTTCGACATAAGCGGTATAAAAGCGGATGGGACTAAGTACGGATATGTACTATCTGTATTAGATACCAAAACCGCTACGGAGGTCGAGGATTTGATAACAAACCCTCCGGCAGAGGGGAAATACGAAAAATAAAAAGTGAACTTATCAAGCAGCTGTCAAGGTCAAGAGCGCAAGAAATTAAGCAACTCTTGAGTGTCGAAGAGCTGGGAGATAGAAAACCGTCAGCATTCCTACGTCATTTGCGTTCACTGGCGGGAACGGCCATAAATGATTCTGTAATCAGGGAGCTTTGGCTTTGCCGTCTGCCGGGGGATATACAAAAAATTATCATCGCCCAGAATAATCTCGACCTGGAAAAGGTGGCTGAAATAGCTGATGCAATAGCAGAGAATACTAGCTCGGCGTCGGTCTGCACAGTATCTACCCAGCAGTCATCGGACATCAGTAGCTTCTAGGCCCTCACAAAAGAAGTACAGACTCTTCGGGCTGATTGTCAGCCCGAAGAGTCTGTACTACGGCAGTCTAGACCTAGAAGTCGTTCTCAGCCTAAGGGGCAGGCAAGATCCAAATCCGGAGGAAGCTGGTGCTGGTACCATGACCGATTTGGACCAAAAGCTACAAAACGTGTACCTCCGTGCACCTGGAAACCTAAGGAATCGGGAAACACAGCCAGCAATCAGTAGCGGCGGCATCTGATTGCTCCAATCCTGGCCGCCTGTTCGTGACCGACCGGAGGACAAAGGTGCAGTTTTTAGTGGACACGGGAAGTGACTTATGTGTGATTCCCCGCTCCGGCCTGCCGTCCGGATATCTTCGAGCGAAGACGGAATACCAACTATGTGCCGCGAATAGTTCTAAAATCGACACTTATGGCACTATTATCTATTCTGTGCTTATGGCTATTTACAACTTTCGTTAGACCTAGGACTGCGCCGCGGTTTTGTTTTTTTTCGTAGTGGCCGACGTAACTAAACCAATTTTTGGTGTAGATTTTATATTGTTTTATAATCTAATAATAGACATTCGCAATAAGCGTTTTATAGATGGCACTACTAAATTAACATCAGTGGCTTCAATAGGGATAGAAAATAGCTCTGTTTTAAGTGTTAAGGTTGTGAGTGAGGAGAGTGGGAGCTGCAGATTCCGTAAGTTACTTTCTGAATTTCCTGAACTCACACGCCCAACAGGTACACCACACACACCAAAACACAATACAAAACACTACATCCGCACTACACCAGGCCCGCCAGTATCATGTAACCCCCGTAGACTCGCACCCGATAAATTAAAAATTGCAAAGGCTGAATTCGAGGCGATGTTGGCGAACGGGATGGCGCGACCTTCACAGAGCCCCTGGGCGTCCCCTCTACACCTCGTCCCTAAGAAAGATAGTAGTTGGCGTCCTTGCGGTGATTAATTATATATATAATTATTATTAAATGCTCGGACAATCCCAGATAAATATCCTATTAGATACATTCTAGACTTTGCCCAGTTTATCTGGTAGTAAATTTTTTTCTACGACTGATCTCGTTAAAGCCTATAATCAGATTCCTGTATTTGAAAAAGACATACCAAAGACGGCGATCACCACTCCATTCGGTCTTTATGAGCTACCCTTCATGGGGTATGGGCTTCTCAACGCTAGTCAGACGTTTCAGAGATTTGTAGACGAGATGACCCGTGGCCTACACTTTTGCTACCCCTACCTTGACGATTTTTTAATATGGTCTAAAGATGAGGACGAGCATGAAGAACACCTTCGTTTACTCTTCCCGCGAATGAGAGATTATGGCGTGCTCATCAACATGGCCAAATGCGTCTTTGGTACACCGAGGTAACATTTCTAGGTCACCACATATCTCCACACGGAACCAAGCCATTGGATAGCAAGGTGCAGGCTATTAGGGATTTCCCAGCACCTAAAGGCGCCCACTCACTATCAGTTTACCGGACGACGGTCGGACGGTATAAAACTGTCAGTTACCCACACACTCACAGTTTCGTTAATGATTTTGGACTGACGACTTATACGATCCGATAGTGTGTGGCCGCCGAACGATTCCGGACAGTTTTCGGGCGGACAGTTCTCGGCCGGACAGTCCTTGGCCGTGAGGCGAATGATTGAACACACATTAGAAGGTAGGTGCCGGCCGGGGGCCTGTCGACTAGTGATGGCAATAAACTGTTTAGTAAAAACGATTCATTCGTTATTGTACATATTTTAACGATTTTTAAGGTGATCTTATTTTTATTACCTATTGTTTTTTCGGAAATAGTGACCGTGATACATACCTACAAGCGAAGTATTGAATTGAAATTAATTATAGATAATGATAATAATTAGGTATTTAGGTACCTACGTAGTATAATAACGATATAATATGGCTGGGTACACTGTTTTTTTTTTTTTTTTTTTTTTTTTACGTGCGGGAAATCCCCACGGATACCCACCCCTCCGGAGCCGGAGGGGTAGGTTATGTCGGACTCGAACCGACTAAACCGCACGCCGTCTGTGGGTCGATGTGCTAGGCCGGAGGTGAGGTTGTCTTTTGACATATCCCTCGCACCCCGGCTGACCCAGGGCCATTCCTCTCGGTCTGGCCCTCCTCGGGAGGGGGGACCACGCGGTCCCCGTCCCCGACTCGCCCCCGGTATAGGGGGGGCGCGCACCGCCCTACGATGCGCGCCGCCGCCGTGGCCTGCTTCTGCTAGGGTGACGAGCGGCTCCACTCGTCACCCTCAGGCCCGCGCTCATGGGGGGCGGAGGTCGGTTTGCGCCCTCCGACGCCCGAGCCGCCTTCGAACGCGGCGAGCGATGTCCGCGAGTCTTTCTCGCTCGCTGCGCCGCGCCCGCTCTGCTGTCTCCTTCACGAGCATGACCTGCTCGCAGAAGGAGGCGCTGGCCGCCCACGCATCCGCGCAGCGGACCATCGCCGCGAGCAGGGTGGAGAGCGTGAGCACTCTCACCCCCAGGGCCGTCACAAGCTCCCGCCTCGGCGCTTCAAACGCCGGACACTCGGTGAGCGTGTGCAGCCCCGAGTCCACGCTCGCGTCGCAGTGATGGCACTCGGGCGTTGGCTCTATGCCCATCAGATGCAGGTACCGCCCGAAGTTACCGTGTCCGGTAATGACCTGCGTCTGACGGTACGAGAGGCCACCGTGTGGCCTCTCTAGCCACTCCCCCATGATGGGTCTTACCGCCGCAATCACGGCGTGCCCTGGCTGGGTACACTATTGGTAGGTAAAAGACAAAATTTATCTTGTATTACGTTACAAGTATTTTACTGTATTTAGCTTGATATTCTTATTTATTTAAAATTCTAATGAATATTCTAGGACATTTTGTTTTTCGTAATATACACTACTAATTTTTAATTACCAGAGAAATTGCAGGGGCTGATATGGAACGTATATACTTCAACATATATGGAATAATACAAATACCCAACCATACAAAAAAACAAAGTTATTAAAATCTCACAAATGCATAGACACCTTTTTATTTACGCACGATATGTGGATAGTAAATAGGTCATCAATGAACTTTTAACTTTCATCGTAAAAATGCCGAACAGTTCCGGGAATGCCCGACAATGCACGACAGGCGACGCAGTCTTCAAGGTCAAAATACAAGTACGATTGTATAATCACCAGCCTTGTGCAGATGATTATGTGGAACAACACTACTTTTCTTGTGTGTGATGAAGGTTGGAGACAATGAAACGCAACACTTCACCTGAACTTAAGTGTAATAATATTGTTCAAAATTACATAGGTCATTGATCGTTTTATACAATATATTGTAACAAACGATAGTGCCATCTAAATTGATGTCAACGCCATCTATCGAGCGTTGATGTAAACATGTACAAAATGTTATATGTGGTCCGTGTGAACGAAACCATAGTGGCTTCTAATTTTATGTCAACGCCCTCTATCGAGCGTTGATTCAAACAGAGTTTAAAATACCGTACTGGACATACCGCCCACCAAGGACATTTAGTGCAGAAATGTCCTTCAGGAACTAGATTACAAATGAATACAAATCACATTTCAAATACTACTGCTTAAACTGTAAATACAATGTGCTCTGAATTGTGTGATTTCTGAACATTATGTAAATAAGATGTAATTTGTTACACTCATAGCTCTGTGCAACAAATCAATACAAAAACTTAACACATAAATATAATAACAAGTTTCCTCAAACTTAATCGTGTAAAGGTATAAAAATGTGAACTAACAAATGTATAATTTAATTTTAAAATAAGTAAATTAACGAGTATGTAAAGGTATAGAAATCAAAATCAATCAGCGACTGGCAAAATACAGAGTTTGGACGTGGGTCTCTTCAACATTGAATTTTTGGTACGAATTGTGACCACTCTGGTGATGTCATCTTTACCGGGATGTTTTAGCTCTACTCGACCTAACAACCAGCGACTTGGCGGTAAGTCATCTTCCTTTATTAGGACAATGTCTCCAATTTTGGGCTCAGGAACTCGATTGGACCACCTATATCGATTCATTAGGTTAGACAAATATTCGGTAGACCATCGCTTCCAAAATGATTGCAGCATTCTTTGAACGAATTGCCACCGCGTTAAACAGTTTACGTTAGACCCTTCGTATGTGTAATCAGGTACACTTACGATTGGTTCTCCAATTAAGAAGTGTCCCGGAGTTAACGGTATCGGTTCGCCAGGCTCTGTACTATTTAATATGCTCATTGGTCGCGAATTCAAGCATGCTTCGACTTGATTTAAAAACGTACTAAGTTCCTCATACGTCAAAGTTGATTCACCAACGACACGTTTGAGGTGAAATTTGGTGGATTTTACACCTGCTTCCCATAGACCGCCAAAATTTGGTCCATGTGGGGGAATAAAATGCCACTCTGTACCATGGGCTTCCAATTGTTCAGCTATTGTGGACTGAAGTGAGGTCAGTTGTTGCAACTCCTTTGATGCTCCTACAAACGTAGTCCCATTGTCACTCCACAATTGGGCACAGTGACCCCGCCTGGAAACGAATCTTCGAAAGGCGGCCAGGAATGCTTGTGAACTCATGTCGCTGACTACCTCCAGATGGATGGCGCGAGTACACATACAAACAAAGAGACAGATGTAACCCTTGTACGCATGATGTCCACGTCCCTTAGTTGTCCTTATGTTTATGGGACCGGCGTAGTCGACCCCACTGTGCAGAAACGGTCTTGCGGGTGTGCATCTAACGGCGGGCAAAGATCCCATAAACTGATTTTTAGTTTCAGCTCTCTGTCTGACACATGTCACACACCTGTGGATATGATGCTTGACGACATTCCTGGCTCCAATTATCCAGTAGGCTGTGCGTAAATAATTTAGCATTAGCTGTGGGCCTCCATGTAAGGTTTTGTCGTGAGCGTAAGCAACAATCAGCTTAGTCAACGCCGCAGCGCTCGGAAGAACTATTGGATGTATAGTTTGTTCATCCAACTGGGACCTGTCAAGCCTGCCGCTAACTCTCATTAGCCCGTTTGCATCGAGATATGGGCATAATGATTTCAGCTTGCTTGTCTTTGACTGAAGATCACCTTTATCTTGAAGTTGGGCATACTCTACTGGAAATGCTTCCTTTTGTGTTTTCTTAATACACACTTCTAACGCCTGATCTAACTCTCCTTTGAGCAAATAAGGTTGAGCATTTTTACCTTTATTTAAAAACCTACGACAATAAGCTACGACTCTTACCAGGCGTTTTAAGGTTGAATATTTTTCGAGGATAGAGCTATCGTGAACTACACCTACGTGTGTTTTGACAGACTCTTCCAAATGAAGTGGTAAGTCCCTTGGCCTTTTATAATCAATGTCTTTCCCTTTTAGAAAAGACGGTCCTGCGAACCACAATTCGTTTTCTACGAACGAGCTTGGCAGTAATCCTCGTGATGCACAGTCTGCTGGGTTATTCTTAGTGGAAACGTGAAACCATTGAGCTGATGTCATGATGGTTAGGATTTCCGAGGTCCTATTGGCGACAAACGTCTTCCACCTGCTTGGGTGACTGTTTAGCCAAGCTAAGACGACTGTGGAGTCAGTCCAAGCAGTCACGTTGTCTTTTACTACGTTTAACACCTCTGCAGTTTCTTTCAATAATTTAGCCAACAGCACTGCTCCACACAACTCCAAACGCGGGATGCTGACTTGTTTAATGGGGGCAACCTTTGTCTTGGCAACCAATAGGGAAACACGTATCTGGCCAGTGCCGTCCATGCTCCGCAGATAAATCACAGCGGAATAGGCGACCTTAGAGGCGTCACTAAACCCATGCAGCTCAACAATGTCCCCCGATTTGATTCCCATCCAACGCGGTATACGTACCTGAGTGATTATTGGCAGTTCCTTCCGGTAAGTGTCCCATTCCTTCCATAATTCGGTAGGGAGTTCTTCATCCCACTGTATACCAGCAAGCCACAATTTTTGAATCAAGACTTTTGCCACTATTACGCATGGAGCTAACCATCCTAATGGGTCGAACAATCTTGCGATTTCAGATATTACAGCTCGTTTGGTAACATGTACTGCTGCTGTCTGAGGAAGGGTCACACAATACTGAAATGCATCTTCGCGTCGGTTCCAGGTAAGACCTAAGATTTTTAGTGTATTATCAGTTTTTATCTCTATTTTCTTCTCTTCCTTTGTTTTTTTTCTATTATCGTCAACCATTTTCATATTTGAGTTTTGTTGCTTTATTTTTTTGTTATTTGTATCAAGTTGTGCTTTATTTATTTCGAATACATGTATTGCTTTTAACATATCTTGATTATTGCTGTTCCATTTTTGTAATGCGAAACCACCTTTTTCTAGTAGGTTCGTCATTTGTGTGTAAATTTCAGCGCCTTCTTCAATGCTGTCACAACCTGTCATCATATCATCGACATAAAATGAATTTAGCACCCTGTCTGATGCCAAAGGATAGTTTTTTCCTTCATCATAGGCGATGTTCTCACAGCTTGATATGGTGCCGATGCGGTACCAAACGTGACAGTTAGCAGTTCGTAGTCTTGTATTGGCATTTCTGGGCTATCTCGCCAGAGTATGCGCTGATATATGCTGTCCTCATCTGCTACTTTCACCTGTCGATACATTTTAACGACGTCTGCCACAAGGCCGATAGCATTTCGACGCCACTTGAGGAGCGTATGCCGAAGATCAGCTTGCAGTGTCGGTCCGACCATCAGAGTGTCATTCAGTGAGACACCTTTATTGTTCTTTTCTGAAGCATTAAAGACCACTCTTACCTTGGTAGTGGTCTTATCTTCTCGGATCACAGCGTGATGTGGGAGATAGACTGCTTCCTCACTTTTTGTATCATTTTTGTTTACTGGTTTCATATGTCCTAGTTGTAAGTATTCATTTATTACTTTGCTATATTCTTCTTTTAATTGTGTGTTTTTTGTTAATCTTTTTTCTAAGGATTTGAATCGTGTTTCAGCTATGCCCCGAGAGTTGCCATATTTACAAGCAGGATCATCTTCACGAAACGGTAACTTAACCACATACCTACCGTCATCGTCACGCTTAGTGGTTCGCTTGTACAGCTCTTCGCATTTCTCTTCTTCGGCAGTAAGTATTTTTTCATTATTTGTTTGTTCTTCTATTTCCCAAAACTTTTTAAGGAAATCATCTTCTTTAATCTGTGCATGCATCACACTAATATTTCTTGATTTTGATTTTTGATTGCTTACAGAATTAATCGCACCTGACAGGATCCACCCTAAGGTGGTGCATTGAGCGATGAGAGTACCTGACGGGCTCTTCATCATACCTTCCTGCATAATGCGACTGTAAACATCAGCGCCCAACAAAATGTCTATTTTGTTGGGTGTATTGAAATTTGGGTCAGCTAGATATAAGCCTTTGGTTTCCAGCCAATCAAAATTACTAATGTTTATATTGCAATCGGGTAAGTAAGACGTTATTTTGGTTAACACATATGCATTTAACCTAAGTTTGAAATTTGGATCTGTCCGTGACTGTATCGACAAATAAACCATATGCCGTGCAATGGTTGACCTATCGTTACCTAAACCAGTGATGATGCCTCGGATAGGAATTCGTTTCAGACTAAGTAATTGTGCTGCAGATTCTGTGATGAAGCACGCCTGGGAGCCTTGATCAAGTAAGGCGCGGATGGTTAAGTGTTGCCCAGTGTTGGACTCAGCTGTTACCAATGCGGTTGCTAGCAACACCTTTCGCGGCTTAGGGGCAGTACCCGTAGATAGACATGAAATCACGGGTGCTTGACTACTTGAGCAGCTTGGTTGATCAGCGGACGGTTGTGCAGAATGTTCTCCCTTAACATTGTTGTCTTCTCCATAGTGTAACAATGAGTGGTGACGTCTGTGACATATTTTGCACGATGTTGATTTCTTGCATTCGGAAGCAGAATGATTGCCGCCTAAGCAGTTGAAACAAACCATGCTTTTGGATGCAAAGTCTCGTCTCCTTTGAATAGGCAGCTTAGCAAATTGCTTACAGTGACAGAGTTTGTGTAATTCATGACAAAATTCACAGTTTAAAGACGATGAATTTGCGACCAACATTGTCTTTGGATTATGAGCCTGAGATTTGTTCTGGCGAGCCGACGACTTAGGAGTCTCGATGGCTTCTAACGCGCGAAACCGGGTTTCAATGAACGACTGAAACTGTTCAAGGGTAGGCAATTCATTTACTCCAGAAGGGTTACTACTTAGCTCCCATTGTTTGCGAGTCTCAAAATCTAGTTTGAATGCTACTATCTCAATAATTATGACATCCCATGTGGACACATCAATGTTTAAATTTTTGAGTGCATGTAAACAGTCATTGGTGGTATCAAACAACTCCTTGAGACCAGACCCTGACTCGACATGTAAACGTTTTTGGCTGAATAACCGCTTTAAAATGCAATGAGCTAGATACTTTTTATTATTGTACCGATGTTCTAATGCAGCCCAACATTGAGCGTAATTGGCATCGCTTACCGGAGTGTGTCTTATTATTCGAGCAGCCTCTCCGCTAAGATGACTTTTTAAATAGTGCAATTTTTGGCAATCATCGAGAGATTCATTTTTATGAACTAATGATTTGAATAAGTCACTGAATGTTGTCCATTCACTGTATTCGCCGGAAAATGTCGGGATACTTATTTTATCTAGCTTTACAAACTTTGATGAATGACCATTAGTTGATTTTGCCTGTTTAGACGGTGACAATAAATTATAAGTCGACATTAAGAGTGTTTTGAAATTGAGATAAACCTCTTCAGTAGAATCGTAACTGTCCAACACAGTTTGATACGCCGTCGTTTCAGTTTGCTCAATAAGTTTATGATACTTATTCTGATATTTAGTCCAATTACCTTCAAGGAGTTCTTGTCTAGTTTGTACATATTCTAAAGTGATTCTATCCTTCGGACTCTTTTTAAAATTAGTGTATCCTTTTTCTATAGTATTACGCAAATGAGTTACAACGTTAGCTAACTCCGCCATGATACTTACAAAAACACAATGAAATCCTGTAAACTTAACCTAATAAGACTACTACAGTCAGCAAAAGCTAATGAATAAGCTCTACTATTTGATTCAGCAATGCGATAGATTGCAGTATATAATAAACAGCAAAAGCGTCCTAAAATAAAATAAAGTCCAGCGAAAAGCGACTATTCTAAGTGCTAAGCGATTCAAAGACAGTGATTTTGTTTTCAAACTACAAGATAGGTTTCACAAAATTCTACAACTACAACTTATGGCAAAAACACAAAAGAAGCGTACTAAAACACAATAGCTTATGAGTGATTTTTCTAAGTCTAAAGAAATTCTACAAAATTTTACAAGTGTTTTAAAATAAGCTTTACAGTCGTCGGCAAACGGACATAGTCTCCCCGTTCCCCCGTTTTCTATAAATTATTCTAAGTCTAAACTACCATGCACTAAGTCTAATATTTTACAAGTTAACTACAAACTAATCTTAATTTTTCTAAGTTTAAACTGCATTGAACGAAGACTTGAATAATCTTGACACCATTTACAGTTCTAATAAAGTTGATCGATTTGATACAAGCTAACTTCGTAAACTTCGCGCAGTGACAATCTTGACAGATGTCAACTTCAAACTTGATAAATCTAAAGGTCTTTGCCTTTTGATGTAAACAATAAAATGTACTCACAGTTGCACTTCACTCACTGTTCAAACTGATGTGCAGGTGGCGCCCTCTGTGGTTATTTCTTGAACTGCTGCCGGGACCGGAACTGTTCTTCAAACAGCTTCCAAAAACGCGGCACTTCCTTGCGCGTTTACTCGTACTGTTGCACAGCGATCCACTGCTAGTACGAGGTGGTGTACTAAAAGGAGTTTCCGATCCGACTCGATAGGACCATGTATAATCACCAGCCTTGTGCAGATGATTATGTGGAACAACACTACTTTTCTTGTGTGTGATGAAGGTTGGAGACAATGAAACGCAACACTTCACCTGAACTTAAGTGTAATAATATTGTTCAAAATTACATAGGTCATTGATCCTTTTATACAATATACACTACTAATTTTTAATTACCAGAGAAATTGCAGGGGCTGATATGGAACGTATATACTTCAACATATATGGAATAATACAAATACCCAACCATACAAAAAAACAAAGTTATTACCGTTTTTAAAATCTCACAAATGCATAGACACCTTTTTTTTTTTTTTTTTTTTTATTTATAATCCGAGGCGTCGGGTCTACTGGTGGAATGCGGAGATCGCGAGGCTGCGTCAAGCCTGCGTGATCACGCACCGCCGGTGGGCTCGACTCCGTAGGAGGCGTAGCCGTACCGCAGATTCGGAGCCCCGACTGGCGGAGCTTCACGAGGGATACAGGGAGGCCCGGAATGCCCTCCGAGCGGAGATCAAGCGGTCTAAGGCCGCTTGTTACCGGGAGCTCCTGGAGACGCTGGAGCGGGACCCATGGGGGCGGCCTTACCTTATGGTAAGAGAAAAGCTGCGCCCCCGGGCCCCTCCGCTGACCCAGGTGCTCGAACCGGCTCTGCTCGGAGGAGTGGTGGAATCCCTGTTCCCGGCGCGAGCGGAACATGTTCCGCCGCAGATGGCTCCGCCGCCTCGGTCGCCTACGGCGCCCAGTGCGGTGATTGACGACGACGTGCCCGAGGTCACTTGGGTAGAACTAGAGCTGGCGGTGCGAAGGCTGAGAGCCAAGAAAAACACCGCCCCGGGACCCGACGGCATTCCAGGCCGCGCGTGGGTCCTAGCTCTAGGGGAAGACGGTCTCGAACCCCGACTGAGAGGGTTCCTCAGCGCATGTTTGGAGCGGGGCCAGTTTCCGAAGATGTGGAGGACGGGGAAACTGGTCCTCATCCGCAAGAAGGGACGCCCGGCGGACGAGCCGTCCGGGTACCGGCCCATAGTGCTGCTCGACGAGGTAGGCAAGCTCTTCGAAAGAGTAATTGCCAAGCGCCTCGTCGAGCATCTCTCTAGAGTGGGGCCGGACCTGGCGAATACCCAGTTTGGGTTCCGCCGGTGGCGTTCCACTGTGGATGCCATCATGCGTGTGAGGACTCTGGCGGAGGATGCGGTTGCCCGGGGCGAGGTGATGTTGGCGGTGTCCTTGGACATCTCCAACGCCTTCAACACCTTGCCCTGGAGTTGCATCAGGGAGGCACTCGTGTACCACGGTGTGCCTCTCTACCTCCGCCGCATAGTCGGGGCTTACCTGACGGAGAGAGCCGTCGTCTACCCGAGTTCGACCGGAGTCGGTAGGCGTGAGATGTCGTGCGGTGTTCCACAGGGATCGGTCCTGGGACCGTTACTGTGGAACATCGGTTACGACTGGGTGCTTCGCGGTGACTTCGCGTACGGTGCCACCGTCACGTGTTATGCGGACGACACGCTGGTGACGGTGAGCGGGGCTACGCACCGCGAGGCAACCCTGAGGGCCACGACCGCGGTTGGCCAAGTCGTCGAGCGGATCCGGCGGCTGGGTCTCGAGGTGGCTCTGCACAAGTCCGAGGCCATGTTCTTTCATGGTCTCCAGGGTCATCAGGGGATACCGCACGATATCCTTCGAAGCGGCGAGTCTCCTGGCCGGATCGCCACCGTGGATCCTGGAAGCGAGGGCCCTTTCGGCACTATACCAGTTCCGAAAGGAGGCGCGGGAGCGGGGATTCGATCCCGAGCCCGAGGACATTCGGGCCGAGAAATCCCGGCTCCACCAGGTCATGGTGGCCGAGTGGGAGCGACGACTTGGGCAACCACGCGCAGGGCACGCCGTCATTGCGGCGGTAAGGCCCATCATGGGGGAGTGGCTAGAGAGGCCACACGGGAGCCTCTCGTACCGTCAGACGCAGATGATAACCGGGCACGGTTACTTCGGGCGGTATCTGCATCTGATGGGTATTGAGCCAACGCCCGAGTGCCATCACTGCGACGCGAGCGTGGACTCGGGGGTGCACACGCTCACCGAGTGTCCGGCGTTTGAGACGCCGAGGCGGGAGCTTGTGCAGGCCCTGGGGGTGAGAGTGCTCACGCTCTCCACCCTGCTCGCGGCGATGGTCCGCTGCGCGGATGCGTGGGCGGCCAGCGCCTCTTTCTGCGAGCAGGTCATGCTCGCGAAGGAGACAGCAGAGCGGGCGCGGCGCGGTGAGCGAGAGAGACTCGCTGACATCGCTGCTCGCGCCCGAAGGCGGCTCGGGCGTCGGAGGGCGCTTACAGACCTCCGCCCCCCATGAGCGCGGGCCTGAGGGTGACGGGTGGAGCCACCCGTCACCCTAGCAGAAGCAGGCCACGGCGGCGGCGCGCATCGTAGGACGATGCGCGCCTCCCCACACCGGGGTTGAGTCGGGGACGGCGTGGTCCCCACCTCCCGAGGAGGGCCAGACCGAAAGGGATGGCCCTGGGTCAGCCGGGGTGCGAGGGATATGTCGCAAGACAACCTCACCTCCGGCCTAGCACCACGACTCACAGACGGCGTGCGGTTTAGTCGGTTCAAGTCCGACATAACCCACCCCTCCGGCTCCGGAGGGGCGGGTATCCGTGGGGATTTCCCGCACGTAAAAAAAAAAAAAAAAAAAAAAAAAAAAAAAAAAAAAAAAAAGACACCTTTTTATTTACGCACGATGTGTGGATAGTAAATAGGTCATCAATGAACTTTTAACTTTCATCGTAAAAATGCCGAACAGTTCCGGGAATGCCCGACAATGCACGACAGGGGACGCAGTCTTCAAGGTCAAAATACAAGTACGATTTTATTGTATGGTTAATTGGTTAAATAGTTAAAATGCTCGTCATACGAGTTTGATTCTAGTGGCAGTAATTTTTTAATAGCGTGTTTAACACAAGTTTGGATGTACTGAGTAAACAATGGTAAAACCGCAGTAACTTTTAACGTAGGTAATTCAGTACTTTTAAATTTCAGTAGGTACCTTATCAACTGGCAGATAGGTACTAAATAACTTGGAATAGTTAATTGGCCTAATGATTAATTTATGTATTTAGCACGTGCAAGACTTACCCTACAAGTACCTACTTTAATTGTTGCTCGAAATGTCCTCCGTCATTTTGGATGCATAAACGAGCCCGCTCATAGTTCGATTTCAAACTGAGGAGAATGTCTCTTTGTTGCCGGATTTCATCGAAGGCGACAATTATCCTTTGTCGGAGGTCCTCACGGGTGTTGGTTCACTGACATACACTCTACGTTTCACTTCACTCCACATGAAAAAGTCCATTGGCGTCAGATCCGGAGATCGAGCGGGCCAGGCGACCGAAGCCCCCCATCCAATCCACCTGTCTTCAAATTGCGTACTGAGGTAGTCTCTTACCGCGATGTGGTAGTGGGGTGGAGCACCATCTTGTTGAAACCAGAGGTCTCGCAAGCTTGCGAGTGGGATATCATCCAACATGGTTGATACCGTGGTTGGATGATACGGCGGGTCTACCCCGGCCTTGTGCGTGTGTCGGTACGTGAAATGAGCCGTGGTCTAACAGACGTTGGTAGACGCTCAACATCGTGGAATAATTTGGCTGTCGGGCATTCGGGTAGAGATCACGATACATCCGTAAAGCGGCACTCACATTTTCACCGGATAAAAAATAAGTACGTAACGTTAATGCGTATTCGCGATTGGTAAATTGGTACGCCATCTCGATAATGTCGATATTGATTAGGATGCGTGCGCGGATCGAGACGTTACAACCGGAACTGCATTGCATATTGCATTTATGATTCAAATTTTATTAACATCAAAGAGATGCCGCCGGCACGTGTAGCGCGGTGTGGTAGGTATGTGCGGGGCGGGGACCTTCGCACGCGCCGCCCGGCACTGCACCCCGCTCAAGGACGCAGAGCGAACTTTAGTAGAAAGAGAGAGCGCGTTAGTCATATTCATTGAGTAAAATTTTGTACGTCGTGAACATAATTTAGGTGGTTTTGAGGAAGAAATTGACATACATACTTTATTATTTTTTTATAGCATGGATGTGTTCAGTATCGAATACCTATCACGTCGCCAAAATTTCTCTGGTAATTAAAAAATATTCGTGTATTGTAACAAACGATAGTGCCATCTAAATTGATGTCAACGCCATCTATCGAGCGTTGATGTAAACATGTACAAAATGTTATATGTGGTCCGTGTGAACGAAACCATAGTGGCTTCTAATTTTATGTCAACGCCCTCTATCGAGCGTTGATTCAAACAGAGTTTAAAATACCGTACTGGACAACGATTTTATTGTATGGTTAATTGGTTAAATAGTTAAAATGCTCGTCATACGAGTTTGATTCTAGTGGCAGTAATTTTTTAATAGCGTGTTTAACACAAGTTTGGGTGTACTGAGTAAACAATGGTAAAACCGCAGTAACTTTTAACGTAGGTAATTCAGTACTTTTAAATTTAAGTAGGTACCTTATCAACTGGCAGATAGGTACTAAATAACTTGGAATAGTTAATTGGCCTAATGATTAATTTATGTATTTAGCACGTGCAAGACTTACCCTACAAGTACCTACTTTAATTGTTGCTCGAAATGTCCTCCGTCATTTTGGATGCATAAACGAGACCGCTCATAGTTCGATTTCAAACTGAGGAGAATGTCTCTAAAATTTTGTACGTCGTGAACATAATTTAGGTGGTTTTGAGGAAGAAATTGACATACATACTTTATTATTTTTTTATAGCATGGATGTGTTCAGTCTTCAGTATCGAATACCTATCACGTCGCCAAAATTTCTCTGGTAATTAAAAAATATTCGTGTATATAAATGGCGATCAAAAATTAATTTACCGAAGACTCGATTTATAGGTCCAAAAAATCGTTTTTTTTTTAATTGATATGTAGCTGGGCTTTGAATTTGAGTTTGAATTGACTTTACTTTATCGATTCAGTGAATTGGTATTTCACCCTTGAAAATCGACGCTCGATTTTTTCTATTTTGGTAAAAACCGTAAAATTATTTACAATTAGTTGAATATTAAGAAGAAAGAAAGAAAATACGTTTATTTTGCATAGCTGCAGCCCTACTGCACATAAAACGGTTAACAGTACATATACAACATTATTATTAAACTAATTATTTATTAAATACAAATTTTGTATCGGCAACACTGCCCATCATTCCCTCGTTTATCTGCTGAGTTTTGGCAGTTTTGGCGCGAACAAGAGGCAGAGCGCATCGCATATTATTTTCCGAATTAGGTGAATCAAAGTTTTATGTATAAATAAATTGTGGATTTTTAGACATAAAATCTTAGACAATGTACACAAGTCTCGGAGAGTCGCATATTACAGTAAATTGTGAGTTTTCGGTAGTGGTAGTGAATTGTAGGTAGCTTAACCAGCTCAACTAGCTTATAGATTATCCAAAACAAAAATGTCAATTTACTTGTTCGTAAAATAGCTTTAATCTGACTGCATATAGGCATACAATGATACGTATAGTCAAACTGTAGTTTGTTAATAATGGTTATATGAGGGCTTATAATCATAGCTCGTAATCAGGTAGAGTTAAATAAGTACATACACTGATTTTAAGATAAATGAGTGGATATGCCTCGAATCCCGAAATTAATTTTTCGACACCCTTACTCATAAAGTGGTGTTTATCACATGGCTTTTACACTCATAAACTATGCTATTAAACACTTGTGCTTTTTTTTTCTTGGTCGCACTAGTGTTTTATTTTATATTCCATCAAATTAAATTGGTACCTCGCTGAAAGATATTATATATGTGTGGGATTTTGTAAGCGAAACCAACGAATTTTTAGAAAAAACTATTTAATTTATATATTTTAATTCTTACAAAAGATACACCGTACGTCTTATCGTCTTAGTTCTTAGCTCTTAGTCTACCCGACACCTAACGTACATTTTTCGAACTTATTCTAACCTAAATCTACTTGCTCTTTCACACACATTCATACTTGGTATCTTGCTATTCCTTTCACACTTTCATACGTTGTTCTACGCTCCCTTACACGCATCCTACAATCGGCCGTCCTACAACTAGTCTGCCCCCAGACTTACATAACAATAAAAACATAGACTCTTTACTCTAAGAACACAATTTTACACCAATATTTATAAAATAGTTGAGAGATTCTGATCTCTACATAACAACTTAAAATTAAGAAACTCTGTGTAGCTTTACATGACTAGAAGCTACCTTAACCAAAATCTTATATTTCTAGCATGGGTGTAGAAATAAATGCATCATAACACACATAAAACAAGATAAAATAAAAAATAAAAACATACCATGTAATCATTCACAGGGGTGAGGCCATCGTTTCATGTGGTCACATGAGGTTGTGGTATACCTTGGACCTTCTGTAGAGTCATAGAGCTTCTGCACTTGGTAGCGATCTCTCCCTGTAGCCTTTATCACTTCATACGGCCCTAGGTACTTTGGCTTGAGTTTCATACCCACACCAAACTGGGTTCGTTTTATTACGACTCTATCGCCTTTGTTATATATTGTGCTCTCCTTCCTCTTCTTGTTGTAAGTGCGTTTATTTTCTTCCTGTACTTTTAGTATTTGTTCCTTTGCTTTTCTTCTATATTCTTCCCTAGCCAACATAAAGCTGTCTCTATTCTCCTGTTGTAATAGTTCATAAATCTCATTATCTTCTTTCAATTTCATCTTGGTACCAATTAACAACTCAAATGGAGAGGTGTTAATGCTCCGTTGGTAGGTACTATTAATGCATCTTTGCACGCTACTTACATGACGATACCAGAGTGTTGGATTTTCTATGCTAAGCTTTGTTAACACTGAGGTAATGATACGATGGATTCTCTCGACTTGGCCATTTGACCTTGGCACGCCAGTAGTGATCTTGATGTGCTGTATACCCTCGTTTGTGCAGTACTCATCAAACAGTGCACTAGTGAAGGCTGTACCTCTATCCGTGATTATTCTAACTGGATTTCCAAAGGTTTGCTGATGTATTTGTAACTTATTCATCGTTTCTGCACTCGTCGTAGACTTGGTTGGGAAAAGCCATACAAATTTGGTGAAAGCATCCACCATAGTAAGTATGTGGTTATACAGTTTCTTACTTTCTGTCATTGGGCCAATGTGGTCCAAATGAAGGGTATGAAATGGAGTATCTTCCTTCTCTATGGGATTGAGCCAACCTTCTTGTTTGCCCATCTTCCTTTCTGCTAACAGGCAAGGTATGCAGGTTAAAATAAACTCTTCTATCTTTTTATTTAAATCCTTTATGTAATAATCTTTCCCAATCAACTCTAGCATTTTCTTTTTTCCAAAATGCCCATTTTCATGGGCTCTCTTAAAAATTTCATTTTCTAATGTTTTAGGAATCACTAGATTCTTTTGCTCGCCTTTGTAGAGCAAATTGTTTTCCAAGAAATAATCTTTGTAGCTCACATTGTTTTGCAGTATATCTATGATGGCCTTAAGTCCTTCATCACTGGCTTGGCCATCTCTTATCTTGTCGTGTATGGGTGTGTTTGTTAGCACAGCGACATGTGGGTTTCGACTAAGCGCATCAACATGCTGCATCTTGGATCCCTCTCGGTGCTCAGTTACAAAGTCATACTCTTGTAGCAGTAAAATCCACCTTGCTACTCTCGTTGACATGGCCAACTCCTTCTTGTTCAAGGTCATCTGAAATGCTTTGCAGTCAGTCACAATTTTAAAATGTTTTCCATACAAATAACATCGAAACTTCTTGATAGCTTCTATAATAGCCAATGCTTCAAGCTCATAACTAGTATATCGGGACTCCGCTGGACTAGTTTTCCTACTCAGGTAATACACTGGATGCAATTGTCCGTCCTCTGTGCTCCTCTGTAATAATATTGCTGAGTATGCCACGCTTGACGCATCAGTATGTACCTCTGTGGGAAGATTCGGGTTATATAACTTCAAGACTGGTTGACTAGCAAGTTTATTCTTCAACTCTTGGAAAGCACTTTTACAGTTTTCATCCCATACAAAATTATTATCTTTCTTTAGCAAATCAGTTAAAGGCTTTGCAATCAATGCAAAATCTCTTATGTACTTTCGAAAGTACGAGGTTAGCCCCACAAAACTGTGCAATTGTTTCAGGTTATTAGGCTCTGGAAATCTTACCACCGCATCCGTCTTTTCAGGTGATGGTCTAACTTCCCCGTCTTCAATGATATGGCCCAAATATTCCACTCGTCTTTGCACTAATTGAGACTTTTTCCAATTGATTTGCAGCCCATACTGTGATGCCACTTCCAATACTTCTGTCAGCCTGGTTACAGCTTCCTCTTCATTGACAGCTGGAATTATTATATCATCAATGAAAATAATAACTACTCCTTTCGCAATCAGCTCCCTGTAAATTATTGTTATAAATCTAGTAAAGACCTTAGGACATATTGAGAGACCGAAGGGGGCTCTCAAGAACTCGTACTGCCCCGTTGGGGTCACAAAAGCAGTATAACCTACAGATCCTTCGTCAACTGGTAAATGAAAATATCCATTTTTAAGATCCAAAGTACTAAACACCTTAGCTCCAGTGAGCTTATCAATGTGATCCTCTATCACTGGCAAAGGATACTCATCCTTAAGAATCTTCTGATTTAATCTCCGGTAGTCTACACACACTCGTATATTACCGTCCTTCTTTCTGACCAGTACTAAAGGACTAGCATATTCAGAGTAGCTTACCCTAACTATTCCTTCCTCGAGCCATTGTTTCACCTGTTGGTCCACAACTTCCTGTTCCCTGGGTGCAAGTCTTCTCGGTCGCTGAGCCACTGGGATGTCATCTTTAAGCACAATCTTCAATTTTATAGGAGCTTCTTTCGTCTTACATGGTTCATAGGCTTCCACCACCTCATTCACCCGTTGCTGAACGTCTGGACTCACCTCCTTACCTACAACAATAGAATCACACACACATATTTCATACACCCAATTACTAGTCGGCTTTAACATAACCTTGTTATTTTTCATCACCATTACACAATGTTGTAAGAAATCTTGGCCTATAATCATAGCATATGGCATAGCGTCTCTAGGTATGATGTAGAACACCACATCGTAGTACCACTGTTCGTCAATCACGATATTTAGCACAATACGTCCTAGGCAACTCACTTTGATTGATCCTAACCCCGAAAGTGAAATCGCGCTTTTGACGAACTCCGGCGCATTTAAATCGTTGTAGCAGTCCACAGACAATAAATTAATGCTAAAACGCTTTTATTTAACACTTCAACCCGTTTCATCGGCTTTGTAGCAGTATTTTCTTGTTTGTTTACGTTCCAATCTTCATCTGTCACCGTGCCGCTATCCGCCATCATGGTACTAGTGCTGCCGCCATCTGTGTTGTTATCGATAGAGATGTGACTCTGACCAACAAAGTTCCGATTCGGTTTCACACTAGCGCCACCTGCGTCATTTGGCTGCCCTCTTTTTGCAGTGTTGCCAGCTCCGCTGCTCGTTGCTACATTCGCGTCACTTGCCCCTCGTGACGTATCTCCGCGCTCCCGCTGCAACTTCACACACTTCGATGCAATATGGCCGAAGTCATTGCACTTGAAGCACTTCAATCCTTTGTCTTTGTGAGGACAATCCGCAGATGCATGATTTAACTCCCCACAGCTATAGCACCGTGTAACTCTTCCGCCTTGTCTTTCCGTGTGCTTTTGCTTGTTCTGTGCTTCTGTTGTTGAGCTTAACTTCATATTCCCGCGTAACTGCTCGTATATTTTCAACTTTTCTTTTAGATCACTGTAACTTGTCACGCCGTATAACATCACTTTGTTTATCTCTTGATCTTTAATGCCTTCGACAATATATTTAATAGCTACGTAATCCGGCATCTTTCCTCTTTTTCCTAACTCTTTCATGCAAAACATATAATCTAAGCACGATTCGTTATCTTTTTTCTTCCTTGAGCTCATCATCTCGTGTATGCTTTTTGCGTCTATGCTATCGGGAAACTCTTTAGCAATATTACTTTTCAGCTCCTCCCAAGTCTTGCACGTTTTTTCAGATCGAAGCCACAGTTCCGCCGTACCACACAATGACCGTCTAGCCATCAGCAGCTGTTGAACTGGAGTCCATCCAAATATTTCTGCATTATCTTCAACATCCTGGACCCATCTGGTCACTGAATAACTTTTATCTTGACCATTGAACTTGGGTATAAGGCGCTCCGTCATGTGCAACATGGCGCCGCTTTGCGATGGCGGTTCATGTGCGTCTTCAAATTCGTTTTGTCGGCTGCTGCGCCTGGAACCCTTCGTCATAGTTCACTCGCGTAGGTATTTTATTCACAGGATTGCTCGACGGCCGTCGTATTTTCGTCTTAACGTCTTTATTTCAACCTCTTCAAAAATGGCCGTTCCGCTGAATCACGTTGCGAACTTGACCTTCAAACCGGCAGTTATTTCCAAACGTCTTTGTCGTCTTCGTTTCGTTCAGATTCACTTTAATCCCGGACGAGCCCCCAAAATTTGTGGGATTTTGTAAGCGAAACCAACGAATTTTTAGAAAAAACTATTTAATTTATATATTTTAATTCTTACAAAAGATACACCGTACGTCTTATCGTCTTAGTTCTTAGCTCTTAGTCTACCCGACACCTAACGTACATTTTTCGAACTTATTCTAACCTAAATCTACTTGCTCTTTCACACACATTCATACTTGGTATCTTGCTATTCCTTTCACACTTTCATACGTTGTTCTACGCTCCCTTACACGCATCCTACATATGCATTCTATTTGCTCTTAACTTAACTGGGTTATAGTTTTATTTTTAAATCTCGGCAAAAGTTTTGACTTAGATACGTTTCGTTTCAACGTAAGACTAAAAATAACACTATATAAAAAAAAAAGTAGTGTACCACCTTGAATATGATAAATTTTCAACAACTTATTTACTTTAATTAATAATTCAACGTGAAACAAATTTATAAATACATAAAAATTAGATTTTTTACATTTTGCGTTTTGGCTGTTTAGCGTAATTGCTCGTGCCTACGCTCCAATCTGCGCGCGCATAGATAACACGCCGCGCGCTGAAAAAAATATATTTATCTACTCTGATACTATAATACAAAGATTATAAAATTGAAATCAAAACTCTTATGACAAACATTACGCACAGGCCAAAAAAAAAAGTTTTATTACGATACAGGTCTTGTATGGACACCTATATCATTAAATAACTTTTTAATCATAACGATACACCTATACAACCTCCATCTGGACCAAGAAGGCTGAACCTCTACTTTAAAAATGAAACCGCCGATTCGAAAGAAAAAAAAAAGAAACACGCATGCGCAATCGATGTTTGGCGCCAACATTTGACATTTAAATTAAAAAAAGTTTGGTTTTGTTTGTAAAATAAATTAGTTTATGTATTATAGTATGCGAGTAGATAAAGTAGTGTATGACACTGTACATAACTTGGTCTTATAGCACTCGTGTGATAATATAAAAAAACTCGCCTACGGCTCGTTTTTTTAAAACACACTCGTGTTATAAGAACCCTCATTATGCAACAGTAGCATAAACTACTATAGCGCGGCGTTTTCAACAAATTTTCCGTCTGTGCTGTGAGCATTGTTTATTAGTACGAATAATTGATCAACAAGTTTAAAATGTCAATGTCTAGTGTAGAAGAAGACAGTTACGTTGATTTGACGCCGCCGGAAATATTAAGCGTGGCACGAAATGCCAGTGATCGCCCTTTGCCTCCAAAATTCAGGGATAAGTACATGTCAGTTTATGAGACGTTCATTAAATATAAAATTTGTTGTTTTTACTTGTAAGTGTGTCGAAAAACTTTGTATGACACACGTGAGGTATGGTCATTACACTCTCGGTTTCCTTGCAGCCCTCGCCTTCGGCTCGGGCTGTGCAATATCACCTCAAGTGTGCCAAGACGAGCCAAGCGAAGCGCAAGGGCACTCCGAAACGCTTCGTCGTTTTTTTTTGAAATCTCATGCTTTGGATGATGCAAAATTGTTAAAAATTTCCAAATTGTCTGTCTGTCTGTCTGTCTGTCTGTCTGTCTGTCTGTCTGTCTGTCTGTCTGTCTGTCTGTCTGTCTGTCTGTCTGTCTGTCTGTCTGTCTGTCTGTCTGTCTGTCTGTCTGTCTGTCTGTCTGTCTGTCTGTCTGTCTGTCTGTCTGTCTGTCTGTCTGTCTGTCTGTCTGTCTGTCTGTCTGTCTGTCTGTCTGTCTGTCTGTCTGTCTGTCTGTCTGTCTGTCTGTCTGTCTGTCTGTCTGTCTGTCTGTCTGTCTGTCTGTCTGTCTGTCTGTCTGTCTGTCTGTCTGTCTGTCTGTCTGTCTGTCTGTCTGTCTGTCTGTCTGTCTGTCTGTCTGTCTGTCTGTCTGTCTGTCTGTCTGTCTGTCTGTCTGTCTGTCTGTCTGTCTGTCTGTCTGTCTGTCTGTCTGTCTGTCTGTCTGTCTGTCTGTCTGTCTGTCTGTCTGTCTGTCTGTCTGTCTGTCTGTCTGTCTGTCTGTCTGTCTGTCTGTCTGTCTGTCTGTCTGTCTGTCTGTCTGTCTGTCTGTCTGTCTGTCTGTCTGTCTGTCTGTCTGTCTGTCTGTCTGTCTGTCTGTCTGTCTGTCTGTCTGTCTGTCTGTCTGTCTGTCTGTCTGTCTGTCTGTCTGTCTGTCTGTCTGTCTGTCTGTCTGTCTGTCTGTCTGTCTGTCTGTCTGTCTGTCTGTCTGTCTGTCTGTCTGTCTGTCTGTCTGTCTGTCTGTCTGTCTGTCTGTCTGTCTGTCTGTCTGTCTGTCTGTCTGTCTGTCTGTCTGTCTGTCTGTCTGTCTGTCTGTCTGTCTGTCTGTCTGTCTGTCTGTCTGTCTGTCTGTCTGTCTGTCTGTCTGTCTGTCTGTCTGTCTGTCTGTCTGTCTGTCTGTCTGTCTGTCTGTCTGTCTGTCTGTCTGTCTGTCTGTCTGTCTGTCTGTCTGTCTGTCTGTCTGTCTGTCTGTCTGTCTGTCTGTCTGTCTGTCTGTCTGTCTGTCTGTCTGTCTGTCTGTCTGTCTGTCTGTCTGTCTGTCTGTCTGTCTGTCTGTCTGTCTGTCTGTCTGTCTGTCTGTCTGTCTGTCTGTCTGTCTGTCTGTCTGTCTGTCTGTCTGTCTGTCTGTCTGTCTGTCTGTCTGTCTGTCTGTCTGTCTGTCTGTCTGTCTGTCTGTCTGTCTGTCTGTCTGTCTGTCTGTCTGTCTGTCTGTCTGTCTGTCTGTCTGTCTGTCTGTCTGTCTGTCTGTCTGTCTGTCTGTCTGTCTGTCTGTCTGTCTGTCTGTCTGTCTGTCTGTCTGTCTGTCTGTCTGTCTGTCTGTCTGTCTGTCTGTCTGTCTGTCTGTCTGTCTGTCTGTCTGTCTGTCTGTCTGTCTGTCTGTCTGTCTGTCTGTCTGTCTGTCTGTCTGTCTGTCTGTCTGTCTGTCTGTCTGTCTGTCTGTCTGTCTGTCTGTCTGTCTGTCTGTCTGTCTGTCTGTCTGTCTGTCTGTCTGTCTGTCTGTCTGTCTGTCTGTCTGTCTGTCTGTCTGTCTGTCTGTCTGTCTGTCTGTCTGTCTGTCTGTCTGTCTGTCTGTCTGTCTGTCTGTCTGTCTGTCTGTCTGTCTGTCTGTCTGTCTGTCTGTCTGTCTGTCTGTCTGTCTGTCTGTCTGTCTGTCTGTCTGTCTGTCTGTCTGTCTGTCTGTCTGTCTGTCTGTCTGTCTGTCTGTCTGTCTGTCTGTCTGTCTGTCTGTCTGTCTGTCTGTCTGTCTGTCTGTCTGTCTGTCTGTCTGTCTGTCTGTCTGTCTGTCTGTCTGTCTGTCTGTCTGTCTGTCTGTCTGTCTGTCTGTCTGTCTGTCTGTCTGTCTGTCTGTCTGTCTGTCTGTCTGTCTGTCTGTCTGTCTGTCTGTCTGTCTGTCTGTCTGTCTGTCTGTCTGTCTGTCTGTCTGTCTGTCTGTCTGTCTGTCTGTCTGTCTGTCTGTCTGTCTGTCTGTCTGTCTGTCTGTCTGTCTGTCTGTCTGTCTGTCTGTCTGTCTGTCTGTCTGTCTGTCTGTCTGTCTGTCTGTCTGTCTGTCTGTCTGTCTGTCTGTCTGTCTGTCTGTCTGTCTGTCTGTCTGTCTGTCTGTCTGTCTGTCTGTCTGTCTGTCTGTCTGTCTGTCTGTCTGTCTGTCTGTCTGTCTGTCTGTCTGTCTGTCTGTCTGTCTGTCTGTCTGTCTGTCTGTCTGTCTGTCTGTCTGTCTGTCTGTCTGTCTGTCTGTCTGTCTGTCTGTCTGTCTGTCTGTCTGTCTGTCTGTCTGTCTGTCTGTCTGTCTGTCTGTCTGTCTGTCTGTCTGTCTGTCTGTCTGTCTGTCTGTCTGTCTGTCTGTCTGTCTGTCTGTCTGTCTGTCTGTCTGTCTGTCTGTCTGTCTGTCTGTCTGTCTGTCTGTCTGTCTGTCTGTCTGTCTGTCTGTCTGTCTGTCTGTCTGTCTGTCTGTCTGTCTGTCTGTCTGTCTGTCTGTCTGTCTGTCTGTCTGTCTGTCTGTCTGTCTGTCTGTCTGTCTGTCTGTCTGTCTGTCTGTCTGTCTGTCTGTCTGTCTGTCTGTCTGTCTGTCTGTCTGTCTGTCTGTCTGTCTGTCTGTCTGTCTGTCTGTCTGTCTGTCTGTCTGTCTGTCTGTCTGTCTGTCTGTCTGTCTGTCTGTCTGTCTGTCTGTCTGTCTGTCTGTCTGTCTGTCTGTCTGTCTGTCTGTCTGTCTGTCTGTCTGTCTGTCTGTCTGTCTGTCTGTCTGTCTGTCTGTCTGTCTGTCTGTCTGTCTGTCTGTCTGTCTGTCTGTCTGTCTGTCTGTCTGTCTGTCTGTCTGTCTGTCTGTCTGTCTGTCTGTCTGTCTGTCTGTCTGTCTGTCTGTCTGTCTGTCTGTCTGTCTGTCTGTCTGTCTGTCTGTCTGTCTGTCTGTCTGTCTGTCTGTCTGTCTGTCTGTCTGTCTGTCTGTCTGTCTGTCTGTCTGTCTGTCTGTCTGTCTGTCTGTCTGTCTGTCTGTCTGTCTGTCTGTCTGTCTGTCTGTCTGTCTGTCTGTCTGTCTGTCTGTCTGTCTGTCTGTCTGTCTGTCTGTCTGTCTGTCTGTCTGTCTGTCTGTCTGTCTGTCTGTCTGTCTGTCTGTCTGTCTGTCTGTCTGTCTGTCTGTCTGTCTGTCTGTCTGTCTGTCTGTCTGTCTGTCTGTCTGTCTGTCTGTCTGTCTGTCTGTCTGTCTGTCTGTCTGTCTGTCTGTCTGTCTGTCTGTCTGTCTGTCTGTCTGTCTGTCTGTCTGTCTGTCTGTCTGTCTGTCTGTCTGTCTGTCTGTCTGTCTGTCTGTCTGTCTGTCTGTCTGTCTGTCTGTCTGTCTGTCTGTCTGTCTGTCTGTCTGTCTGTCTGTCTGTCTGTCTGTCTGTCTGTCTGTCTGTCTGTCTGTCTGTCTGTCTGTCTGTCTGTCTGTCTGTCTGTCTGTCTGTCTGTCTGTCTGTCTGTCTGTCTGTCTGTCTGTCTGTCTGTCTGTCTGTCTGTCTGTCTGTCTGTCTGTCTGTCTGTCTGTCTGTCTGTCTGTCTGTCTGTCTGTCTGTCTGTCTGTCTGTCTGTCTGTCTGTCTGTCTGTCTGTCTGTCTGTCTGTCTGTCTGTCTGTCTGTCTGTCTGTCTGTCTGTCTGTCTGTCTGTCTGTCTGTCTGTCTGTCTGTCTGTCTGTCTGTCTGTCTGTCTGTCTGTCTGTCTGTCTGTCTGTCTGTCTGTCTGTCTGTCTGTCTGTCTGTCTGTCTGTCTGTCTGTCTGTCTGTCTGTCTGTCTGTCTGTCTGTCTGTCTGTCTGTCTGTCTGTCTGTCTGTCTGTCTGTCTGTCTGTCTGTCTGTCTGTCTGTCTGTCTGTCTGTCTGTCTGTCTGTCTGTCTGTCTGTCTGTCTGTCTGTCTGTCTGTCTGTCTGTCTGTCTGTCTGTCTGTCTGTCTGTCTGTCTGTCTGTCTGTCTGTCTGTCTGTCTGTCTGTCTGTCTGTCTGTCTGTCTGTCTGTCTGTCTGTCTGTCTGTCTGTCTGTCTGTCTGTCTGTCTGTCTGTCTGTCTGTCTGTCTGTCTGTCTGTCTGTCTGTCTGTCTGTCTGTCTGTCTGTCTGTCTGTCTGTCTGTCTGTCTGTCTGTCTGTCTGTCTGTCTGTCTGTCTGTCTGTCTGTCTGTCTGTCTGTCTGTCTGTCTGTCTGTCTGTCTGTCTGTCTGTCTGTCTGTCTGTCTGTCTGTCTGTCTGTCTGTCTGTCTGTCTGTCTGTCTGTCTGTCTGTCTGTCTGTCTGTCTGTCTGTCTGTCTGTCTGTCTGTCTGTCTGTCTGTCTGTCTGTCTGTCTGTCTGTCTGTCTGTCTGTCTGTCTGTCTGTCTGTCTGTCTGTCTGTCTGTCTGTCTGTCTGTCTGTCTGTCTGTCTGTCTGTCTGTCTGTCTGTCTGTCTGTCTGTCTGTCTGTCTGTCTGTCTGTCTGTCTGTCTGTCTGTCTGTCTGTCTGTCTGTCTGTCTGTCTGTCTGTCTGTCTGTCTGTCTGTCTGTCTGTCTGTCTGTCTGTCTGTCTGTCTGTCTGTCTGTCTGTCTGTCTGTCTGTCTGTCTGTCTGTCTGTCTGTCTGTCTGTCTGTCTGTCTGTCTGTCTGTCTGTCTGTCTGTCTGTCTGTCTGTCTGTCTGTCTGTCTGTCTGTCTGTCTGTCTGTCTGTCTGTCTGTCTGTCTGTCTGTCTGTCTGTCTGTCTGTCTGTCTGTCTGTCTGTCTGTCTGTCTGTCTGTCTGTCTGTCTGTCTGTCTGTCTGTCTGTCTGTCTGTCTGTCTGTCTGTCTGTCTGTCTGTCTGTCTGTCTGTCTGTCTGTCTGTCTGTCTGTCTGTCTGTCTGTCTGTCTGTCTGTCTGTCTGTCTGTCTGTCTGTCTGTCTGTCTGTCTGTCTGTCTGTCTGTCTGTCTGTCTGTCTGTCTGTCTGTCTGTCTGTCTGTCTGTCTGTCTGTCTGTCTGTCTGTCTGTCTGTCTGTCTGTCTGTCTGTCTGTCTGTCTGTCTGTCTGTCTGTCTGTCTGTCTGTCTGTCTGTCTGTCTGTCTGTCTGTCTGTCTGTCTGTCTGTCTGTCTGTCTGTCTGTCTGTCTGTCTGTCTGTCTGTCTGTCTGTCTGTCTGTCTGTCTGTCTGTCTGTCTGTCTGTCTGTCTGTCTGTCTGTCTGTCTGTCTGTCTGTCTGTCTGTCTGTCTGTCTGTCTGTCTGTCTGTCTGTCTGTCTGTCTGTCTGTCTGTCTGTCTGTCTGTCTGTCTGTCTGTCTGTCTGTCTGTCTGTCTGTCTGTCTGTCTGTCTGTCTGTCTGTCTGTCTGTCTGTCTGTCTGTCTGTCTGTCTGTCTGTCTGTCTGTCTGTCTGTCTGTCTGTCTGTCTGTCTGTCTGTCTGTCTGTCTGTCTGTCTGTCTGTCTGTCTGTCTGTCTGTCTGTCTGTCTGTCTGTCTGTCTGTCTGTCTGTCTGTCTGTCTGTCTGTCTGTCTGTCTGTCTGTCTGTCTGTCTGTCTGTCTGTCTGTCTGTCTGTCTGTCTGTCTGTCTGTCTGTCTGTCTGTCTGTCTGTCTGTCTGTCTGTCTGTCTGTCTGTCTGTCTGTCTGTCTGTCTGTCTGTCTGTCTGTCTGTCTGTCTGTCTGTCTGTCTGTCTGTCTGTCTGTCTGTCTGTCTGTCTGTCTGTCTGTCTGTCTGTCTGTCTGTCTGTCTGTCTGTCTGTCTGTCTGTCTGTCTGTCTGTCTGTTAGGTTTTTTTTTTTTTTTTTTTTTTTTTTTATTTTTTTTACGTGGTGGAATGCATTTACGCACTTCGCTCACCCCCCGCGGGGGCAGGGGGCTCGCTTTGTGTGGGACTCCTGGCCGAGGCCAGACTACCCACTAAACCACCACGGTGTTCCTCCTTCGCCCAATCCGAGCCGCGGGATAGAATGCTCACCGCGACTCGGCTAGGGACGCCCGCCCTATTTAGCGGGCCCTCCTCTCGAGGCCCCACCATCCCGGCCATCGTGCCGGGTGGTGGGGCCCGTCCTCCTCTTAAGAATGCGCCCCAGGAACACGGAGGGGCGCATTCCGCCACATCAGCATAAGGGCAGCGGGTCCCCCGACCCGCCGCCCGTGGCTACTCTCAATCAGGGACGCGGGCGAATTGTGCTCGCCGACGTCCCCTCGCCGGTGGCCTGCGGGGCGGGAGCGTGAGCCCAGCTCGCTCCCGTTCCCGCAGCGCCTCTCTCTTGGCCGCCATCACCTCGCTAGCAAACGAGGCGACGGCGGCCCAACACTGTTCGCTGCCGGCCATAGCTGGAACTATGGCCGACAGCGAGAGGTTTGCACCAATTGTGCCTGTGAGGGCCGTCCTTTGTCCGTCCCACGCCTCACACACGGCCAAAGTGTGGTGTGCCGTGTCGGGGTCGCCGCTGGTGCAGTTTCGGCACCGGGGCTCCGATTCCACGCCCACCACCTCCCACAGGTACTTGGCGAAGCAGCCATGACCTGTGAGAAGTTGAGTGAGGTGGTACGTTGGAGCCCCATGACCCCTCTCAACCCACTCGCGCAGGACGGGCCGAACGGCCCCCACAAGCAGTGAGCCACTCCTTGTTGTGCTCAACCTTTCGGCCCATTTCCGGAAGAGATCGTCGCGCGCCTCCTGTCTCCAGCGATCGATCTCCTCCGGAGCCGGCCGACCTCCGGCAACACGCCGCATCAAGGCGCCCTCCTCGTACACCCTCTTAAGGACGCCGGCCTCGAGATCCCACGGGATACTGCCTGCGATCAAACACGCCGCCTCGTAAGAGACGGTGTGGTACGCTCGTGCAGCCCTCTGCGCGATGGCTCGCTGCGGACGCCGCAGCAACGCAACGTTTGCTGGGCAGAGGGCTTCCGCCCAGATGGGCGCCCCGTAGAGCGCCTTGGAGCGCACCACTCCGTCGTAGAGACGGCGGCAGGCAGATCCCGGTCCTCCGCAGTTGGGCAGCAATCGCGAGAGCATTCCAGCAAATGCCAGCAACTTCGGTGCCAGCTGCCGGAAATGCTCCGCGAACCCCCACCGACTGTCGAGAATGAGCCCGAGATATTTCAGGCTGCTCCCGACAGCGATGGAGGTGCCACCCACCACTATTGTTTGGTCTCGAGGCGGCGTCTGCCGAGGCCCATGGAAGAACAGGGCCTCGGACTTTTCTAGGGCCACCTTTAGCCCCAGCGCCCCGATGCGACGCACGACGTGGGCGACGCCCGCCGTGGCGAGTACGGCGGCGTCGCGGAACGTGGGGGCCCGCGCGGTGACCAGGGTATCGTCGGCGTAGCAGAGTACACCGACCCCCCGAAGATTGGCCCCGCGCAGGACCCAGTCGTACCCCACGTTCCACAGGAGCGGCCCAAGGACCGACCCCTGTGGAACGCCACACGACATACTTCGGCGGACTACTCCGTTTTGGGCCGGGTAGATGATGACCCGGTCCACGAAGTAGTCCGCAAGAACGCGCCTGAGGTACCACGGGACATTGTGGTACCTCAGCGCCTCCGCAATGGTCTCCCAGGGGAGGGTGTTGAATGCGTTGGCTATATCCAGCGATACAGCCAACAACACCTCACCCCCGGCGACCGCTTCGTCGACGCTGTCCCGCAGCCGGGATATGGCGTCGAGAGTCGACCTCCCGCGACGGAAGCCGAACTGGCCATCACTTAGATTGGGCCCCGCCCCCCCGAGGTGCCCGACGAGACGCGCAGCTAGCACCCGCTCAAACAGCTTGCACATCTCGTCGAGCAGAACGATGGGGCGGTAGGCCGACGGCGACTCGGCTGGGCGCCCGTGCTTCTTTAGAAGCACGAGCTTGCCGGTCTTCCATCGTCGCGGGACTCTCCCCGACGCCACACACTCCGACATGAGGGACAGCGTCTCTTCTTCTAGTGCCGGCATGACGGTGGCAATAACCTTCCCAGGAATGCCGTCCGGGCCCGGGGCACGATTCCTGGACTTGAGTGCCAGGATCGCAACCCCTAACTCGGCCTCGGACACGGGAGGTATTGCCCCTTCGTCAGCCGGCACCTGGCTTGGTGCTGCCATCCGCGGTGGGACCCACTCTTCCCTCGCAGGGAAGAGGGAGCTGACCACTCGGTCCAGGAGGTTGGACTCGAGAGTTCTGGTGAGGGGAGGCGCCCAGGGCCGGAGTTTCTGACTCACGACCTTGTACGGGCGCCCCCACGGGTCTCGGTCGAGGCTCTCGAGCCACTCCCTCCAGGACTCCTCCTTGGCGGCTTTTATCGCCGAGCTGAGGGCCTCACGGGCGGCCCTGTACGCGGCGTGCAGTTGTTCTTCTCGGGCGAGGTCTCTAACGGCCCGCCTTCGACTGCGGGTGTACTGCCTCTGGGCTGCGTAGCTTGCGGTACGCAGCCCGGCTAGGTGGGGACGCCACCAGTACACCTGCTTCCGGGGCGGAATAGGCCTCGCCCTCTGCATCGCCGCGTCGCAGACGCGAGTCAGCGCTCCTGCGAGCCGCTCGCACCTCGCGTCCACGTCGAGACCGCTATCAACAGCGGCCCATCGCTCGACGACAGCCGCCTCTTTGGCCAGCTCCCGGTCCAGAGAACCGAGTCGCCACCGCGGGCCCTCCCCTACCAAGGGGCGGTCTAGCTCCACACGAGCCGACGAGGCGGCGGGGACGATGTCGAACCGTATGTAACGATGGTCCGACGCGGTCCCCACCCCCTCGACGACCCGCCAGTCGCTGATGCGTCGGGCCAGGTCAGAACTGGCAAACGACACATCAACGATCGAGCTGCCCTGAGCTCGCACAAAGGTGTGCACCGCCCCTTGGTTCAGCAGCACCAAGCCTTGGGACACCGCCCACTCATCCAACAGCTCCCCCCGATCATCGGTCGCCGGAGATCCCCACGCCCGAGAGTGAGCGTTGAAATCCCCGGCCACCACAGCCGGGGTGGGGTGCACTTCTGACAGCAGAGCCCCGACCTCCGAGAGCAACTGCTCAAATTCGGCGAGGCTTCTGCTGGGGGGACAGTACACCCCAATCACTGCAGCGCCGCCCAGCGCGACGAGTACGCACCCGCGGCCCCTCCGCACTCTGTCGAAGGGTGGGGCAGGTCGCTGGGCGACGATAGCCACCAAGCCGTTTAGGTCGCCAGCCCAATTTGGGCTGTCGCGAACGTAGTACGGCTCGGCGACTATTGCCACTGTCGTCTGCCACTGCGCCATGGATTGGGCCAGAAGGTCCTGGGCCGCGACGCAGTGGTTGACGTTGGCCTGCAGGATGGAGATACGATGTGCCATTATGGTTGGGCGGTGTCCATCTCCTCCTCGTGTTGCGGCTGGGTGGGGGATGTTGTTGGTTTCCCACCCGCAGCTCCGCCTTTTCTCGGGGCAGCCTTCTTTCGAGAGGCGGCCTTGCACTCGCCGGATCCGAGCCGGTGACCGGACGCCACTCCTTCCGCCGCACAGACGGGGCATCTGGGCTCCGCGGAGCAGGTGGCCGACTTGTGGCCCGCCTGCCCACAGCGGAAGCAGAGCGCACTGCGGTCAACACCCGCAGTGCAATTGGCCCCAACGTGCCCAGGCTCCAGGCAGCGGAAGCACCGCGCCGGTCTCGGCTCCAGTGTGGTCAGCCTGACCACTGACCACCCGACGAGTATCTGACGGCCATCCGTCAACTTTCTGGCCGCTTCAATAGGGCACCGCAGCCAAGCAGTGCCCTGGCGGCCAGGTGGGCGTTGGATGTCGCCCACCTTTATGGCGTCTGGGGAGCAGCCCCCCTCAGCCGCCAGCGATGCCGCTACGGTTTGTTTGGAGGCCGTGTCGCTCAAGCCAGAGATGCGTAGCTCCACGCACCTCTCTGGCCTAGCGACACGAGCCTCGTCCAGCACCTCCCTTAGTTTGGTGGCTAGGAGGTCAGCCTTCCGGGCTCGATCCTCACCAGCCACCTCCAGGATCCGAGCCCCAGTGGTGGCAGGGCGCATCCGGAGGCCGTCTATCCCCAGGGCCTTCAGGTCAATGACCCCTTCAGCCCTGGATAGAACGTCCCCGTAGGTAACGCCCCTCTCCTGCGCACCCGGTAGCAGCGTGATAGTGATCGCCGCCGTTTGTGGGGCGCGCAGCTTTCGGGGCTTCCGGCCACCACGCTTGCGCTTCGCGGCCTGCGCCGCTGGAACGGCAGCGGTCGGAGCAGCTGCTGGCTGAGCTGGGACCGGCTTCGCCACTTTTGGCCGCGCCGCTACCTTACTCCATGTGGCAGGGGCAGGCGGCGGCGCTGATGAGGACGTCGCTTCAGGCGACGCCCGGGTCTGGCGGGCAGCTTCGGCCTCTTTGGCCGCGGCCGACTTCTTCTTTGCCTTCTTAATCTTCCTCTTTTTCTCCCCTCCAGACCCATTAGGGCAGGGTTCCGTCCCATCCGAGCCCGGCACATGGGCTGAGACGGGGGGAGGCGAAGGAGAAAGAGGCGGGAGCTCGGATGCGGTCTGCTCCCGTGACCGAGCCGCGGCTCGCTTGTCCGCCTCGAGAGGTGGACGGAGACGAGTTTCCGGCAGCAGCCGATCCGCAATCCCCGCGAGCCGCGCGTCGATAAGAAAGGCGATCTCATCGCGGCTCATGGGGGGCGGTGCGGACTGCGCCTGCTGCTGCCAGGCACGCATTTCGGCCCGCACAGCTGCTAGCTCGGCCTGGAGCTTAGCCACCTCTTCCGATTCCGTGCGGGACCGAAGCACGCGGGCGTGCTCCAAGATGGTGGAGCACGCGAGCCTCAGGTCCCGCACGTATTGCCCCTTCAAGTGGGAGCTTTTGGTGGCGATGGTTTGCACCATCCCCACCGCTGCCTCAATGGCACCCGTCAGCTGCTCCGCACTGAGGGACTCTGCCGATTCCTGTCCCGCTTGGGGCTGTCGGCTGGGCTCTGGCTGCGGGCTGGGGGTCTCCCTTAAGTAGAGAGTCCTCTGCCGCTGCCGCTGCAGGTCATCGGCCATCTCCTTTTCGGCGCGCAGCTCGAGCTCCCGCTCCATGGCCGCGTTTAGCTCGGCCTTGGCTTGCGCCAGGCCGGCGTATTCACCCGTAGTCGTTGGGCGACCGCGGGGCTTCTTAGTGGCCTCCTCGGCGTCTGCCTCTGCGTCCCGTTTCCGCCATAGTCTTCCCGACACTGGCGAAGACGAACGCGAGCTCCCAGGGCTTGTGCTCATAATGATGGTTGGATCCAAGCGATCCAACACCACCTTCGCCTTGGCGAGAGAGCCATGAGGTCTCGTAACCTCCGTCTCGATCTCCATATTATCGGCACTCGTCAGCTTCGACAGCCTCAAAGAGCACCGACGGGTCTGTCCTTCGGGAACTTGGTCCCGGCTCGACAACCCTGTCTCCTCTTCGCGCTCACGCGCTTGTCGCTCGGGAGCTTGGTCCCGGCACGACGCAACTTCTTCGCCAGCAACAGACATCGTCCTTAAAAGGACAGTGCCGATGCGGTCAGAGGACATGAAAACACAGTAGTACACTGCTTGCCGCAAGATTTGCTCTACCAGATTTGGTCACCCAACGTGCCACTCCGTTACGGTGGTCACGTTGGGGTCCAGGGCACACGACGGGGACGTACTGGTGAGCTCTTGGGGCGTGCCCCCTGTCTGTTAGGTTAGGTTAGGTTTTTTTTTTTTTTTTTTTTTTTACGTGGTGGAATGCATTTACGCACTTCGCTCACCCCCCGCGGGGGCAGGGGGCTCGCTTCGTGTGGGACTCCTGGCCGAGGCCAGACTACCCACTAAACCACCACGGTGTTCCTCCTTCGCCCAATCCGAGCCGCGGGATAGAATGCTCACCGCGACTCGGCTAGGGACGCCCGCCCTATTTAGCGGGCCCTCCTCTCGAGGCCCCACCATCCCGGCCATCATGCCGGGTGGTGGGGCCCATCCTCCTCTTAAGAATGCGCCCCAGGAACACAGAGGGGCGCATTCCGCCACATCAGCATAAGGGCAGCGGGTCCCCCGACCCGCCGCCCGTGGCTACTCTCAATCAGGGACGCGGGCGAATTGTGCTCGCCGACGTCCCCTCGCCGGTGGCCTGCGGGGCGGGAGAGTGAGCCCAGCTCGCTCCCGTTCCCGCAGCGCCTCTCTCTTGGCCGCCATCACCTCGCTAGCAAACGAGGCGACGGCGACCCAACACTGTTCGCTGCCGGCCATGGCTGGAACTACGGCCGACAGCGAGAGGTTTGCACCAATTGTGCTTGTGAGGGCCGTCCTTTGTCCGTCCCACGCCTCACACACGGCCAAAGTGTGGTGTGCCGTGTCGGGGTCGCCGCTGGTGCAGCTTCGGCACCGGGGCTCCGATTCCACGCCCACCACTTCCCACAGGTACTTGGCGAAGCAGCCATGACCTGTGAGAAGTTGAGTGAGGTGGTACGATGGAGCCCCATGACCCCTCTCAACCCACTCTCGCAGGACGGGCCGAACGGCCCCCACAAGCAGTGAGCCACTCCTAGTTGACCTCAACCTTTCGGCCCATTTCCGGAAGAGATCGTCGCGCGCCTCCTGTCTCCAGCGATCGATCTCCTCCGGAGCCGGTCGACCTCCGGCAACACGCCGCATCAGGGCGCCCTCCTCGTACACCTTTTTAAGGACGCCGGCCTCGAGATCCCAGGGGATACTGCCCGCGATCAAACACGCCGCCTCGTAAGAGACGGTGTGGTACGCTCGTGCAGCCCTCTGCGCGATGGCACGCTGCGGACGCCGCAGCAACGCAACATTAGCTGGGCAGAGGGCTTCCACCCAGATGGGCGCCCCGTAGAGCGCCTTGGAGCGCACCACTCCGTCGTAGAGACGGCGGCAGGCAGACCCCGGTCCTCCGCTGTTGGGCAGCAAGCGCGAGAGCATTCCAGCAAATGCCAGCAACTTCGGTGCCAGCTGCCGGAAATGCTCCGCGAACCCCCACCGACTGTCAAGAATGAGCCCGAGATATTTCAGGCTGCTCCCGACAACGATGGAGGTGCCACCCACCACTATTGTTTGGTCTCGAGGCGGCGTCTGCCGAGGCCCATGGAAGAACAGGGCCTCGGACTTTTCTAGGGCCACCTTTAGCCCCAGCGCCCCGATGCGACGCACGACGTGGGCGACGCCCGCCGTGGCGAGTACGGCGGCGTCGCGGAACGTGGGGGCCCGCGCGGTGACCAGGGTATCGTCGGCGTAGCAGAGTACACCGACCCCCCGAAGATTGGCCCCGCGCAGGACCCAGTCGTACCCCACGTTCCACAGGAGCGGCCCAAGGACCGACCCCTGTGGAACGCCACACGACATACTTCGGCGGACCACTCCGTTTTGGGCCGGGTAGATGATGACCCGGTCCACGAAGTAGTCCGCAAGAACGCGCCTGAGGTACCACGGGACATTGTGGTACCTCAGCGCCTCCGCAATGGTCTCCCAGGGGAGGGTGTTGAATGCGTTGGCTATATCCAGCGATACAGCCAACAACACCTCACCCCCGGCGACCGCTTCGTCGACGCTGTCCCGCAGCCGGGATATGGCGTCGAGAGTCGACCTCCCGCGACGGAAGCCGAACTGGCCATCACTTAGATTGGGCCCCGCCCCCTCAAGGTGCCCGACGAGACGCGCAGCTAGTACCCGCTCAAACAGCTTGCACATCTCGTCAAGCAGAACGATGGGGCGGTAGGCCGACGGCGACTCGGCTGGGCGCCCGTGCTTCTTTAGAAGCACGAGCTTGCCGGTCTTCCATCGTCGCGGGACTCTCCCCGACGCCACACACTCCGACATGAGGGACAGCGTCTCTTCTTCTAGTGCCGGCATGACGGTGGCAATAACCTTCCCAGGAATGCCGTCCGGGCCCGGGGCACGATTCCTGGACTTGAGTGCCAGGATCGCAACCCCTAACTCGGCCTCGGACACGGGAGGTATTGCCCCTTCGTCAGCCGGCACCTGGCTTGGTGCTGCCATTCGCGGTGGGACCCACTCTTCCCTCGCAGGGAAGAGGGAGCTGACCACTCGGTCCAGGAGGTTGGACTCGAGAGTTCTGGTGAGGGGAGGCGCCCAGGGCCGGAGTTTCTGACTCACGACCTTGTACGGGCGCCCCCACGGGTCTCGGTCGAGGCTCTCGAGCCACTCCCTCCAGGAGTCTTCCTTGGCGGCTTTTATCGCCGAGCTGAGGGCCTCACGGGCGGCCCTGTACGCGGCGTGCAGTTGTTCTTCTCGGGCGAGGTCTCTAACGGCCCGCCTTCGACTGCGGGTGTACTGCCTCTGGGCTGCGTAGCTTGCGATACGCAGTCCGGCTAGGTGGGGACGCCACCAGTACACCTGCTTCCGGGGCGGAATAGGCCTCGCCCTCTGCATCGCCGCGTCGCAGACGCGAGTCAGCGCTCCTGCGAGCCGCTCGCACCTCGCGTCCACGTCGAGGCCGCTATCAACAGCAGCCCATCGCTCGACGACAGCCGCCTCTTTGGCCAGCTCCCGGTCCAGAGAACCGAGTCGCCACCGCGGACCCTCCCCTACCAAGGGGCGGTCCAGCTCCACACGAGCCGACGAGGCAGCGGGGACGATGTCGAACCGTATGTAACGATGGTCCGACGCGGTCCCCACCCCCCTGACGACCCGCCAGTCGCTGATGCGTCGGGCCAGGTCAGAACTGGCGAACGACACATCAACGATCGAGCTCCCCTGGGGCCGCACACAGGTTTGAACCGCCCCTTGGTTCAGCAGCACCAAGCCTTGGGACACCGCCCACTCATCCAACAGCTCCCCCCGATCATCGGTCGCCGGAGATCCCCACGCCCGAGAGTGAGCGTTGAAATCCCCGGCCACCACAGCCGGGGTGGGGTGCACTTCTGCCAGCAGAGCCCCGACCTCCGAGAGCAACTGCTCAAATTCGGCGAGGCTTCTGCTGGGGGGACAGTACACCCCAATCACTGCAGCGCCGCCCAGCGCGACGAGTACGCACCCGCGGCCCCTCCGCACTCTGTCGAAGGGTGGGGCAGGTCGCTGGGCGACGATAGCCACCAAGCCGTTCAAGTCGCCAGCCCAATTTGGGCTGTCGCGAACGTAGTACGGCTCGGCGACTATTGCCACTGTCGTCTGCCACTGCGCCATGGATTGGGCCAGAAGGTCCTGGGCCGCGACGCAGTGGTTGACGTTGGCCTGCAGGATGGAGATACGATGTGCCATTATGGTTGGGCGGTGTCCATCTCCTCCACGTGTTGCGGCTGGGTGGGGGATGTTGTTGGTTTCCCACCCGCAGCTCCGCCTTTTCTCGGGGCAGCCTTCTTTCGAGAGGCGGCCTTGCACTCGCCGGATCCGAGCCGGTGACCGGACGCCACTCCTTCCGCCGCACAGACGGGGCATCTGGGCTCCGCGGAGCAGGTGGCCGACTTGTGGCCCGCCTGCCCACAGCGGAAGCAGAGCGCACTGCGGTCGACACCCGCAGTGCAATTGGCCCCGACGTGCCCAGGCTCCAGGCAGCGGAAGCACCGCGCCGGTCTCGGCTCCAGTGTGGTCAGCCTGACCACTGACCACCCGACGAGTATCTGACGGCCATCCGTCAGCTTTCTGGCCGCTTCGATAGGGCACCGCAGCCAAGCAGTGCCCTGGCGGCCAGGTGGGCGTTGGATGTCGCCCACCTTTATGGCGTCAGGAGAGCAGCCCCCCTCAGCCGCCAGCGATGCCGCTACCGTTTGTTTGGAGGCCGTGTCGCTCAAGCCAGAGATGCGTAGCTCCACGCACCTCTCTGGCCTAGCGACACGAGCCTCGTCCAGCACCTCCCTTAGTTTGGTGGCTAGGAGGTCAGCCTTCCGGGCTCGATCCTCACCAACCACCTCCAGGATCCGAGCCCCAGTGGTGGCAGGGCGCATCCGGAGGCCGTCTATCCCCAGGGCCTTCAGGTCAATGACCCCTTCAGCCCTGGACAGAACGTCCCCGTAGGTAACGCCCCTCTCCTGCGCACCCGGCAGCAGCGTGATGGTGATCGCCGCCGTTTGTGGGGCGCGCAGCTTTCGGGGCTTCCGGCCACCACGCTTGCGCTTCGCGGCCTGCGCCGCTGGAACGGCAGCGGTCGGAGCAGCTGCTGGCTGAGCTGGGACCCGCTTCGCCACTTTTGGCCGCGCTGCCACCTTACTCCATGTGGCAGGGGCAGGCGGCGGCGCTGATGAGGACGTCGCTTCAGGCGACGCCCGGGTCCGGCGGGCAGCTTCGGCCTCTTTGGCCGCGGCCGACTTCTTCTTCGCCTTCTTAATCTTCCTCTTTTTCTCCCCTCCAGACCCATTAGGGCAGGGTTCCGTCCCATCCGATACGCCCGGCACATGGGCTGAGACGGGGGGAGGCGAAGGAGAAAGAGGTGGGAGCTCGGATGCAGTCTGCTCCCGTGACCGAGCCGCGGCTCGCTTGTCCGCCGCGAGAGGTGGACGAATACGGGTCTCGGGCAGCAGACGGTCCGCAATCCCCGCGAGTCGCGCGTCGATAAGAAATGCGATCTCATCGCGGCTCATGGGGGGCGGCGCAGATTGCGCCTGCTGTTGCCAGGCACGCATTTCTGCCCGCACAGCGGCCAGCTGGGACTGGAGCTGGGCCACCTCTTCGGATTCCGTGCGGGACCGCAGCACGCGGGCGTGCTCCAAGATGGTGGAGCACGCGAGTCTCAGGTCCCGCACGTATTGCCCCTTCAGGTGTGAGCTCTTGGTGGCGATGGTTTGCACCATCCCCACCGCTGCCTCAATGGCACCCGTCAGCTGCTCCGCACTGAGGGACTCTGCGGATGTTTCTCCCGCTTGGGGCTGTCGGCTGGGCTCTGGCTGCGGGCTAGGGGTCTCCCTTAAGAAGAGAGTCCTCTGTCGTTGCCGCTGCAGGTCATCAGCCATCTCCTTTTCGGCTCGCAGCTCGAGCTCCCGCTCCATGGCCGCGTTTAGCTCGGCCTTGGCTTGCGCCAGGCCGGCGTATTCGCCCGTAGTGGTTGGGCGTCCGCGGGGCTTCTTAGTGGCCTCCTCGGCCTCTGCCTCTGGGAACCGTTTCCGCCATAGTCTTCCCGACACTGGCGAAGACGAACGCGAGCTCCCTGGGCTTGTGCTCGGAATGATGGTTGGATCCAAGCGATCCAACACCACCTTCGCATTGGCGAGAGAGCCATGAGGTCTCGCGACCTCCGTCTCGATCTCCATATCTGCACTCGTCAGCTTCGACAGCCTCAACGAGCACCGACGGGTCTGTCCTTCGGGAACTTGGTCCCGGCTAGACACCCCTGTCTCCTCTTCGCGCTCACGCGCTTGTCGCTCGGGAGCTTGGTCCCGGCACGACGCAACTTCTTCGCCAGCAACAGACATCGTCCTTAAAAGGACAGTGCCGATGCGGTCAGAGGACATACAAAACACACACACAGTAAAACTGCTTGCCGCAAGATTTGCTCTACCAGATTTGGTCACCCAACGTGCCACTCCGTTACGGTGGTCACGTTGGGGTCCAGGGCACACGACGGGGACGTACTGGTGAGCTCTTGGGGCGTGCCCCAGGTTAGGTTAGGTTAGGTTAGGTTAGGTTAGGTTAGGTTAGGTTAGGTTAGGTTAGGTTAGGTTAGGTTTTTTTTTTTTTTTTTTTTTTTTTTTTTTTTTTTTTCTAGCACCTTTCACTATGTGGAGGTCACGACGTGAAAGTCTATTCTTTATCTTAGTTTGGTTGCCCTTCTAGTCTAACCTAATAATTTTAAAAATAACCCACTCAGGGTTTAAGTGGCTTCTTGATTTATCACTAACTGCTTATTTTCTGAATATATGGTATTGTTCACGCTTTCATTCCTGTTCTCTTTGTCATTCCAGTTCTCGCATTTATGCCTCTCGCACTTTCATACCATGCCTTTCATACTTATGGGATTGGATGGGGGGTATTAACATACTTTGGTGCTTTATTTATTACATTTTGTTGTACAGGTTACATTATATTAATTTATATCTATATTTTACGTCTAATTATTCTAGTTTACATATTTGCTTATTACTAACTTAAGTTGTACTATTCTTAATATATATGATTCACTATAGTAGTTTACATTTTCTTAAATACTAATTTTATAAATCTGGTGCAAGATATTGCACAATATCTGCTAGAGATTTTCTTAACTCTTATTTCTTTTGTTAACAGTTTTGATTATTCTTGCTGCATATTCAAGAAAATGCTCTCTGTACTTACTGGTAATTAGGAGCGGTAAATTATTTTCTGTTACATTTATATCCAATTTTAATTCTAAGTTGTGTCTATCCCGTGCGTGGATCGGGCAGTCCACGATAATGTGTGCGACCGTCTCAGGTACCCCAGGCTCGCAGGCACACGATGGGTCCTCCCTACACTTGAACCTGGCCAAGTATGCGGAGAACCCACCGTGCCCTGTTAGCAACTGGGTTATAATGCCGGCGACCTCGATCTTACGAACGATGCTGTAAGCTGTTACCGCGCATGGTAGAAATAGCTTGGTACCCGAAGCCGTCCCACCCTCTCTGTACCTTTCGCCCCACTCGTGAAGCGTGATCTGACGCAGGCCGCGCTTCACGAATGAGACTGGGCACAGATCGTAGTGAGGGGCAATCTTCAGCCTCAGAGCCGCCTCCTTGGCGAGCTGGTCGGCTCGCTCATTGCCCTCCAACCCTGCGTGGGCCTTGATCCAGAACAAGGAGATTTCCTTGCCCTGGACCAAGCCCCGCTTGATGTTAAGCCTGGCCTCAACCGCCAGAGGGTGGAGGGCGTGACGGTTGATTACCGTTAGGAGTGCGGCTCTGCTGTCACTGAAGACCCCGAACGTGGCCGCGCCTCGCTTAAGGACCTCACTGGTCGCTTTGCATATAGCCAAGAGTTCGGCCTGGTAGACGGTACAGTGGGGCGCAAGAGCAAGTTTGAGGGCCCTGGTTTCGGTCCCGTTATTCCAAATGGATAACGCGGCACCGACCCGGCCCTCAATCTTGCTCCCGTCCGTGAAGATGCGCGTTTCAATGTTCTCCACGCGATTATAATGGTCCTCGTCTACCAGACTGGTGAACTCCAGGCTCATATGCTCCGCGGGGTGAGGTGTTCTAATGGCTGGGGCCATTCGTTCGATCTCCCTGTCTCCCAGCCATGACTGAGACACCCCCCTCTTGGCCTCGTACAACGAGGCCACCTCGCGAACTCTGAGGTCCAGAGGGAGGAGTCCAGCCAGGACTAGTCCTGAGTGCAGGGAGACCGTCCGGTAGCCCTTACAAAGTTTTTGTGCGAATCCGCGCTGCACCACGTTAAGTTGCTTTCGGATACCAAGCTTGTCCACCGCCGCGCACCAACTGCTGGCCGCATACAGCACCGTTGGCTCCACAGCCGCGTTGTAGATGGATCGGATCACCTCGGGGTGTAACCCCCAGCTGATCCGCGCCATCCGTGCGAGCTTGTGGTATATGCCGATCGCCTTTCTGCATACATCTGTGACGTGTGTGTTAAATGTTAGTTTGTGGTCAATGGTCAACCCCAGGACTTTGATGGACTTGGACAGTCCAATGTCTATCCCGCCCATGCTGAGGCGTGGGTCATCGTACTTTAGCCTCCGCGTGATTACCATCGCACAAGTTTTGTGCGGTGCGAATTTCAGCTTGTTTCGGATGCCCCACTCCCGCACATGCTCGAGAGAGGCATTGGCCTGTCTCTCAATTTCCAGGGCGCTGTCCCCATCGAACAGCATCACCACATCATCCGCAAAAGCCTGCACATGAACCGCCCTTTCGCTCAGTTGGTGGAGCAGAGGGTCTAATAACAGGTTCCAAAGCAAGGGTCCGCCAATTGAACCCTGGACGCAACCCTTCTCCGTGGGGCGTCTGCACTCCTCGCCCGCATACCTTACCCTCACCTCCCTGTCGCTAAGGTAGCTACTGATGACTCGCCTCAAATTCGCCGGACATTTCTCCTCCGCCAGTCGTACTTTAATAGCCGGCCACCATGCGCTATCGAAGGCGCCCTCTATGTCCAAGGACACCATAAGGACCACCCTCTTCTCATCGAGTCTAGCCCTTATGTGGCCCATAAGGTCATAGAGGGCGTCTTCGGTGCTTTTCTGTGGCATAAAACCGTACTGGCGGGGGCTAATTGTCGGCAACAAATAGAAGTTGAGACGAGTCACCAGCATCCTCTCGTACACCTTCCCCAAGACGGGCAGAAGACCAATGGGTCTGTACGACTTGGGGACGGTGTACGAGTCCTTCCCTGCTTTCCTCAGTGCAACCACCACGGCCTCCTTCCATATCTTAGGGAAGTAGCCGTGGTGAAGGCACCGATTCAGCAGCTCCAGGAAGAGTGTGGGGTCGGCCCTAATGGCGTGAGTGCAGATGTCGGCAGTGAAGCCATCCGCCCCCGGAGCTTTCTTAGGGTTAAATTTGCGGAGAGCATCAAGGAGTTCACTCATCGTAAAGGGTGGGTCATCATTATGATGACCCCTCTCGTTATCAACCTCTTTTGATTTTTCGCGTATCTCCTGATGCCCCGCATTATCCTCCTCCACCCGGTCTTCCGGGTAGAAGGTTTTGGCCAGAAGTTCGGCCGAACCCTTGGCGTCCAGGTAGGTCCCATTGACGGTCAACGGAATATCTTCCTCCCTTGCAGTGGCCCTGCCGATGACCCTATAAATGCCCTCCCACATGCCCTCCCGGTCCTGCTTTCCGCAGAATTCCTTCCAGCTTTCGACCTGTGCCTTTTTTACTTCAGATTCATACATCTCCTTTTGTTCTAGGTATCGTGCCACCACCCTCTCTCTCCGGATCGGCGCTGCGTTCCTGATTCGACGCTTTTTGGTCTTGACGAGCCTCTGAAGCTCGGCGAGCCTTTCGGACCACCACGGCATCGTGATCAAGCCCCCCGGTTTTTTAACTGGGATACTCTCCCCACACGCCCCTTCGATCGCCCTCGTATATGCTTCGACTAAGACATCAAGTTCTGTGTTGTGCCTTGTTTCGCCTATAGCGATATCCGAGAGCGACCGAGAGACGCTGGCCTTGAAAGTATCCCAGTTGGCCTTTTTAGTGTTATAGATGCGGGTAGTGCGCTCAATTTTTGTACCCCTGGCTCTCTCCAGGTTGAGGTTGAACCAGATGCCGTTGTGGTCCGAACTCGTGAGGCGTTCTTCGACCCTCCAAGCGTCGACCAGGCTGATCATATTGTCAGTGCAGGCCGTTATATCCACGAAGCTACGATACCTCTTTCCACCCCTTACAGTGTCGAAAGTCGGAATTTCTCCGCTATTCAGGACCTGGAGGTCAAGTTCTTCGAGGACACCCCTCAGCAACTTGCCTCTCGGGTTCTCAAACCAATGTCCCCACCAGGTGCTCTTGGCGTTAGCGTCGCCCCCGAAGAGGACAAGCTGGGAACCTAGAGCTCGCCTCACCTCTTTAAGTCGCTCTAGGTATGGCCCTAGTGGTTCAGGTCTCGGTTCAAAGTAGAAGGATACCAGCGTGATCATCCAGGCACTGGTCCGGATCCCCACCACTGCGATGTTATCAGTGGTGAGTTGCGGGTACTGCACAACATCCAAAGTTGGATCGAAGACGGCAATAGCCGCCTTCACAGTCCCTCCTCCTTGCCCAGTGTTCTGGAAGACCCTAACGCCCTGGTATGCCTTCATCTTCGTCGAGTTTCCTACGTAGGGCTCCTGAATGAGAGCGACGGTGGCTTTTCGCCTCGAGGCTGCGAGTATGAGCTCGTCAGTTGCCAGCTTCTGCTTTCGGAGGTTTGCTTGTAGCACTCTGTATGGGGGTGCGGTCACCGAGGTGCCCTCAGCACTGGTACTGAGTGGATGTCCTCGCTATAGTGTCCCACCTCATTCGTACCGGGCACTTGGAGCTGAAGACACTATGCCCTGTGCTACTCAGCTTCTCCCTCTGGCAATTCACACAGCTCGGCTCTGCACCGGCGATGTAGTCGGGGCATTCGGCTCTCATGTGGAGCCCCCCACAATGGCTACACTTTGTGTCGTTGCCGGCACAGAACTTCCTTGTGTGTCCGTACCCAAGGCATGAGGAGCACTGCACCAGAGGCGATTGATCCGCAACCCTTATGGGTTGGAGGTCAATGTGCAGCCTCCCCACACCCAGAGCACGGTTGTACACCGCCGGGGAGACCCTGAGCACCACGTGACACGTGTGCGGGTTCCTCGCAGTCTTCCTGTAGAGGACGGCCATTCGGATTTGTTCTGGGGCCAGTCCCCGGAACACGTCATGGTTCCGGGACCTTATGGCCTTTAACAAGTCCTCATCCTTGTGGCTTCTTAGGACCCCAAAGAGTATGATAAGTGGGTCTTTGTTCTTGATTTCCTCTACAGTGAGACCCTTCGCCCTTTCCTCCAGTCTCCTTCGTGCCCTTTTCCTTTCATCCTCTGTCTTGTATCCTATGATCACCTTTCTATCCTTCGCCTTCCTTATTCTCTCCACAGTCACCCATTCATTATCCTCATTTGCAACTTTCCTCAACTTCTCCATCAGTTGCTCTCCTGTATCATCCTCGTCTTTGGACGTGATCGCTATGGAATGTAGCGTCGCCCGCTCAGGGGGTTGTGTACCTGAATGGCCCGCCGCCACACCCGCATACGTCAATGTCCCCTTTCGTTCTCTCTCTTTCTCTCTTTCATCCTGTCTCTCTATCCTTTCTTTCATCTCTACCAATATCCTTCCATTCTCTCTCAATAACCTTTCATTCTCTTTTATACGCTTTAATATTTCCTCGCCGTTATCTCTGGCAGGGTCTGAGGCAACAGCGGCAGAGACCTCTGTTGGCCCAACACTCGGCCTTTTAACCACTGTCTTCCTATCTTTCTCGTATGATTTTATTATTTTGTCTAGCAGCTCTGTCCTATTCGTTATTTCCATTTTTATCTCCCTCTTGATGTTCCCCGAAATGCTTAATTGCTTTTTTATTTGCTCTAGGCAGTCCAACGCCGTGGAGTAGCGCTCCAGAGCTGTGGGAGCAGTTAGTGGGGCCCGTGCCCCAGTCTCCTTCACCTTTTTGTCCTTTATCGGATTAGATGGCGCTTTCGCTTGTTGGGCTCCTACGCGGAGCTCGCACGCATCTATGCTCCTTCTAACCAGCGAGCGCTGTTGCCCCACTGGGCTATTATCCACTACAAAGGTACTATTTTCCACTGGTGTGGTATCTCTAGTGGTAGAGGTTCCTGGCATTCGGACTGGTGTACGCTCCGGTTTCATTTTTGCGAGTGAAGGTGCGCGTCACAAGTAAAAATAAAATGTCACGGGTGAAATTGGGATTAAAGTAAAATAAAGATGTAAAAATAAAAATAATAATATAAAAATAAAATTGTAAGCTATTATATTAAAAAATATAAGTCCGGCTTAGAAATATTAAATACTGGTCTGTGCAGACCCAGGGTCTAATGCAGCAATGGCTGTTCAATCTGAACGATGTCCCTGGAGTGTATTGTGTAGGTGTTATGGCGTGTAATGCTGTTTGTGTTCTGTTGTTGAGTGTGGATGTATGTAGCCTAGGGTGTGTGTGAGTAATGTATGTAAAGTTGCGTGAGTATGTATGCAGGTTGACACTATACGGTCGCACTGAAAGGTCACAAACACAGATATAACACGGTCACAAATATGAAAACACAAAGAAGAAATTCAGGTCAAACTAAAATAAACAATTACGGACTCTAGGTCCAGTCTACATTCGTAGTCAAGGTACAATAAATACAGTAAATGAGGTAAAATAGGTTGAGAGCAAATACACTCGATGAGTGCCCTCCAGGGTCAGGTTACAGTTTATAACTAACTAATACCTATAATTTTCATAAAAAAAAAAAAAAAACCTTTAAATACACGTAACCTAATATACAGTCACCACAAGGTTAGGTAGAGCCTAATATGGTCTGCTCAGATTCCAAGTTTGAGCCACGTGGCTTGAAAAATGCCGACTCTACTATAAAAATTTGTTCGAACTCTATGTAGAGACTCCACTCTAGGTCGAGCGGGTAGAGCTCCCCGAGCCCTCCACAACGAACCCAAACTCGGGGGTCCTAAGCCCAAGGGTTCGGAGACAGCGGGGTCCCAAAATTCCCGTGCGGAATCCACACGAGATCTAAAACCCCGATATCCCGAGAACTATTGGTCCGACCGACCCGAGCGAGGTATCCCCGAAGAGGTCCCGGCAAGCTCTATCCCCCGACGCGGCTTTGGGGTCAAAAGGGGTGACCCCCAAAAGTGACCCCCCAAGTTCGTGGGGTCTACCCCCCACCACACTCAACGGGTTCGGTGGAGGAAGCCGAGCCCCCCAAAGAAAACCAGAGGTCGCTACGACCACGGGTTCCCGAAATATACGGTCCTAAAGTTTTCCAAGATGGCGGCTTTGCCAAACTTTGAACGCGTATATTTCGGGCTCCAGGTGTCCCAGCGAACCCAGAAAAGTTCCTCCCTGGTCGGCTCGACGCCCTCTATCACCCTAATATGCCGAAACGAAAAAGAAAATTTTTAAAATTTTCCGGGAAAAATTTTCCCGGATTTCCCGGAAAAGCGTGGTGCGGGACAGGTGGCCCTCCGCTGACGCCCTCAGTCGAAACCCGGTCTCCCTGCGACCTCCGGTCTCGGAGCTACAGATGTTTGAAATTTCCCAAGATGGCCGCGCGCGCTCAAGGTCAAACTTTGAGCGGTCGTAGCTCCTAAGCGGTTGGTCGCAGAGAGCCCAAAATCGATATCTGGGCTTGGCACGACGTCCTCTACCTTCCGATGTGTCCAAAACAGGATTCTAAAGAAATTGCTCGAAAACGCGCAAAACTATAAAAAACTTAAAATTCACTCTCCGGCACGTCCCACAAAGAAAAAATTTTTACGATAAGATTATCCAGTCCGGAGAAAACTTAATTGCAAACTTCGTGCGGGTCCTGTGCGAAACGTCGGAAATTACGATTTTCGTTGTTTTTGCCGCTAGAAAGGGCTTGTTTGGGCTTAAACAAGTGTAAAAGGCTTGTCTAAACCCAACCCCGTCGTCAAAAACAAAGAAACTCTACCCCCTTTTAATTAATTTAGAAAAAATACTTAAAATTCGCTATCTCCGAGCTGGGTAACGTTAAAAATACACTAAAAACTTTATAATTAATAAAAAATGGGCAGTTTTATGCTCCAAAAGTTACAATAAAAAATACACAATTTTTCGTGCAAATTTTCACGAAAAACTAAAAAAGTCACTTTTTTGATTCTGGCGAGCTTAAAAATCGTCCAAAAAATCTGAAGTTTAGCAGGCACGTAGTACTAGCAAGCGCGCAAAAGATAGCAGTTGCTGATTTCTGCTATCTGCTCTGGGTCCACTGCTATTGTCGGTCAAAGTTTGCACTTTGTAACAATTATAAAAAAGTTTCTAACTGCAGGAAAATTTTTCTGTTACCGGTTTATTGCTGCTGGTGATGGCGTCTTCCTCCCCACAAAAAATCAGCTTCCTCGGACTGCAGGATCGGGTACCACGTGCCCACGTGGTACTTGTTTTTCTGGATTTTCCGGGGAGACCAGGACTCTCCCGGAAAAACTGACGCACGCAGGGGGTGGGGCTCCACTGCCCGCAGCCGGGGACACTTCAGGCACCGCAATCCGTTCACAAAGCACTTAATTATTGATGAAAGAGTGATCAACCACGTGTTGGTTAACCTTAAAAAGGCACAAAAACCGTTCCAGCACTACGGTCGCGATCGTGCGGGTGGTTCGCGTTAAGGAAACGGATAGAGGGCACCAAGACGCAACTTTTAAGGTATCTTACTTTAAAATTGGTGCAGAAAAACCCACTTAAAAGAATTTTTTAAAGACGGAGCACTATGGAAAATGATCCGGTCGTCGCGGAGAGTGACGGGCGACTGGTTAGGTTAGGTTTTTTTTTTTTTTTTTTTTTTTTTTTACGTGGTGGAATGCATTTACGCACTTCGCTCACCCCCCGCGGGGGCAGGGGGCTCGCTTTGTGTGGGACTCCTGGCCGAGGCCTGACTACCCACTAAACCACCACGGTGTTCCTCCTTCGCCCAATCCGAGCCGCGGGATAGAATGCTCACCGCGACTCGGCTGGGGACGCCCGCCCTATTTAGCGGGCCCTCCTCTCGAGGCCCACCATCCCGGCCATCGGGCCGAGAAGGTGGGACCTGTCCTCCTCTTAAGAATGCGCCCCAGGAACACGGAGGGGCGCATTCCGCCACATCAGCATAAGGGCAGCGGGTCCCCCGACCCGCCGCCCGTGGCCACTCTCATTCGGGGACGCGGGCGAATTGTGCTCGCCGGCGTCCCCTCGCCGGCGGCCTGCGGGGCGGAAGAGTGAGCCCAGCTCGCTCCCGTTCCCGCAGCGCCTCTCTCTTTGCCGCCATCACCTCGCTGGCAAACGAGGCGACGGCGGCCCAACATTGTTCGCTGCCGGCCATAGCTGGAACTACGGCCGACAGCGAAAGGTTAGCACCTAGTGTGCTCGTGAGGGCCGTCCGTTGTCCGTCCCACGCCTCACACACGGCCAGGGTGTGATGTGCCGTGTCGGGGTCGCCGCTAGTGCAGTTTCGGCACCGGGGCTCCGATTCCACGCCCACCACCTCCCACAGGTACTTGGCGAAGCAGCCATGACCTGTGAGAAGTTGAGTGAGGTGGTACGTTGGAGCCCCATGACCCCTCTCCACCCATTCACGCAGGACGGGCCGAACGGCCCCCACGAGCAGCGCACTGCTACGTGTCGTGTCCAACCTTTCGGCCCACTTCCGGAAGAGATCGTCGCGCGCCTCCTGTCTCCAGCGATCGATCTCTTCCGGAGCAGGCCTACCACCCGCAACGCGCCGCATCAGGGCGCCCTCCTCATAGACCCTCTTCAGGACGCCGGCCTCGAGATCCCAGGGGATACTGCCCGCAATCAGGCACGCCGCCTCATAAGAGACGGTGTGGTACGCTCGTGCAGCCCTCTGCGCGATGGCGCGCTGCGGTCGCCGCAGCAGCGCAACATTTGCTGGGCAGAGGGCTTCCGCCCAGATGGGCGCCCCGTAGAGCGCCTTGGAACGCACCACTCCGTCGTAGAGACGGCGGCAGGCAGACCCCGGTCCTCCGCTGTTGGGCAGCAAACGCGAGAGCATTCCAGCAAATGCTAGCAACTTCGGTGCCAGCCGCTGGAAATGCTCTGCGAACCTCCACCGACTGTCGAGAGTGAGCCCGAGATACTTCAGGCTGCTCCCGACAGTGATGGAGGTGCCACCCACCACTATAGTCTGGTCTCGAGGCGGCGCCCGCCGAGGCCCATGGAAGAACAGGGCCTCGGACTTTTCGAGGGCCACCCTCAACCCGAGCGCCCCGATGCGGCGCACGACATGCGCGACGCCCGCCGTAGCCAGAACGGCGGCATCGCGGAACGTGGGAGCCCGCGCGGTAACCAGGGTGTCGTCGGCGTAACAAAGTACACCGACTCCCCGAAGATAAGCACCGCGCAGGACCCAATCATAACCTATGTTCCACAGGAGCGGCCCTAGGACCGACCCCTGTGGAACGCCACACCGCATATTTCGGCGGACCACTCCGTTTTGGGCCGGGTAGATGATGACCCGGTCCACGAAGTAGTCCGCAAGGACGCGCCTGAGGTACCGCGGCACATTGTGATACCTCAGCGCCTCCGCAATGGTCTCCCAGGGGAGGGTGTTGAAGGCGTTGGCTATATCCAGCGATACAGCCAACAACACCCCACCCCCGGCGACCGCTTCATCAACGCTGTCCCTCAGCCGGGATATGGCGCCGAGAGTCGACCTCCCGCGACGAAAGCCGAACTGGCCATCACTTAAATTGGGCCCCGCCCCCTCAAGGTGACCGACGAGACGCGCAGCAAGCACCCGCTCAAACAGCTTGCACATCTCGTCGAGCAGAACGATGGGGCGGTAGGCCGACGGCGACTCGGTTGGGCGCCCGTGCTTCTTTAGAAGCACGAGCTTGCCGGTCTTCCATCGTCGCGGGACCCTCCCCGACGCCAAACACTCCGACATGAGGGACAGCGTCTCTCCCTCTAGTGCCGGCATGACGGTGGCAATAACCTTCCCAGGGATGCCGTCCGGGCCCGGGGCACGATTCCTGGACTTGAGTGCCAGGATCGCAACCCCTAATTCGGCCTCGGACACGGGAGGTATCGCCTCTTCGTCTGCCGGCACCCGGCTTGGTGCTGCCATCCGCGGTGGGACCCACTCTTCCCTCGCAGGGAAGAGGGAACTGACCACTCGGTCCAGGAGGTTGGACTCGAGAGTTCTGGTGAGGGGAGGCGCCCAGGGCCGGAGTTTCTGACTCACGACCTTATACGGGCGCCCCCACGGGTCTCGGTCGAGACTCTCGAGCCACTCCCTCCAGGACTCCTCCTTGGCGGCTTTAATCGCCGAGCTAAGGGCCTCACGAGCGGCCCTGTACGCGGCGTGCAGCTGCTCTTCTCGGGCGAGGTCTCTCACGGCCCGCCTTCGACTGCGGGTGTACTGCCTCTGGGCTGCGTAGCTTGCGGTACGCAGCCCGGCTAGGTGGGGACGCCACCAGTACACCTGCTTCCGGGGCGGGACAGGCCTCGCCCTCTGCATCGCCGCATCGCAGACGCGAGTTAGCGCTCCTGCGAGCCTCTCGCATCTCGCGTCCACGTCCAGGCCGCTCTCATGAGCAGCCCATCGCTCGACGATAGCCGCCTCTTTGGCCAGCTCCCTGTCCAGGGTTCCTAGTCGCCACCGCGGACCCTCCCCCACCAAGGGGCGGTTCAGTTCCACACGAGCCGACGAGGCGGCGGGGACGACGTCGAACCGGATGTACCGATGATCCGACGCGGTCTCCACCCCCTCGACTACCCGCCAGTTGTCGATTCGTCGCGCCAGGTCAGAACTGGCGAACGACAAATCGACAATCGAGCTCCCCTGGGGCCGCACACAGGTTTGAACCGCCCCTTGGTTCAGCAGCACCAAGCCTTGGGACACCGCCCACTCAACCAACAGCTCCCCCCGAGTGTCGGTCGCCGGAGATCCCCACGCCCGAGAGTGAGCGTTGAAATCCCCGGCCACCACAGCCGGGGTGGGGCGCACTTCCGCCAGCAGAGCCCCGACCTCCAAGAGCAACTGCTCAAATTGGGCGAGACTTCTGCTAGGGGGACAGTACACCCCAATCACTGCAGCGCCGCCCAGAACGACGAGTACGCACTCGCGGCCCCTCCGCACTCTGTCGAAGGGTGGGGCAGATCGCTGGGCGACGATAGCCACCAAGCCGCACAGGTCGCCAGCCCAATTTGGGCTGTCACGAACGTGGTACGGATCGGCGACTATTGCCACTGTCGTCTGCCACTGCGCCATGGATTGGGCCAGAAGGTCCTGGGCCGCGACGCAGTGGTTGACGTTGGCCTGCAGGATGGAGATATGGTGAGCCATTATTGTTGGGCGGTATCCATTTCCTCCTCATTTTGCTGCTGGGCGGGGGCTGTTGTGCCTGCAGCTCCGCCTTTTCTTGGTGCAGCCTGCCTACGGAAGGCGGCCCTGCACTCGCCGGATTGGTTAGGTTAGGTTAGGTTAGGTTAGGTTAGGTTAGGTTAGGTTCACGCTGGTCGCGGCGGCAGCGAATGGTTGGGACGAGGCGGTCCACCTTGCGTCGTTCGGCACCTCCTTGGTCGTCCAGCGCATCCGCCTCCTGGGTCTGGAAGTGGCCCTCAATAAGACGAGGGCCATCTCCTTCCATGCCCCCCGACGCGGAACCCCACTGGGGCTCGAAGTCCGAGTGGTGGGGGTCCAAATCCCAGTCGAGGCACATGCAAAGTACCTCGGCCTTACATTGGACCCCCGGTGGAGCTTCGAGGAGCACTTCAAGCTCCTCGCTCCCCGGCTGTGCGCCGCCGCAGCCGGCCTCGGACGGCTCCTCCCCAATGTGGGAGGGCCCAATGCCAGGTGCCGTCGGCTGTATCACGGGGTGATACGGTCGATGGCACTGTACGGAGCACCGGTGTGGGCTGAGTGCCTCACACCCCGCACGCGAGCCCTCTTGCGCAGGCCGCAAAGGGTGATCGCGACCCGAGCCGTGCGGGCATACCGCACGGTGAGTCACGGGGCGGCCTGCGTACTAGCGGCCACGCCTCCTCTGGATGTCGATGCACTTGTGCTTGCGGAGGTGTATCGGCACAGAGTCGAGGCGCGCCAACGGGGTGAAAGGCCTGCTCTGGAAGACATAGAGCAGGCCCGAAGTGAGGCGCAGAGAGAGGCCCTACACCGGTGGGAAGAGGCGCTCGCCAACCCGACCGCTGGGCACCGGACGATAGCGGCATTTCGTCCGGTGTTGGAGGAGTGGGTGGGGTGCCAACGAGGCGGCCTCACTTTCCGCCTGGTGCAGATTTTGACCGGACACGGCTGTTTCGGTCACTATCTGCACCGGGTGGCCAGAAGGGAGGAGACGCCGCAGTGTCACCACTGCGGCGACCCTGATGACACTGCCGACCACACCTTACTGGTGTGTCCGGCATGGGAGAGTGAGCGCCGCGAACTCACTGCGGCGCTCGGTGGGAGAAGCCTCTCGCTTCCAAGCATGGTCGAAGCCATGCTTGGCAGCGAGGAGGCGTGGGAGGCTGCCGCTGACTTCGCCGAGACGGTGATGTGGGTGAAGGAGGCCGCGGAGAGGGAGCGGGAGGAGGACGCTCTAGCCGCTCCTCTCCGGCGTAGACGTACGGGTCGGAGGAGACGGGTGAACCCGTAAACGCCCGTCTTCGTCGACCTGGAGGTTTGATCAGCCTGCGTCAAGTGGCACTGACGCAGGCATTGCACCTGGTCACCACGTCTGGGGATTATCTCGGCTCTCCCGGATAATCCCCCATCGGCGCAGTAGCCCGGCATAGGCCGGGCGGCCCGGGGGTGTTTTGGTGAATTGCTCTGCAGGTCCCAAAACACCTCCACTAAGGGCAGGAAGGGAAGCCGGGGAGTTTTAGTGGGTATTCCCAGTGCCAACACCATCAGGCGCTGGGCGACCCCCACACAAACCCCACTGTCGAGCCAGGGCAGTGGGAAGTCCGTAAGCGGATCTCTCCCCGTAAAAAAAAAAAAAAAAAAAAAGGTTAGGTTAGGTTAGGTTAGGTTAGGTTAGGTTAGGTTAGGTTAGGTTAGGTTGAGGACGCAGGCCTGCCCCCGAAACAGGGGGCAGGTATACTGGTGGACGCAGGAACTGTCAAGCCTGCGTTCCGCCAGCATGGGGGCCAGACGCGCCTACCAACGTTACCGTAGGCGCGCCCGAAGAACGCCCGGTGTAGAGGAATCTCTACATTGGGCGTACCAGGACGCCAACAGGGCCCTGCGGACGGCAATCTGCAGGGCCAAGGAGGATGCCTGGGACCAGTTCCTGGGCATCCTCGACAGCGACCCATGGGGTAAGCCATACAGGACGATTAGGGGGAAGTTCTCTACTCCAGCTTCCCCCACCTCCTGTATGGAGCCTGGGCTGCTGCGGAGGGTGCTGGGGACGCTGTTCCCCAACCCTGGACCGTTCGCACCTCCGCGCATGCGCAGGCCAACCGCTGAGCTCGTTTTGGGGGAGCGGGTCGACGGCCCTCCAGTGTCGGACGCTGAGTTCGACACAATCCGATTGAGACTCCGGCGCAAACGCAAGGCGCCGGGGCCGGATGGGGCCCCCTCCAAGGTGATGGCTATCGCCTTGGGGCCCCTGGAGGACCGGTACCGCGCAGTGCTCAACACCTGCATTGCGACGGCCCGCTTCCCCAGACGATGGAGAGTAGGGCGGCTCTGCCTACTCCGTAAGGAGAGCCGTCCAGCGGATGCCCCAGAGGGTTACCGTCCGGTGGTGTTGCTGGATGAGGCGGGGAAGGCTTTCGAGAAGATTCTCGCCTCCCGCATCATCCAGCACCTGGAGGGCGGGGGTCCGGACCTGGCAGAGTGCCAATACGGATTCCGCACCGGACGGTCCACGATCGACGCGGTGAGCCGCCTCAAGAGGTGGACTGAGGTGGCTATGGCCAGGGGGGAGGTGGTGATCGCGGTGTCCTTGGACATCGCGAACGCGTTCAACACCATCCCCCACGAGTGTATCACGGAGGCACTCAAGTACCATCGAGTGCCTTCGTACCTCCGCGCCATTGTCGGGGACTACCTGCAGGACAGGATGGTCCTCTACGAGAGCGCGGAGGGCCGCGTCGAGTCGTGGAGAGTGGCGGCAGGAGTACCCCAGGGTTCCGTATTAGGCCCTCTACTATGGAACCTGGGGTACAATTGGGTTCTGCGGGGTTTGATGCCGCCGCGCATGGATGTCATCTGCTTCGCGGATGACACGCTGGTCGCGGCGGCAGCGAATGGTTGGGACGAGGCGGTCCACCTTGCGTCGTTCGGCACCTCCTTGGTCGTCCAGCGCATCCGCCTCCTGGGTCTGGAAGTGGCCCTCAATAAGACGAGGGCCATCTCCTTCCATGCCCCCCGACGCGGAACCCCACTGGGGCTCGAAGTCCGAGTGGTGGGGGTCCAAATCCCAGTCGAGGCACATGCAAAGTACCTCGGCCTTACATTGGACCCCCGGTGGAGCTTCGAGGAGCACTTCAAGCTCCTCGCTCCCCGGCTGTGCGCCGCCGCAGCCGGCCTCGGACGGCTCCTCCCCAATGTGGGAGGGCCCAATGCCAGGTGCCGTCGGCTGTATCACGGGGTGATACGGTCGATGGCACTGTACGGAGCACCGGTGTGGGCTGAGTGCCTCACACCCCGCACGCGAGCCCTCTTGCGCAGGCCGCAAAGGGTGATCGCGACCCGAGCCGTGCGGGCATACCGCACGGTGAGTCACGGGGCGGCCTGCGTACTAGCGGCCACGCCTCCTCTGGATGTCGATGCACTTGTGCTTGCGGAGGTGTATCGGCACAGAGTCGAGGCGCGCCAACGGGGTGAAAGGCCTGCTCTGGAAGACATAGAGCAGGCCCGAAGTGAGGCGCAGAGAGAGGCCCTACACCGGTGGGAAGAGGCGCTCGCCAACCCGACCGCTGGGCACCGGACGATAGCGGCATTTCGTCCGGTGTTGGAGGAGTGGGTGGGGTGCCAACGAGGCGGCCTCACTTTCCGCCTGGTGCAGATTTTGACCGGACACGGCTGTTTCGGTCACTATCTGCACCGGGTGGCCAGAAGGGAGGAGACGCCGCAGTGTCACCACTGCGGCGACCCTGATGACACTGCCGACCACACCTTACTGGTGTGTCCGGCATGGGAGAGTGAGCGCCGCGAACTCACTGCGGCGCTCGGTGGGAGAAGCCTCTCGCTTCCAAGCATGGTCGAAGCCATGCTTGGCAGCGAGGAGGCGTGGGAGGCTGCCGCTGACTTCGCCGAGACGGTGATCTCGGTGAAGGAGGCCGCGGAGAGGGAGCGGGAGGAGGACGCTCTAGCCGCTCCTCTCCGGCGTAGACGTACGGGTCGGAGGAGACGGGTGAACCCGTAAACGCCCGTCTTCGTCGACCTGGAGGTTTGATCAGCCTGCGTCAAGTGGCACTGACGCAGGCATTGCACCTGGTCACCACGTCTGGGGATTATCTCGGCTCTCCCGGATAATCCCCCATCGGCGCAGTAGCCCGGCATAGGCCGGGCGGCCCGGGGGTGTTTTGGTGAATTGCTCTGCAGGTCCCAAAACACCTCCACTAAGGGCAGGAAGGGAAGCCGGGGAGTTTTAGTGGGTATTCCCAGTGCCAACACCATCAGGCGCTGGGCGACCCCCACACAAACCCCACTGTCGAGCCAGGGCAGTGGGAAGTCCGTAAGCGGATCTCTCCCCGTAAAAAAAAAAAAAAAAAAAAAAAAAAAAAAAAAAAAAGGTTAGGTTAGGTTAGGTTAGGTTAGGTTAGGTTAGATTAGGTTAGGTTGGGGCACGCCCCAAGAGCTTTCCAGTACGTCCCCGTCGTGTGCCCTGGACCCCGACGTGACCACCGTAACGGAGTGGCACGTTGGGTGACCAAATCTGGAAAAGCGAGTCTTGCGGCAAGCAGTACATACTGTTTTTTGGTGTCCTCTGACCGCATCGGCACTGTCCTTTTTAGGACGATGTCTGATGCTGGCGGAGAAGGTGCGTCGTGCCGGGACCAAGCTCCCGAGCGACAGGCGCGTGAGCGCGAGGAGGAGACAGGGTTGTCGAGCCGGGACCAAGTTCCCGAAGGACAGACCCGTCGGTGCTCGGTGAGGCTGTCGAGGTTGACGAGGCCCCCGACACCTGCGCCTTCCATGGCGGATGCCGACATGGATGTCGGTGCGACATCATCGCGCGAAAGCAGCGCTGCTCGAAAGAGACAGCGCGGCGAGAAGGAGACCGCGTCTTCCCGCGCAAAACGTCCGGCCACCGAGGACCTCCAGTCGGAGGTTTTCCGATTTGCAGGCTCGGTGGCAGGGTCGCGATCGTCTTCCGTGGCGTCGCGATCCTCTAGGAGGTCCAGAGTGGACCCTGCGTGGGAGAAACTGCCCACTGATGAGTTGGCGGCTAAGGTCCGGCGAAATATGGACCTTGTGTTGGACGTCGCCAACAAATCGAAAAATTTAAAAGGCGGATTCATAAAGGCCCTCAAGGATGCGGCATTCGATGTGATCGATGCCGTGGCTGTGCTTGAGGGCCGTAATATGAATGAAGAGGTGGCAACCCTTCGGGCGGAAGTGGAGAGGCTCCGGATAGAGGTCCGTTTCCTCCGGGAGGAGAAGGCAGCGGCGAAAACAGCCGCTGTGGCTCCACTGGAGGAGATGTCGCGGGCCATTATGGACCGCGTGTTGTCCGCGGTGGACGCAAGGTGGGCGGGCTTGGAGTCCAGACTCCTGCCGGAGCCTCGCCTCCGCCCACCCCTAGCGTCGGACGCCAGGCGCAAGGTCGACCCGAGGCCCGGTCCATCGGCACCAACACCACCGACTCCCTCTAAGCCGTCGCCGCCGCCCCTTCCGTCATCGAAGGGGAAAGGAAAGGGGAAGAAGAGCGCCCCTAAGGAGAGCGAGCCGAGGCCGCTGCCGCCTGCACCATCGTCAATGGACGAGGAGTGGACGAAGGTAGCCAAAAAGCAAAGTAAAAAGAAGCCTGGAGCGTCGGCTGCTGTCCAAGAGGCCAGCACGTCGGCCCAGACTGCAGCTTCCTCTGCAGCTTCTTCTCCTAAGAAGAAGAAGAGGCGCACGCGCAAGAGGAAGGGACCGCGTACGCCCCACTCTTCGGCAGTAGTTATAACACTGCTGCCGGAGGCCGCAGGAAAGGGCGCTACGTACGCGGAGGTCATGCGGGGGTTGAAGTCGCAGATTGATCTGCAGGACTTGAACATCCCCCGCATGAATTTCAAGAGGGCGCAGACCGGTGCGACTATTCTGGAGGTGGCCGGTGACTCTAGCGGGGAGAAGGCAGACATGCTGGCGGTGCGTCTCCGAGAGGTGCTCGGCTCCGAAACGGCGAACGTGTCCAGGCCGGTCAAGTGCGCAGACTTGCGCATTACCGGTCTGGACGACTCCGTCACGAGGGAGGAGGTGGCTGACGCAGTCGCGCGCCGCGGCGGCTGCCCTCCCTTAAACGTCAAGGTCGGGGAGATTCGGCGGACGTTGCGAGGAAGTGGCACGGTGGCGGTTAGCTGCCCCGTGGAAGCAGCCAAAAAAGTGGCCGCTGGTCGCCTATTAGTAGGCTGGGTCTCTGCTCAAGTAACTCTACTTGAGCGGAGACCTATGAGGTGCTTCCGGTGCCTGATGTCAGGACACGTCAGGTCACAGTGCACCTCACAGGACGACCGCGGTGAAATCTGTTACCGTTGCGGACGTCCTGGCCACAAAGCCGCGGTATGCTCGGCCGACCCCCACTGCGTCATCTGCGCAGCAATGGGTGGTGGACCGAGCAACCACATTCTAGGCGGCAAAGCATGCCGCGGGACAAAGCCCAGAAAGGGTAAAAAGGCGGCCGGAAGGACCCCGGCTGCCCCAGTCCCCGTGGCAGCGACGCCCCCGCAAGGGCGAGAGGAAGCGATGGAACCGTAATGGACGGTATTCCCCATCGCTTCCTCCAGGCGAATCTAAACCACTCCGCACGAGCGCAGGACCTCCTCCTGCAGTCCATGGCGGAGTGGTCCATTGATGTGGCGATCGTTTCCGACCCGTACTTTGTCCCTCCTCACGGTCAGTGGCTGGGGGACACTGTCGGGTCAGTTTGTGTTATCGCGTCTGGGACACAGCGAGTGGCACCCCCCTCCCTCATTTCCAGGGGGAGGGGCTTCGTGGCCTGCGGATGGGGGAGGTACATCATCATTGCGGTGTACTTCCCTCCCAGCATGAGACTGGCCGAGTTCGAGACGGCGCTGGATATGGTGGGTGCCCTGCTGGGGCAAATCTCACCCCGTCTGGCGGTGGTCGCCGGGGACTTCAATGCCAAATCCACGGCTTGGGGTTCCCCCGCGGCCGACGAGCGCGGCCGGTTGCTGGAGGAGTGGGCCACGACGACCGGCCTTACGGTCAGTAACCGTGGGTCGGTCGACACGTTTGTGTCACAGCAGGGGAGGTCCATCGTGGATATCACGTTCACGACCCCTGCCGTCGCACAGGCCGTCCGGGACTGGCGAGTCCTGGAAGACGTGGAGAATCTGACGGATCATCGTTACATCCGTTACGATGTCTCCACGGGCCTGCATGTGGCGAGTCCCAGACGCGAGGGGCCGTCCGCCAAGAGGTGGGTCCTGGGGCGTATAGACCGGGAGGCGTTGGAGCTGGCGTCGATCGTCCAGTCGTGGACGAATCCTCCGGCGGAAGTAGGAGTCGAGGAGGAAGCCGAATGGTTCGGGAGCGCCGCGTCGCAAATCTGCGACGCGTGCATGCCTCGGGCCAAGCCCCGACTCCCCAACCGGAAGGTGTACTGGTGGACGCCTGAGATCGCTGAACTGCGATCTCAGTGCGTTGCGAAACGTCGCCGGTACACCCGGTACCGCCGCAGGGCGCGGCGGGTGCCGGAGGAAGAGGCGCAGCTGTACGCCGACTACCGGTCGTGCGCTCAGTCCCTCGGGGTGGCTATAGGAGACGCAAAGGAGGCTTCGAGGGCGTCTCTGTTAGCCACTCTCGACCGGGACCCCTGGGGGCGGCCCTACAAAACGGTCAGGGCTAAGCTCCGCCCTTGGGCACCTCCGATCACGGAGTGCCTGGAGCCGAGAGTGCTGGGGGAGGTTATCTCCTCCCTATTTCCACAGAGGGAGGAAGGGTTCGTCCCCCCGGTGATGGCTCCGGCGCGCAGTGAGGAGGTCGTGTTGGAGGTGCCGCGGGTCACAACGGCGGAGCTGGCCGTGGCCGTCAGGCGGGCCCAGGAGAAAGGGGTGAAGGCTCCTGGACCCGATGGAGTTCCCGGACGCGTTTTGGTGGTCGCGCTCCGGGAGCTCGAGGAGCGGTTCTGCGGGCTAATGAGTGCCTGCCTACAAACCGGACAATACCCAGTCCGGTGGAAAACGGGTAGGCTCGTCCTTATCCAGAAGGAGGGACGGCCCGCGGAATCGCCCTCGGCGTACCGACCGATAGTGTTGCTGGACGAGGCGGGCAAGCTCTTTGAGAGAGTGTTGTTCGCTCGCATCGTCCGGCACCTCGAGGATGGAGGTCGCGGCCTGTCCGACTACCAATATGGTTTTCGGCCACGTCGTTCGACCGTCGACGCCGTCCTTCGGGTGAAGGCGCTGGCGCAAGAGGAGATCCGCAAGGGCGGGGTGCTATTGGCGGTGTCACTGGACATCGCCAATGCGTTCAATACCCTGCCCTGGGAGTGCATACGGGAGGCGCTCAAATACCATGACGTGCCTCCCTACCTACGTCGGATCGTCGGCGCCTACCTATCGGAGCGGTACGTGGAGTACCCAGGACAGGATGGCAGCCTTCACAGGTGGGCCATGTGCCGCGGTGTTCCGCAGGGGTCAGTGTTGGGGTCCCTCTTGTGGAACATCGGGTACGACTGGGTACTCCGAGGAGCTCGCCTCCCGGGCGCCAACGTGACCTGCTACGCAGATGACACGTTGGTTACTGCCCGGGGGGCGACCTATGGAGACGCCGCGCGCCTTGCCACTGCGTCGGTGGCCATGGTCGTGCGGCGAATAACGATGTTGGGACTCGGGGTGGCGCTCAACAAGTCGGAGGCCATTTGTTTCCATGGCCCTCGGCGAGCGCCACCGGCGGACTCCCACATCGTAGTGAGTGGCACCCGGATCGAGGTCAAGTCTGAAATGAGGTACCTCGGGCTTGTCCTCGATCCACGATGGAGCTTCCGCGCTCATTTCGACCGCCTGGTCCCCCGTCTGCTCGGCGCGGCCGCCGCCCTTCGGCGGCTGATGCCGAACCTAGGGGGACCCCAGACGAGCAGCCGCCTCCTTTATATGGGAGTCGTACGATCGATGGCCCTGTATGGGGCCCCTGTGTGGATCGACGCCCTGACGGCACACAACGTCACCCTCTTGCGACGTCCGCAGAGGGTGATGGCCGTCGGGGCGATTAGAGGTTACTGCGGCATCTCATTCGAGGCGGCTTGCGTTATGGCGGGCTCCCCTCCGTGGGAGCTGGAGGCCTGTGTCCTCGCGTCAGTGTATCACTGGCGTGAGGAGGCCCGGAGCCGGGGCGAATTCCCGGCACCTTCGGAGGTGGGAGAGCGGAGGCTCCAAGCAAGACGGTCCATGCTCCTGGAGTGGGAGCGGCGGCTGGCCAATCCCACGGCTGGCAGAAGGACCGTCGAGGCGATCCGTCCGGTCCTCAGAGACTGGATGGATAGATCGCGGGGGTCGGTAACGTTCCGGATGGCGCAGGTCCTCTCGGGGCATGGATGCTTCGGGAGGTACCTGTGCCGGTTGGGACGAGAGCCGACCAGAGGGTGCCACCACTGTGGAGGCGATGATGACACGGCGCAGCACACCCTAGAGGAGTGCCCCGCGTGGGCTGGGGAGCGCCGTGCTCTCATCGCCGTAGTGGGGACGGACCTCTCGCTGCCGACCGTAGTTCTGTCTATGGTCGGCGGCGATGAGGCGTGGGCGGCGGTTCAGGCCTTCTGCGAGACGGTTATCTCGCAGAAGGAGGCGGCGGAGAGGGCGAGGGAATCTGACCCGCTTTCCCTCCCGCAGCGCCGCAAACGAGCCGGGGCCCGGAGGAGGCGGTACCACCAACTCCTCCCCCCCTAACCGGGCCGGGGCAGTAGACGCGGCGGCGTCTGCTGCCCTTACATAGGCCTCGAGGTTGAAGGCGCACGTCGTGTCGCGTGTGCCTTGCCTAGGCGGGCGGCAGAAGGACTCCTCTTCTGCCGCACCAGAGATGGGCCTGCCACCGTTGAGTGGTGGGCGACCCACACGGCGATGGCGGAAGATGTTGTTCCCGCCATCGTCGAAATGTGGTAATGACGGACACCGTGGTGGTTTAGTGGGTAGTCTGGCCTTTCTTTACAGGCCAGGAGTCCCACACGAAGCTCTCCCCCTACCCCCGTGGGGGGGGAGCGAAGTGCCTAAACGCATTCCACCACGTAAAAAAAAAAAAAAAAAAAAAAAAAAAAAAAAAAAAAAAAAAAGGTTAGGTTAGGTTAGGTTAGGTTGGGGTGCCAATGTCGGAGAACCTCCTCGTGTGCTCGCCCTCCCATCTGGGCGAGCCGGTGCACCCTGGGCAACACTGGGAACGACTTTACCAGTGGCTAATGCTCCGACACAGGGGGGAAATCACGGTCCTGACCCGGCGTGGACAGGCGTGAGACGGCCACTCCTTGGACTTCTCGTTTATAGAAGCCCATTATGGAGTGGCCTGGGGCATACCGTACCTGAGCTCCCGCTCGGTACGGGGGCCCCCTTCACGGGGGCTGTATTAGGCAGTCTTCAGGCTGCCGAAGCCGGAACCCTGGCGCAAGTCAGAACCGGTGGGCACTGCCACGTGGCGGCGTCTGCGAGGAAGGACACCTCTATAAAAGAACCACTCGGTTGGAGCCTCCTGGCGTAGGCATTTCGCTGAAACCAGGAGGCGGGCCCGGTGTCTTCCCGACACCGCGGTGAGTTGTGTTGGCCGGATGGGTGCGCCTGTTCGGTCGTTCGGCGTCGGCCCGCAGCTCCGTTGTATCGGAGCTGTGGCGCCGTGATGGTGGTTGTTCGGCTGAGTGGGCTTGCTCGCTCAGCCGTTCGGTGTAGTCCCGCCGGCGTTTGGCCGAGTGTGCGGGACCAAAGTGGAAGACAACCACGTTAAAAAACAAAAAAATTCGTCGTCAACAAAAAATATGAAAAAGGTGAACTGCATAACAACACACCAGGAGGGTACCGGTCGCTCCGCGACCGGAGAATCCCTCCATGGCGGGGAGTCAGCACACACTCAGGTGTGTGATGACTCACCGCCATGCTGTCCCAGCGTATCTGGTGGGGACACAGGCCACCTAAGCGTCCAAGAACAGGGGAGCAGACCCAGCGCTCCCGAAACAGCGCCGAGTGCGTACACCGGTACGCGGAGCCGGCGCTCGCGAACGTTTTATCGTTCGCCGGGCTCAGCAGGTGCCCAGGAGACGACCGAGGCGTCGCCTTTGGCGACGAGAGCCGGTCGTTCTCAGTCGAGGTCGCCGTCCCCGACAAGGACGAGCACAGGCAGTGTGGGCATGTCATCGCAGCCTACGGAGGAAAGGGAGACCGAGGCGTCGCCAAAGGCGACGAGTGCCGGTCTTCCGTCGTCGAGGTCGCCGTCCCTCACGAGGACAGCCAAGAAGGGGGATGCCGCAGCCAGCGCCACAACCACACCGCGTGGCAGGAAACCCGTGGTGGTGCTGAAGAGGCTTTTCATACGCCCAATGAATCCCAGCACCGCCCGGGATTCATCGGAAGCTGAGGACGACGTCATGGTGCAGGAGGACCGGGGGAACCAAACGTTCTTCCGGGCGAGTCTCGGCACGCCGACCGGGGAGAACGTCGCCACTCCCCCGGTGTTCCAGCGGAAGCGGCAGGCGTCGACGTCGCCCCCAGACACCACTAGTTCCGCAGAGTCTGTTGCGCAAAGTGGTGGGAAGCCGGAGCCCGCCAGAAAGCCCGTGAGCAAAAGGGGCAGGGGTCGCCCCCCTACCACGGGCCGGTACGTCGGCCTTGCGGCAGCGCAGGCAGAACTGAACGCGCAGAGGCGCCTGGCGCTGGACCTCGACGCGGAGGAAGAGGTTGCGGCCAAGACAGCGGCCATTCGTCGCCGTCCTCCGTCGGAGAGCAAGCCGAGGGCCGAGGGCTACTCCTGCCCGGCGGAGTCAGCGCGGACAGCGCCGAGCGCGACTCTCTGCCAGTGGGCTAGGGAGGGGCTGGACGCCCTCGGCATGGTCGGGAAAAGGTCGAAGAACCTGAAGGGAACTTATGTACGCGTCATTAATGACGCGTCGTATACCCTTCAGGCAGTCTTCGACGAGCTCAGGCGGAGAACGGCCTCCGAGGAGACGCTGCTTTTAGAAAAGGAGGTTGGCAGGCAAGCGGCCCAGCTGGAGCTGCAGACCCGGAAGCTGGAGGAGCAGGCTGCGGAGATCAAGCAGCAAGCTCTCCAGCTAACGGAGCTGAGAGCGGAGATAGCGGCCTTGAGGCGGCCGGCGGCAGTGGCGCCGACTGCTCCTATCAGCCCCGTGGAAGCGGGGGGGTCATCGCTCAAGGAGGAGGTGATGCGTGCGGTGAGGCTGGTCGTCGGCGAATTGGTGGCCGACCGGATTGCCCCAATTGAGGCCAGGCTTGGCCGGGAGACCGGATCCAGCGTCGCCCCCTCTGATCCTGCGTTGCCTTCTCCGCGGATGGCCCCAGGTCAGTCCACGGAGGCAGTGGTGGCTCCACCACCGGTGTCGACGTCGCCTGCGCCTCTGCCCGGCTTGGATGTCCCCAAATCCAGGGGGAATAAGAAGTCGGGCAGAGGCAAGAAGGGGAAGGCCGCTGCCGTCCCTGCAGCCGCTCCTGCAGCCGCTCCTGCGGCCGCTCCAGCAGCCCCGGAGCCCCGACCAGTCCCGCCACCACCAGTCCCCACGGAGGAACCGTGGAATGTGGTGGCGGCAAAGAAGAAGAAGGAGAAGAAGAAGGGGAAGGCCGCCAAGGCGACCCCGGCTTCCACCCGGCGGCCTCCTCCTCCTCCTCCTACTCCACGCCGAGGCAAGCCCTCCGCTGCTCCCCAGAGCAAGCCCGGCGCCAACCTGCGTCCCCCGTCGACGGCGGCTGTAGTTCTCACGCTACGGCCAGCTGCCGCCGAGGGGGGCGCTAGCTACGAGGCGCTCATCAAAGCGGCCAAGGCCTCCATAAAGTTGGCCCAGCTGGGGATCACGGAGGGCGTGAAAAAATTAAGACGGCCGCCACCGGAGCCCGCCTCTTCGAGATCGGAGGCGAGGATAGAGAGGCGAGGGCGGACCGTCTAGCGGCAAGGCTGCGAGAGGTCCTCCCTGCGGAGACGGTAACGGTCTCCAGGCCTGTGAGGTGCGCAGAATTGCGCATCTCCGGGCTGGATGACTCCGTCTCCGCGGCAGAGGTGGCGGCCAGCGTGGAGTCCGCCGGCGGGTGCCCCGAGGGTACGGCCAGACCCGGCTCTTTACACCGGGACTGGCGAGGCCTCGGGGTAGTGTTCGTTAAGTGCCCGGTGGCCGCGGCCAAGAAATTGGCTGCGACCGGGAGACTACTGGTGGGGTGGTCGGCGGCTCAAGTGAAGCTCGTCGACCCCAAGCCCCTTCGGTGTTACCGGTGTCTCCACACCGGGCACACGAAGGCCAAGTGCCCCTCGGACGTAGACCGCAGCGACTACTGCTACCGCTGCGGCGCGCCGGGGCACCTAATGGCCCAGTGTACTGCCGCCTTGCGCTGCGCTTTGTGCGAGGCGGCAGACAAGCCGGCGGATCACCGGCTTGGGAGTGCAGCGTGCACCACTCCCAAGCCGAAGAAGAAAAAGAAGCAGCGGAAGAAGAAGCCTCAAAAGGCAAAGCCCGCGGAGACGGGGCAGAAGGCTGGCGGCGGCGTCATAGCCCCGTCTAGGCCCGATCCACCGTCACCGAGGCCTGTAGAGGTAGCGCCGATGGTCACAGATTAGTGGGACTATCGGCGTCCTCCAGGCGAACCTAAACCACTGCGCCGCCGCTCAGGACCTTTACATCCAGAGCATGGCGCAGTGGCAGACCGGGGTAGGCATAATCACCGAGCCCTACCGACCTATCCCGCCCGATTCGCATTGGGCGGTTGACCGGGAGGGCTTGGTGGCTCTGGTCTCGCGCGCGGCTGCCGGTGCGCCCCCTTTATTGAGGATCAGGAGGGGGCGCTGTTGCGTGGCGGCCGCCGTGGGTTCGGTGACGGTGGTCGGAGTGTACTGCTCTCCGAATCGGAGCCTGTCTTGGTTCGAGCGTCTCCTGGAGGAGCTGGGAACGCTCGTGCGACAGGCTCACCCTTCACCCGTGCTCGTGGCTGGCGATTTCAACGCCAAGTCCACGGCATGGGGATCCCCCGCTACTTGTCCGCGGGGGGAGGCACTGGAAGATTGGTTGGTCTCGTCCGGGTTGATTCTGCTCAACCGGGGGACCGTCGACACGTGGGCGCGGCAACAGAGCGGGTCTATCGTGGACCTCACGTTCGCGTCCCCCGCTCTGGTGCCCCGTGTCCAAGGCTGGGAAGTCCTGGAGGGGGCGGAGACGTTATCGGACCACCGATACATTCGGTTCCGAATCTCCCCCCTTCCGGTTGCCCCGAACAGCCTGGGTGGTCCTCCGCGTGGGGAGGACAACCCGAGATGGGCCCTAAGGCGGCTGAACCGCGAGCGTCTCGCGGAGGCCGCCTTGGTCCAAAGTTGGATTCCAGTGCCGGAGGGTCCGGTGGATGTGGATGAGGAAGCCGATTGGCTCAACGCGGCCATGACGCAGGTGTGCGACGCTAGCATGCCTCGCGTCGGGCCCCCCTCTCCACATCGTAAGGTGTACTGGTGGTCGCCCCAGCTAGCGCAGCTCCGTGCTGCGTGCGTGGCGGCGCGCCGCAGGTACACCCGAAGCCGGCGAAGACGACGTCGCGACGGAGCCCTGGAGACTCGGCTGTACGACGCGTACAGGGAGGCGAGAGCCGCCCTGCGCGCGGAAATCGCCGAGTCCAAGAAAAGGGCTTGGGAGGCAATGCTGGAGTCGATCGACCGCGACCCGTGGGGGAGGCCGTATAGGACGGTGCGTCAAAAGCTCCGTCCCTGGGCCCCCCCGGTGACGCAATCGCTCCAGCCTGCGCTCGTGGAACAGATAGTAGCAGCTCTGTTCCCCGACCGGGGAGAGTTCTCTCCCCCTCCCATGGTCGGCGAAGATGTCGCGGAGAGCAGTAGAGGACTTGTGCACGCGGAGGAAACAGCATCGCCCGAGGTCACTCCCGGGCATCTGAGGGCGGCGGTTGCAAGGCTCAAGGCCAAAAACACCGCCCCAGGGCCCGACGGTATTCCCGGTCGGGCCTGGGCATTGGCTCTGCCCGATGCCTTAGAAGAGAGAGTGGCACGGCTGTTTACCTCCTGCCTGGAACAGGGCAAGTTTCCCCGCAGGTGGAAGGTGGGGAAACTTGTCCTCATCAAGAAGGAGGGACGACCGGCGGATTCGCCTTCGGCCTATCGGCCCATCGTGTTGCTCGACGATATCGGGAAGGTGTTCGAGCGTGTGCTCGCCCACCGTATCGTCGAGCACCTGGACGGTCCCGGGCCGGGTCTCTGCGATGTCCAGTATGGTTTCCGCAGAGCCCGGTCGACGGTGGACGCGATCCGCCGGGTGCAGTCCCTAGTGAAGGACGCGGCTTCGGGGACCGGGGTGGTATTGGCGGTGAGTTTAGACATCGCCAATGCTTTTAACACCCTCCCCTGGAGCTGCATCCATGAGGCGCTGCGCTACCATCGTGTGCCGGACTGCCTGCGGAGGGTAGTTCTGTCCTACCTCTCCCAACGGGCAGTCACCTATCCGACACAGGATGGTGGCGCCGCTCTGAGAGCAATGTCGTGCGGCGTTCCGCAGGGCTCCGTTTTAGGACCCCTGCTGTGGAACGTCGGCTACGACTGGGTGCTGCGCGGTGCGACTCTTCGGGGGGTCAGCGTAACGTGTTACGCTGACGATACCCTCGTCACCGCGCAGGGGGATACCTACAGGGAGGCGGCTCTCAGAGCAACAGCCGGAGTGGCCCACTTCGTGAGGCGAATCCGCCTTATTGGGTTGGATGTCGCCTTGCAGAAGTCCGAGGCGGTTTGTTTTTCTTCCCCTCGGTCGGCGCCGCCGGCTGGAGCGCACATTGTGGTGGGCGGAGTGTCGATCGGCATACGAGGGGCGATGCGTTATTTGGGCATCGTCCTCGATAGCCGATGGCGCTTCCGGGAGCACTTCCAGGGACTCGCGCCCCGACTCGTGGGTGCTGCGAGGGCGCTTGGTCGTTTGCTCCCGAATCTCGGTGGGCCCTCGGGCGGCTGCCGACGCCTTTACACGTCGGTGGTTCGCTCGATGGCACTATACGGGGCGCCCATATGGGTAGAGGCCCTCGACGCCGAAAATATCGCGCTGCTGCGACGGGCGCAGCGGGCGATGGCGTTGAGGGTCGTGAGAGGGTACGGCACGGTCTCGCTCGAGGCCGCGTGCGTGCTCGCAGGAACTCCACCATGGGACCTGGAGGCCGAGGTGTTGGCGGAAGTTTTCTGCCGGACCTCTGAGGCCAGGGCCCGGGGAGTCGGCCCGCCGCCGAGGGAGGTCGCGTGCTGGAGGGAGGACCTCCGGGGCGATCTTCTTAGGCGGTGGTCCGAGCGGTTGGAAGAGCCTCGCGCCGGTGTTCTGACCATCGACGCGATCCGACCCATCCTGCAGGAGTGGGTCGACAGGCGGCACGGGGCGGTCACCTTTCGCCTGGCGCAGATGCTCACCGGACACGGTTGTTTCGGTGAGTATCTGTTCCGGGTGGCCAAGAGGGAGCCGTCTCCGGTGTGCCACAGCTGCGGCCACCCCGAGGACACAGCCACGCACACGCTGGCGGAGTGCCCGGGGTGGAGCCGTCAACGCGCAGCTCTTGTCGACGTAGTCGGCGCCGACCTAACGCTCTCGACCATCATCCAGGCGATGGTCGACAGTGAGGCGGCGTGGACGGCGATGATCACGTTCAGCGAGGACGTGATCTCGCTCAAGGAGGAGGCGGAGCGGATCAGGGAACTGGATCCTCTCGCTGATCCGATCCGTCGCAGGCGAGTCGGGCGAAGGCGGGCCGCGACGCTCCATCGCGGCCTTCCTCCTTGACGGGGACTCACGGCCCGCGGTACCAGGACTACCGCCGGCTGTGCAACGCCAGGTCCCCCCAGGTCGGTAGTGTCGTGTCTGCACACTGTACCTAGTAGGATGTCGTCCCCCCTACCCATAGGACGACACCACTGAAGGAAGCCCCTCCCGCTCTTTACACGGGAGGTGTGGCTGACCGCTGCGGGTGTTGTGGTTGTTGTGACCTTGTTCCCACGACACCCGCCCACTAGAAGCGGAGAAAGAGGACACCCCGGTTAGGTTTAGTCCGTGCGAGTCGGACATAACCCGCGTGCGTCCTGGCACGCGGGTATCCATAACGGATTCCCCCGGGTTAAAAAAAAAAAAAAAAAAAAAAAAAAAAAAAAAAAAAAAAAAAAAGGTTAGGTTAGGTTAGGTTGGGGTGCCAATGTCGGAGAACCTCCTCGTGTGCTCGCCCTCCCATCTGGGCGAGCCGGTGCACCCTGGGCAACACTGGGAACGACTTTACCAGTGGCTAATGCTCCGACACAGGGGGGAAATCACGGTCCTGACCCGGCGTGGACAGGCGTGAGACGGCCACTCCTTGGACTTCTCGTTTATAGAAGCCCATTATGGAGTGGCCTGGGGCATACCGTACCAGAGCTCCCGCTCGGTACGGGGGCCCCCTTCACGGGGGCTGTATTAGGCAGTCTTCAGGCTGCCGAAGCCGGAACCCTGGCGCAAGTCAGAACCGGTGGGCACTGCCACGGGGCGGTGTCTGCGAGGAAGGACACCTCTATAAAAGAACCACTTGGTTGGAGCCTCCTGGCGTAGGCATCTCGCTGAAACCAGGAGGCGGGCCCGGTGTCTTCCCGACACCGCGGTGAGTCGTGTTGGCCGGATGGGTGCGCCTGTTCGGTCGTTCGGCGTCGGCCCGCAGCTCCGTTGTATCGGAGCTGTGGCGCCGTGATGGTGGTGTTGTTCGGCTGAGTGAGCTTGCTCGCCCGGCCGTCCGGCGTAGTCCCGCCGGCGTTTGGCCGAGTGTGCGGGACCAAAGTGGAAGACAACCACGTTAAAAAACAAAATAACAACAAAAAATCAACATGAAAAAGGTGAACCTAGAAACTATACACCAGGAGGGTACCGGTCGCCCCGCGATCGGAGAATCCCTCCATGGCGGGGAGTCAGCACACACTCAGGTGTGTGATGACTCACCGCCATGCTGTCCCGTCGTATCTGGTGGGGACACAGGCCACCTAAGTGTAGAAGAACCGGGGAGCAGACCCAGCGCTCCCAGTACAGCAGCGTCGAGTGCGTACAGTGGTACGCGGAGCCGGCGCTCGCGAACGTTTTATCGTTCGCCGGGCTCAGCAGGTGCCCAGGAGACGACCGAGGCGTCGCCTTTGGCGACGAGAGCCGGTCGCTCTCAGTCGAGGTCGCCGTCCCCGACAAGGACGAGCATAGTCAGTGGGGGATCGAAGGCAGAGGAGACCGAGGCGTCGCCTCCGGCGACGAGTGCCGGTCTCCCGCCGTCGAGGTCGCCGTCCCTCACGAGGACGGCCAAGAAGGGGGATGTGATGCCCGCAACCACACCCCGTGGCAGGAGACCCGTGGTGGTCCTGAAGCGGTTATTTATACGCTCAATGAACCCCAGCTCCACCCGGGATTCTTCGGAGGCCGAGGAGGACGTCATGGTGCAGGAGGACCGGGGGAACCAAACCTTCTTCCGAGCGAGCCTCGGAACCCCCACCGGAGAGAACGTCGACACTCCTCCGGTGTTCCAACGTAAGCGGCAGGCGTCCACGTCGCCCCCAGACTCCACAAGTTCCCCAGGGTCTGCAGCGGAAAGTGGTGGCAAGAAGACGGAACCTGCGAGAAAGCCCGTGAGCAAAAGGGGCAGGGGTCGCCCCCCTACCACGGGTCGGTATGTCGGCCTTGCAGCGGCGCAGGCCGAGTTGAACGCGCAGAGGCGCCTGGCGCTGGACCTCGACGCGGAGGAGGAGGTTGCGGCCAGGACAGCGGCCATCCGCCGCCGTCCTCCGTCGGAGAGCAAGCCGAGGGCCGAGGGCTACTCCTGCCCGGTGGAGTCAGCGCGGACAGCGCCGAGCGCAACTCTCTGCCAGTGGGCTAGGGAGGGGCTGGACGCCCTCGGCATGGTCGGTTCGAAGTCGAAGAACCTGAAGGGAACTTATGTACGCGTCATTAACGACGCGTCGTATACCCTTCAGGCAGTCTTCGACGAGCTCAGGCGGAGAACGGCGTCGGAGGAGACACAACTGCTGGAGAGGGAGGTCGGCAGGCAAGCGGCTCAGCTGGAGCTGCAGACTCGAAAGCTGGAAGAGCAGGCTGCAGAGATAAAACAGCAAGCTCTCCAGCTAACGGAGCTGAGGGCTGAGATAGCGGCCTTGAGGCGGCCGGCGGCGGTGGCGCCGCCTGCTCCTATCGGCCCCGTGGAAGCGGGGGGGTCATCGCTCAAGGAGGAGGTGATGCGTGCGGTGAGGCTGGTCGTCGGCGAATTGGTGGCCGACCGGATTGCCCCAATTGAGGCCAGGCTTGGCCGGGAGACCGGATCCAGCGTCGCCCCCTCCGATCCTGCGTTGCCTTCTCCGCGGATGGCCCCAGGTCAGTCCACGGAGGCAGTGGTGGCTCCACCACCACCGGTTTTGACGTCGCCTGCGCCTCTGCCCGGCTTGGATGTCCCCAAATCCAAGGGGAAGAAGAAGTCGGGCAGAGGCAAGAAGGGGAAGGCCGCTGCCGCTCCTGCAGCCGCTCCTGCGGCCGCTCCTGCAGCTGCAGCCCCTGAGTCTCGTCCAGCTCCGCCACCACCAGTCCCCACGGAGGAACCGTGGAATGTGGTGGCGGCAAAGAAGAAGAAGGAGAAGAAGAAGGGGAAGGCCGCCAAGGCGACCCCGGCTTCCACCCGGCGGCCCCCTCCTCCTCCTCCTACTCCACGCCGAGGGAAGCCCTCCGCTGCTCCCCAGAGCAAGCCCGGCGCCAACCTGCGTCCCCCGTCGACGGCGGCTGTAGTTCTCACGCTACGGCCAGCTGCCGCCGAGGGGGGCGCTAGCTATGAGGCGCTCATAAGAGCGGCAAAGGCCTCAATTAAGTTGGCCCAACTGGGGATCACGGAGGGCGTGAAGATCAAGACGGCCGCCACCGGAGCCCGCCTCCTCGAGATCGGAGGCGAGGATCGAGAGGCGAGGGCGGACCGTCTAGCGGCAAGGCTGCGAGAGGTCCTCCCTGCGGAGACGGTAACGGTCTCCAGGCCTGTGAGGTGTGCAGAACTGCGCATCTCCGGGCTGGATGACTCCGTCTCCGCGGCAGAGGTGGCGGCCAGCGTGGAGTCCGCCGGCGGGTGCCCCGAGGGTACTGCCAGACCCGGCTCTTTACACCGGGACTGGCGAGGCCTCGGGGTAGTGTTTGTTAAGTGCCCGGTGGCCGCGGCCAAGAAATTGGCTGCGACCGGGAGGCTACTGGTGGGGTGGTCGGCGGCTCAAGTGAAGCTCGTCGACCCCAAGCCCCTTCGGTGCTACCGGTGCCTCCACACCGGGCACACAAAGGCCAAGTGTACCTCGGACGTAGACCGCAGCGACTACTGCTACCGCTGCGGCGCGCCGGGGCACCTAATGGCCCAGTGCTCTGCCGCCTTGCGCTGCGCTTTGTGCGAGGCGGCAGACAAGCCGGCGGATCACCGGCTTGGGAGTGCAGCGTGCACCACTCCCAAGCCGAAGAAGAAAAAGAAGAAAAGGAAGAAGCCTCAAAAGGCAAAGCCCGTGGAGTCGGGGCAGAAGGCTGGCGGTGGCGTCATAGCCCCGTCTAGGCCCGATCCACCGTCCCCAAGGCCTGTAGAGGTAGCGCCGATGGTCACAGATTAGTGGGACTATCGGCGTGCTCCAGGCGAACCTAAACCACTGCGCCGCCGCTCAGGACCTTTACATCCAGAGCATGGCGCAGTGGCAGACCGGAGTAGGGATAATCACCGAGCCCTACCGACCTATCCCGCCCGATTCGCATTGGGCGGTTGACCGGGAGGGCTTGGTGGCTCTGGTCTCGCGCGCGGCTGCCGGTGCGCCCCCCTTATTGAGGATCAGGAGGGGGCGCTGTTGCGTGGCGGCCGCCGTGGGTTCGGTGACGGTGGTCGGAGCGTACTGCTCTCCGAATCGGAGCCTGTCTTGGTTCGAGCGTCTCCTGGAGGAGCTGGGAACGCTCGTGCGACAGGCTCACCCTTCACCCGTGCTCGTGGCTGGCGATTTCAACGCCAAGTCCACGGCATGGGGATCCCCCGCTACTTGTCCGCGGGGGGAGGCACTGGAAGATTGGTTGGTCTCGTCCGGGTTGATTCTGCTCAACCGGGGGACCGTCGACACGTGGGCGCGGCAACAGAGCGGGTCTATCGTGGACCTCACGTTCGCGTCCCCCGCTCTGGTGCCCCGTGTCCAAGGCTGGGAAGTCCTGGAGGGGGCGGAGACGTTATCGGACCACCGATACATTCGGTTCCGAATCTCCCCCCTTCCGGTTGCCCCGAACAGCCTGGGTGGTCCTCCGCGTGGGGAGGACAACCCGAGATGGGCCCTAAGGCGGCTGAACCGCGAGCGTCTCGCGGAGGCCGCCTTGGTCCAAAGTTGGATTCCAGTGCCGGAGGGTCCGGCGGATGTGGATGAGGAAGCCGATTGGCTCAACGCGGCCATGACGCAGGTGTGCGACGCTAGCATGCCTCGCGTCGGGCCCCCCTCTCCACATCGTAAGGTGTACTGGTGGTCGCCCCAGCTAGCGCAGCTCCGTGCTGCGTGCGTGGCGGCGCGCCGCAAGTACACCCGAAGCCGGCGAAGACGACGTCGCGACGAAGCCCTGGAGACTCGGCTGTACGACGCGTACAGGGAGGCGAGAGCCGCCCTGCGCGCGGAAATCGCCGAGTCCAAGAAAAGGGCTTGGGAGGCAATGCTGGAGTCGATCGACCGCGACCCGTGGGGGAGGCCGTATAGGACGGTGCGTCAAAAGCTCCGTCCCTGGGCCCCCCCGGTGACGCAATCGCTCCAGCCTGCGCTCGTGGAACAGATAGTAGCAGCTCTGTTCCCCGACCGGGGAGAGTTCACTCCCCCTCCCATGGTCGGCGAAGATGTCGCGGAGAGCAGTAGAGGACCTGTGCACGCGGAGGAAACAGCATCGCCCGAGGTCACTCCCGGGCATCTGAGGGCGGCGGTTGCAAGGCTCAAGGCCAAGAACACCGCCCCAGGGCCCGACGGTATTCCCGGTCGGGCCTGGGCATTGGCTCTGCCCGATGCCTTAGAAGAGAGAGTGGCACGGCTGTTTACCTCCTGCCTGGAACAGGGCAAGTTTCCCCGCAGGTGGAAGGTGGGGAAACTTGTCCTCATTAAGAAGGAGGGACGACCGGCGGATTCGCCTTCGGCCTATCGGCCCATCGTGTTGCTCGACGATATCGGGAAGGTGTTCGAGCGTGTGCTCGCCCACCGTATCGTCGAGCACCTGGACGGTCTCGGGCCGGGTCTCTGCGATGTCCAGTATGGTTTCCGCAGAGCCCGGTCGACGGTGGACGCGATCCGCCGGGTGCAGTCCCTAGTGAAGGACGCGGCTTCGGGGACCGGGGTGGTATTGGCGGTGAGTTTAGACATCGCCAATGCTTTTAACACCCTCCCCTGGAGCTGCATCCATGAGGCGCTGCGCTACCATCGTGTGCCGGACTGCCTGCGGAGGGTAGTTCTGTCCTACCTCTCCCAACGGGCAGTCACCTATCCGACACAGGATGGTGGCGCCGCTCTGAGAGCAATGTCGTGCGGCGTTCCGCAGGGCTCCGTTTTAGGACCCCTGCTGTGGAACGTCGGCTATGACTGGGTGCTGCGCGGTGCGACTCTTCGGGGGGTCAGCGTAACGTGTTACGCTGACGATACCCTCGTCACCGCGCAGGGGGATACCTACAGGGAGGCGGCTCTCAGAGCAACAGCCGGAGTGGCCCACTTCGTGAGGCGAATCCGCCTTATTGGGTTGGATGTCGCCTTGCAGAAGTCCGAGGCGGTTTGTTTTTCTTCCCCTCGGTTGGCGCCGCCGGCTGGAGCGCACATTGTGGTGGGCGGAGTGTCGATCGGCATACGAGGGGCGATGCGTTATTTGGGCATCGTCCTCGATAGCCGATGGCGCTTCCGGGAGCACTTCCAGGGACTCGCGCCCCGACTCGTGGGTGCTGCGAGGGCGCTTGGTCGTTTGCTCCCGAATCTCGGTGGGCCCTCGGGCGGCTGCCGACGCCTTTACACGTCGGTGGTTCGCTCGATGGCACTATACGGGGCGCCCATATGGGTAGAGGCCCTCGACGCCGAAAATATCGCGCTGCTGCGACGGGCGCAGCGGGCGATGGCGTTGAGGGTCGTGAGAGGGTACGGCACGGTCTCGCTCGAGGCCGCGTGCGTGCTCGCAGGAACTCCACCATGGGACCTGGAGGCCGAGGTGTTGGCGGAAGTTTTCTGCCGGACCTCTGAGGCCAGGGCCCGGGGAGTCGGCCCGCCGCCGAGGGAGGTCGCGTGCTGGAGGGAGGACCTCCGGGGCGATCTTCTTGGGCGGTGGTCCGAGCGGTTGGAAGAGCCTCGCGCCGGTGTTCTGACCATCGACGCGATCCGACCCATCCTGCAGGAGTGGGTCGACAGGCGGCACGGGGCGGTCACCTTTCGCCTGGCGCAGATGCTCACCGGACACGGATGTTTCGGTGAGTATCTGTTCCGGGTGGCTAAGAGGGAGCCGTCTCCGGTGTGCCACAGCTGCGGCCACCCCGAGGACACAGCCACGCACACGCTGGCGGAGTGCCCGGGGTGGAGCCGTCAACGCGCAGCTCTTGTCGACGTAGTCGGCGCCGACCTAACGCTCTCGACCATCATCCAGGCGATGGTCGACAGTGAGGCGGCGTGGACGGCGATGATCACGTTCAGCGAGGACGTGATCTCGCTCAAGGAGGAGGCGGAACGGATCAGGGAACTGGATCCTCTCGCTGATCCGATCCGTCGCAGGCGAGTCGGGCGAAGGCGGGCCGCGACGCTCCATCGCGGCCTTCCTCCTTGACGGGGACTCACGGCCCGCGGTACCAGGACTACCGCCGGCTGTGCAACGCCAGGTCCCCCCAGGTCGGTAGTGTCGTGTCTGCACACTGTACCTAGTAGGATGTCGTCCCCCCTACCCATAGGACGACACCACTGAAGGAAGCCCCTCCCGCTCTTTACACGGGAGGTGTGGCTGACCGCTGCGGGTGTTGTGGTTGTTGTGACCTTGTTCCCACGACACCCGCCCACTAGAAGCGGAGAAAGAGGACACCCCGGTTAGGTTTAGTCCGTGCGAGTCGGACATAACCCGCGTGCGTCCTGGCACGCGGGTATCCATAACGGATTCCCCCGGGTTAAAAAAAAAAAAAAAAAAAAAAAAAAAAAAAAAAAAAAGGTTAGGTTAGGTTAGGTTGGGGTGCCAATGTCGGAGAACCTCCTCGTGTGCTCGCCCTTCCATCTGGGCGAGCCGGTGCACCCTGGGCAACACTGGGAACGACTTTACCAGTGGCTAATGCTCCGACACACAGGGGGGAAATCACGGTCCTGACCCGGCGTGGACAGGCGTGAGACGGCCACTCCTTGGACTTCTCGTTTATAGAAGCCCATTATGGAGTGGCCTGGGGCATACCGTACCTGAGCTCCCGCTCGGTTCGGGGGCCCCCTTCATGGGGGCTGTAGTAGGCAGTCTCCAAGGCTGCCGAAGCCGGAACCCTGGCGCAAGCCGGAACCGGTGGGCACTGCCACGTGGCGGTGTCTGCGAGGAAGGACACCTCTATAAAAGAACCACTCGGTTGGAGCCTCCTGGCGTAGGCATTTCGCTGAAACCAGGAGGCGGGCCCGGTGTCTTCCCGACACCGTGGTGAGTCGTGTTGGCCGGATGGGTGCGCCTGTTCGGTCGTTCGGCGTCGGCCCGCAGCTCCGTTGTATCGGAGCTGTGGCGCCGCGATGGCGGTGCTCGGCTGAGTGGGCTTGCTCGCTCAGCCGCCGGTGTAGTCCCGCCGGCGTTTGGCCGAGTGTGCGGGACCAAAGTGGAAGACAACCACGTTAAAAAACAAATTGACAAAATGAAAAAGGTTGACTTGAAAACAACACACCAGGAGGGTACCGGTCGCCCCGCGACCGGAGAATCCCTCCATGGCGGGGAGTCAGCACACACCCAGGTGTGTGATGACTCACCGCCATGCAGTCCCGTCGTATCTGGTGGGGACACAGGCCACCTAACTACGACAGAACCGGGGAGCAGACCCAGCGCTCCCAGTACAGCAGCGTCGAGTGCGTACAGTGGTACGCGGAGCCGGCGCTCGCGAACGTTTTATCGTTCGCCGGGCTCAGCAGGTGCCCAGGAGACGACCGAGGCGTCGCCTTTGGCGACGAGAGCCGGTCGTTCTCAGTCTAGGTCGCCGTCCCCGACAAGGACGAGCACATGTAGTGTGGGCGTGCCATCGCAGCCAGCGAAGGCAGAGGAGACCGAGGCGTCGCCTTTGGTGATGAGTGCCGGTCTCCCGCCGTCGAGGTCGCCGTCCCTCACGAGGACGGCCAAGAAGGGGGATGCGACAGCCGCAGTCAGCGCCACAACCACACCCCGTGGCAGGAGACCCGTGGTGGTGCTGAAGCGGCTGTTTATACGCCCAATGCATCCCAGCTCCACCCGGGATTCATCGGACGGAGCTGAGGACGACGACGTCATGGTGCAGGAGGACCGGGGGAACCAGACGTTCTTCCGAGCGAGTCTCGGCACCCCGACCGGAGAGAACGTCGCCACGCCCCCGGTGTTCCAGCGGAAGCGGCAGGCGTCGACGTCGCCCCCAGACACCTCAAGTTCCGCACAGTCTGCGGCGGAAAGTGGTGGCAAGCTGGAGCTGTCCAAAAAGCCCGTGAGTAAAAGGGGCAGGGGTCGCCCCCCTACCACGGGCCGGTACGTCGGCCTTGCGGCGGCGCAGGCCGAGCTCAACGCGCAGAGGCGCCTGGCCCTGGACCTCGACGCGGAAGAGGAGGTTGCGGCCAAGACAGCGGCCATCCGCCGCCGTCCCCCGTCGGAGGGCAAGCCGAGGGCGGAGGGCTACTCCTGTCCGGCGGAGTCAGCCCGGACAGCGCCGAGCGCAACCCTATGCCAGTGGGCTAGGGAGGGGCTGGACGCCCTTGGCATGGTCGGAGCGAGGTCAAAGAACCTGAAGGGAACATATGTACGCGTCATTAATGACGCGTCGTATACCCTTCAGGCAGTCTTTGACGAGCTCAGGCGGAGGACGGCCTCGGAGGAGACGCTGCTGCTGGAGAAGGAGGTCGGCAGGCAAGCGGCTCAGCTGGAGCTGCAGACGCGTAAGCTGGAGGAGCAGGCTGCGGAGATCAAGCAGCAGGCTCTCCAGCTAATGGAGTTAAGGGCGGAGATTGCGGCCTTGAGCAGGCCGGCGCCGGTGGCGCAGGCTGCTCCAACTCCCTCCATGGAGGCAGGGGGAGCGTCGCTCAAGGAGGAAGTGATGCGGGCGGTGAGGCTGGTCGTCGGCGAATTGGTGGCCGACCGGATCGCCCCAATCGAGGCCAGACTCGGCCGGGAAACCGCCCCCACTGTCGCCCCCTCCGACCCTGAGTTTCCTGCTCCGCGGACGGCCTCAGGTCTGTCCATGGAGGCAGCGGTGGCTCCACCACCGGCGTCGACGTCGCCTGCGCCTCTGCCCGGCTTGGATGTCCCCAAATCCAAGGGGAAGAAGAAGTCGGGCAGAGGCAAGAAGGGGAAGGCCGCTGCTGTTCCCGCAGCCGCTCCCTCAGCCGTGCCTGCGGCCCCTGAGTCACAACCTGTCCCGCCACCACCAGTCCCCACGGAGGAACCGTGGAACGTGGTGGCGGCAAAGAAGAAGAAGGAGAAGAAGAAGGGGAAGGCCGCCAAGGCGACCCCGGCTTCCACCCGGCGGCCTCCTCCTCCTCCTCCTACTCCACGCCGAGGGAAGCCCTCCGCTGCTCCCCAGAGCAAGCCCGGCGCCAACCTGCGTCCCCCGACGACGGCGGCTGTAGTTCTCACGCTACGGCCAGCGGCCGTTGAAGGGGGCGCTAGCTACGAGGCGCTAATAAAGGCCGCAAAGGCCTCTATTAAGTTGGCCCAGCTGGGGATCACGGAGGGCGTCAAAATCAAGACGGCCGCCACCGGAGCCCGCCTCCTCGAGATCGGAGGCGAGGATAGAGAGGCGAGGGCGGACCGCCTAGCGGCAAAGCTGCGAGAGGTCCTCCCTGCGGAGACGGTAACGGTCTCCAGGCCTGTGAGGTGTGCAGAACTGCGCATCTCCGGGCTGGATGACTCCGTCTCCGCGGCAGAGGTGGCGGCCAGCGTGGAGTCCGCCGGCGGGTGCCCCGAGGGTACCGCCAGACCCGGCTCTTTACACCGGGACTGGCGAGGCCTCGGGGTAGTGTTTGTGAAGTGCCCGGTGGCCGCGGCCAAGAAATTGGCTGCGACCGGGAGGCTTCTGGTGGGGTGGTCGGCGGCTCAGGTAAAGCTCGTCGACCCCAAGCCCCTTCGGTGTTACCGGTGCCTCCACACCGGGCACACGAAGGCCAAGTGCACCTCGGACGTGGACCGCAGCGACTACTGCTACCGTTGCGGCGCGCCGGGGCACCTAATGGCCCAGTGCTCTGCCGCCTTGCGCTGCGCTTTGTGCGAGGCGGCAGACAAGCCGGCGGATCACCGGCTTGGGAGTGCAGCGTGCACCACTCCCAAGCCGAAGAAGAAGAAGAGAAAGAAGAAGCCTCAAAAGGCAAAGCCCGTGGAGTCGGGGCAGAAGGCTGGCGGCGGCGTCATAGCCTCGTCTAGGCCCGATCCACCGTCCCCAAGGCCTGTAGAGGTAGCGCCGATGGTCACCGATTAGTGGGACTATCGGCGTGCTCCAGGCGAACCTAAACCACTGCGCCGCCGCTCAGGACCTTTACATCCAGAGCATGGCGCAGTGGCAGACCGGAGTAGGGATAATCACCGAGCCCTACCGACCTATCCCGCCCGATTCGCATTGGGCGGTTGACCGGGAGGGCTTGGTGGCTCTGGTCTCGCGCGCGGCTGCCGGTGCGCCCCCTTTATTGAGGATCAGGAGGGGGCGCTGTTGCGTGGCGGCCGCCGTGGGTTCGGTGACGGTGGTCGGAGTGTACTGCTCTCCGAATCGGAGCCTGTCTTGGTTCGAGCGTCTCCTGGAGGAGCTGGGAACGCTCGTGCGACAGGCTCACCCTTCACCCGTGCTCGTGGCTGGCGATTTCAACGCCAAGTCCACGGCATGGGGATCCCCCGCTACTTGTCCGCGGGGGGAGGCACTGGAAGATTGGTTGGTCTCGTCCGGGTTGATTCTGCTCAACCGGGGGACCGTCGACACGTGGGCGCGGCAACAGAGCGGGTCTATCGTGGACCTCACGTTCGCGTCCCCCGCTCTGGTGCCCCGTGTCCAAGGCTGGGAAGTCCTGGAGGGGGCGGAGACGTTATCGGACCACCGATACATTCGGTTCCGAATCTCCCCCCTTCCGGTTGCCCCGAACAGCCTGGGTGGTCCTCCGCGTGGGGAGGACAACCCGAGATGGGCCCTAAGGCGGCTGAACCGCGAGCGTCTCGCGGAGGCCGCCTTGGTCCAAAGTTGGATTCCAGTGCCGGAGGGTCCGGTGGATGTGGATGAGGAAGCCGATTGGCTCAACGCGGCCATGACGCAGGTGTGCGACGCTAGCATGCCTCGCGTCGGGCCCCCCTCTCCACATCGTAAGGTGTATTGGTGGTCGCCCCAGCTAGCGCAGCTCCGTGCTGCGTGCGTGGTGGCGCGCCGCAGGTACACCCGAAGCCGGCGAAGACGACGTCGCGACGGAGCCCTGGAGACTCGGCTGTACGACGCGTACAGGGAGGCGAGAGCCGCCCTGCGCGCGGAAATCGCCGAGTCCAAGAAAAGGGCTTGGGAGGCAATGCTGGAGTCGATCGACCGCGACCCGTGGGGGAGGCCGTATAGGACGGTGCGTCAAAAGCTCCGTCCCTGGGCCCCCCCGGTGACGCAATCGCTCCAGCCTGCGCTCGTGGAACAGATAGTAGCAGCTCTGTTCCCCGACCGGGGAGAGTTCACTCCCCCTCCCATGGTCGGCGAAGATGTCGCGGAGAGCAGTAGAGGACTTGTGCACGCGGAGGAAACAGCATCGCCCGAGGTCACTCCCGGGCATCTGAGGGCGGCGGTTGCAAGGCTCAAGGCCAAGAACACCGCCCCAGGGCCCGACGGTATTCCCGGTCGGGCCTGGGCATTGGCTCTGCCCGATGCCTTAGAAGAGAGAGTGGCACGGCTGTTTACCTCCTGCCTGGAACAGGGCAAGTTTCCCCGCAGGTGGAAGGTGGGGAAACTTGTCCTCATCAAGAAGGAGGGACGACCGGCGGATTCGCCTTCGGCCTATCGGCCCATCGTGTTGCTCGACGATATCGGGAAGGTGTTCGAGCGTGTGCTCGCCCACCGTATCGTCGAGCACCTGGACGGTCCCGGGCCGGGTCTCTGCGATGTCCAGTATGGTTTCCGCAGAGCCCGGTCGACGGTGGACGCGATCCGCCGGGTGCAGTCCCTAGTGAAGGACGCGGCTTCGGGGACCGGGGTGGTATTGGCGGTGAGTTTAGATATCGCCAATGCTTTTAACACCCTCCCCTGGAGCTGCATCCATGAGGCGCTGCGCTACCATCGTGTGCCGGACTGCCTGCGGAGGGTAGTTCTGTCCTACCTCTCCCAACGGGCAGTCACCTATCCGACACAGGATGGTGGCGCCGCTCTGAGAGCAATGTCGTGCGGCGTTCCGCAGGGCTCCGTTCTAGGACCCCTGCTTTGGAACGTCGGCTATGACTGGGTGCTGCGCGGTGCGACTCTTCGGGGGGTCAGCGTAACGTGTTACGCTGACGATACCCTCGTCACCGCGCAGGGGGATACCTACAGGGAGGCGGCTCTCAGAGCAACAGCCGGAGTGGCCCACTTCGTGAGGCGAATCCGCCTTATTGGGTTGGATGTCGCCTTGCAGAAGTCCGAGGCGGTTTGTTTTTCTTCCCCTCGGTCGGCGCCGCCGGCTGGAGCGCACATTGTGGTGGGCGGAGTGTCGATCGGCATACGAGGGGCGATGCGTTATTTGGGCATCGTCATCGATAGCCGATGGCGCTTCCGGGAGCACTTCCAGGGACTCGCGCCCCGACTCGTGGGTGCTGCGAGGGCGCTTGGTCGTTTGCTCCCGAATCTCGGTGGGCCCTCGGGCGGCTGCCGACGCCTTTACACGTCGGTGGTTCGCTCGATGGCACTATACGGGGCGCCCATATGGGTAGAGGCCCTCGACGCCGAAAATATCGCGCTGCTGCGACGGGCGCAGCGGGCGATGGCGTTGAGGGTCGTGAGAGGGTACGGCACGGTCTCGCTCGAGGCCGCGTGCGTGCTCGCAGGAACTCCACCATGGGACCTGGAGGCCGAGGTGTTGGCGGAAGTTTTCTGCCGGACCTCGGAGGCCAGGGCCCGGGGAGTCGGCCCGCCGCCGAGGGAGGTCGCGTGCTGGAGGGAGGACCTCCGGGGCGATCTTCTTAGGCGGTGGTCCGAGCGGTTGGAAGAGCCTCGCGCCGGTGTTCTGACCATCGACGCGATCCGACCCATCCTGCAGGAGTGGGTCGACAGGCGGCACGGGGCGGTCACCTTTCGCCTGGCGCAGATGCTCACCGGACACGGTTGTTTCGGTGAGTATCTGTTCCGGGTGGCCAAGAGGGAGCCGTCTCCGGTGTGCCACAGCTGCGGCCACCCCGCGGACACAGCCACGCACACGCTGGCGGAGTGCCCGGGGTGGAGCCGTCAACGCGCAGCTCTTGTCGACGTAGTCGGCGCCGACCTAACGCTCTCGGCCATCATCCAGGCGATGGTCGACAGTGAGGCGGCGTGGACGGCGATGATCACGTTCAGCGAGGACGTGATCTCGCTCAAGGAGGAGGCGGAGCGGATCAGGGAACTGGATCCTCTCGCTGATCCGATCCGCCGCAGGCGAGTCGGGCGAAGGCGGGCCGCGACGCTCCATCGCGGCCTTCCTCCTTGACGGGGACTCACGGCCCGCGGTACCAGGACTACCGCCGGCTGTGCAACGCCAGGTCCCCCAGGTCGGTAGTGTCGTGTCTGCACACTGTACCTAGTAGGATGTCGTCCCCCCTACCCATAGGGCGACACCACTGAAGGAAGCCCCTCCCGCTCTTTACACGGGAGGTGTGGCTGACCGCTGCGGGTGTTGTGGTTGTTGTGACCTTGTTCCCACGACACCCGCCCACTAGAAGCGGAGAAAGAGGACACCCCGGTTAGGTTTAGTCCGTGCGAGTCGGACATAACCCGCGTGCGTCCTGGCACGCGGGTATCCATAACGGATTCCCCCGGGTTAAAAAAAAAAAAAAAAAAAAAAAAAAAAAAAGGTTAGGTTAGGTTGCTCGGTACGGGGGCCCCCTTCATGGGGGCTGTATTAGGCAGTCTTCAGGCTGCCGAAGCCGGAACCCTGGCGCAAGTCAGAACCGGTGGGCACTGCCACGTGGCGGTGTCTGCGAGGAAGGACACCTCTATAAAAGAACCACTCGGTTGGAGCCTCCTGGCGTAGGCATTTTGCTGAAACCAGGAGGCGGGCCCGGTGTCTTCCCGTCACCGTGGCGAGTCGGGTTGGCCGGATGGGTGCGCCTGTTCGGTCGTTCGGCGTCGGCACGCAGCTCCGTTGTATCGGAGCTGTGGCGCCGTGATGGTGGTGTTCGGCCGAGTGGGCTTGCCTGCTCGGCCGTCCGGTGTTGTCCCGCCGGCGTTTGGCCGAGTGTGCGGGACCGAAGTGGAAGACAACCACGTTAAAAAACAAAAAAAAAAAAAAAAATTAATAAAAACATCAACAAAATGGATAAAAAGGTGAACTTGATAACTTTACACCAGGAGGGTACCGGTCGCTCCGCGATCGGAGAATCCCTCCATGGCGGGGAGTCAGCACACACTCAGGTGTGTGATGACTCACCGCCATGCAGTCCCATCGTATCTGGTGGGGACACAAGCCACCTAAACGCGACAGAACCGGGGAGCAGACCCAGCGCTCCCAAAAATGCGTCGAGTGCGTACACCGGTACGCGGAGCCGGCGCTCGCGAACATTTTACCGTTCGCCGGGCTCAGCAGGTGCCCAGGAGACGACCGAGGCGTCGCCTTTGGCGACGAGAGCCGGTCGGTCTCAGTCGAGGTCGCCGTCCCCGACAAGGACGAGCATAGTTAGTGGGGGATCGAAGGCAGAGGAGACCGAGGCGTCGCCTCTGGCGACGAGTGCCGGTCTCCCGCCGTCGAGGTCGCCGTCCCTCACGAGGACGGCCAAGAAGAGTGTGACGCCCGCAACCACACCCCGTGGCAGGAGACCCGTGGTGGTCCTGAAGCGGCTGTTCATACGCCCGACGAACGCCAGCGCCACCCGGGATCCATTGGAGGCTGGGGACGACGTCATGGTGCAGGAGGACCGGGGGAACCAGACGTTCTTCCGGGCGAGTCTCGGCACCCCGACCGGAGAGAACGTCGCCACGCCCCCGGTGTTCCAGCGGAAGCGGCAGGCATCGACGTCGCCCCCGGACACCACAAGTTCCGCGGACTCCGCGGCGGAAAGTGGTGAGAAGCCGAAACCCGCCAGAAAGCCCGGGAGTAAAAGGGGCAGGGGTCGCCCCCCTACCACGGGCCGGTACGTCGGCCTTGCGGCGGCGCAGGCCGAGCTCAACGCGCAGAGGCGCCTGGCGCTGGACCTCGACGCGGAGGAAGAGGTTGCGGCCAAGACAGCGGCCATCCGTCGCCGTCCTCCGTCGGAGAGCAAGCCGAGGGCCGAGGGCTACTCCTGTCCGGCGGAGTCAGCCCGGACAGCCCCGAGCGCGACCCTATGCCAGTGGGCTAGGGAGGGGCTGGACGCCCTCGGCATGGTTGGGGCGAGGTCGAAAAACCTGAAGGGTACATATGTACGCGTCATCAAGGACGCGTCGTGTACCCTTCAGGCAGTGTTCGACGAGCTCAGGCGGAGAACGGCGTCGGAGGAGACGCAGCTGCTGGAGCGGGAGGTCTCCAGGCAAGCGGCTCAGCTGGAGCTGCAGACCCGGAAGCTGGAGGAGCAGGCTGCGGAGATCAAGCAGCAAGCTCTCCAGCTAACGGAGCTGCGAACGGAGATTGCGGCCTTGAGCCGGCCGGCGGCAGTGGCACCGCCTCCTCCAACTTTCCCCGTGGAAGCAGGAGGGTCATCGCTCCAAGAGGAGGTAATGCGTGCGGTGAGGTTGGTCGTCGGCCAATTGGTGGCCGACCGGATTGCCCCAATTGAGGCCGGACTTGGCCGGGAGACCGACTCCAATGTCGCCCACTCCGATCCTGCGTTGCCTCCTCCGCGGATGGCCCCAGGCCAGTCCACGGAGGCAGCGGTGGCTCCACCACCGGTCTCAACGTCGCCTGCGCCTCTGCCCGGCTTGGATGTCCCCAAATCTAGGGGGAAGAAGAAGCCGGGCAGAGGTAAGAAGGGGAAGGCCGCTGCCGTTCCTGCAGCTGCTCCTGCGGCCGCTCCAGCAGCCCCGGAGCCCCGACCAGTCCCGCCACCACCAGTCCCCACGGAGGAACCGTGGAGCGTGGTGGCGGCCAAGAAGAAGGAGAAGAGGAAGGGGAAGGCCGCCAAGGCGACCCCGGCTTCCACCCGGCGGCCTCCTCCTCCTCCTCCTACTCCACGCCGGAGAAAGCCCTCCGCTGCTCCCCAGAGCAAGCCCGGCGCCAACCTGCGTCCCCCGTCGACGGCGGCTGTAGTTCTCACGCTACGGCCAGCTGCCGCCGAGGGGGGCGCTAGCTACGAGGCGCTCATTAAAGCTGCCAAGGCCTCCATTAAGTTGGCCCAGCTGGGGATAACGGAGGGCGTCAAAATTAAGACGGCCGCCACCGGAGCCCGCCTCTTCGAGATCGGAGGCGAGGATAGGGAGGCGAGGGCGGACCGCCTAGCGGCAAAGCTGCGAGAGGTCCTCCCTGCGGAGACGGTAACGGTCTCCAGGCCTGTGAGGTGTGCAGAACTGCGCATCTCCGGGCTGGATGACTCCGTCTCCGCGGCTGAGGTGGCGGCCAGCGTGGAGTCCGCCGGCGGGTGCCCCGAGGGTACGGCCAGACCCGGCTCTTTACACCGGGACTGGCGAGGCCTCGGGGTTGTGTTTGTCAAGTGCCCGGTGGCCGCGGCCAAGAAATTGGCTGCGACCGGGAGGCTACTGGTGGGGTGGTCGGCGGCTCAAGTGAAGCTCGTCGACCCCAAGCCCCTTCGGTGCTACCGGTGCCTCCACACCGGGCACACGAAGGCCAAGTGCACCTCGGACGTAGACCGCAGCGACTACTGCTACCGCTGCGGCGCGCCGGGGCACCTAATGGCCCAGTGCACTGCCGCCTTGCGCTGCGCTTTGTGCGAGGCGGCAGACAAGCCGGCGGATCACCGGCTTGGGAGTGCAGCGTGCACCACTCCCAAGCCGAAGAAGAAGAAAAGAAAGAAGAAGCCTCAAAAGGCAAAGCCCGTGGAGTCGGGGCAGAAGGCTGGCGGTGGCGTCATAGCCCCGTCTAGGCCCGATCCACCGTCCCCAAGGCCTGTAGAGGTAGCGCCGATGGTCACAGATTAGTGGGACTATCGGCGTGCTCCAGGCGAACCTAAACCACTGCGCCGCCGCTCAGGACCTTTACATCCAGAGCATGGCGCAGTGGCAGACCGGAGTAGGGATAATCACCGAGCCCTACCGACCTATCCCGCCCGACTCGCATTGGGCGGTTGACCGGGAGGGCTTGGTGGCTCTGGTCTCGCGCGCGGCTGCCGGTGCGCCCCCCTTATTGAGGATCAGGAGGGGGCGCTGTTGCGTGGCGGCCGCCGTGGGTTCGGTGACGGTGGTCGGAGCGTACTGCTCTCCGAATCGGAGCCTGTCTTGTTTCGAGCGTACCCTGGAGGAGCTGGGAACGCTCGTGCGACAGGCTCACCCTTCACCCGTGCTCGTGGCTGGCGATTTCAACGCCAAGTCCACGGCATGGGGATCCCCCGCTACTTGTCCGCGGGGGGAGGCACTGGAAGATTGGTTGGTCTCGTCCGGGTTGATTCTGCTCAACCGGGGGACCGTCGACACGCGGGTGCGGCAACAGAGCGGGTCTATCGTGGACCTCACGTTCGCGTCCCCCGCTCTGGTGCCCCGTGTCCAAGGCTGGGAAGTCCTGGAGGGGGTCGAGACGTTATCGGACCACCGATACATTCGGTTCCGAATCTCCCCCCTCCCGGTTGCCCCGAACAGCCTGGGTGGTCCTCCGCGTGGGGAGGACAACCCGAGATGGGCCCTAAGGCGGCTGAACCGCGAGCGTCTCGCGGAGGCCGCCTTGGTCCAGAGTTGGATTCCAGTGCCGGAGGGTCCGGTGGATGTGGATGAGGAAGCCGATTGGCTCAACGCGGCCATGACGCAGGTGTGCGACGCCAGCATGCCTCGCGTCGGGCCCCCCTCTCCACATCGTAAGGTGTATTGGTGGTCGCCCCAGCTAGCGCAGCTCCGTGCTGCGTGCGTGGCGGCGCGCCGCAGGTACACCCGAAGCCGGCGAAGACGACGTCGCGACGAAGCCCTGGAGACTCGGCTGTACGACGCGTACAGGGAGGCGAGAGCCGCCCTGCGCGTGGAAATCGCCGAGTCCAAGAAAAGGGCTTGGGAGGCAATGCTGGAGTCGATCGACCGCGACCCGTGGGGGAGGCCGTATAGGACGGTGCGTCAAAAGCTCCGTCCCTGGGCCCCCCCGGTGACGCAATCGCTCCAGCCTGCGCTCGTGGAACAGATAGTAGCAGCTCTGTTCCCCGACCGGGGAGAGTTCGCTCCCCCTCCCATGGTCGGCGACGATGTCGCGGAGAGCAGTAGAGGACTTGTGCACGCGGAGGAAGCAGCATCGCCCGAGGTCACTCCCGGGCATCTGAGGGCGGCGGTCGCAAGGCTCAAGGCCAAGAACACCGCCCCAGGGCCCGACGGTATTCCCGGTCGGGCCTGGGCATTGGCTCTGCCCGATGCCTTAGAAGAGAGAGTGGCACGGCTGCTTACCTCCTGCCTGGAACAGGGCAAGTTTCCCCGCAGGTGGAAGGTGGGGAAACTTGTCCTCATCAAGAAGGAGGGACGACCGGCGGATTCGCCTTCGGCCTATCGGCCCATCGTGTTGCTCGACGATATCGGGAAGGTGTTCGAGCGTGTGCTCGCCCACCGTATCGTCGAGCACCTGGACGGTCCCGGGCCGGGTCTCTGCGATGTCCAGTATGGTTTCCGCAGAGCCCGGTCGACGGTGGACGCGATCCGCCGGGTGCAGTCCCTAGTGAAGGACGCGGCTTCGGGGAACGGGGTGGTATTGGCGGTGAGCTTAGACATCGCCAATGCTTTTAACACCCTCCCCTGGAGCTGCATCCATGAGGCGCTGCGCTACCATCGTGTGCCGGACTGCCTGCGGAGGGTAGTTCTGTCCTACCTCTCCCAACGGGCAGTCACCTATCCGACACAGGATGGTGGCGTCGCTCTGAGAGCAATGTCGTGCGGCGTTCCGCAGGGCTCCGTTTTAGGACCCCTGCTGTGGAACGTCGGCTATGACTGGGTGCTGCGCGGTGCGACTCTTCGGGGGGTCAGCGTAACGTGTTACGCTGACGATACCCTCGTCACCGCGCAGGGGAATACCTACAGGGAGGCGGCTCTCAGAGCAACAGCCGGAGTGGCCCACTTCGTGAGGCGAATCCGCCTTATTGGGTTGGATGTCGCCTTGCAGAAGTCCGAGGCGGTTTGTTTTTCTTCCCCTCGGTCGGCGCCGCCGGCTGGAGCGCACATTGTGGTGGGCGGAGTGTCGATCGGCATACGAGGGGCGATGCGTTATTTGGGCATCGTCCTCGATAGCCGATGGCGCTTCCGGGAGCACTTCCAGGGACTCGCGCCCCGACTCGTGGGTGCTGCGAGGGCGCTTGGTCGTTTGCTCCCGAATCTCGGTGGGCCCTCGGGCGGCTGCCGACGCCTTTACACGTCGGTGGTTCGCTCGATGGCACTATACGGGGCGCCCATATGGGTAGAGGCCCTCGACGCCGAAAATATCGCGCTGCTGCGACGGGCGCAGCGGGCGATGGCGTTGAGGGTCGTGAGAGGGTACGGCACGGTCTCGCTCGAGGCCGCGTGCGTGCTCGCAGGAACTCCACCATGGGACCTGGAGGCCGAGGTGCTGGCGGAAGTTTTCTGCCGGACCTCTGAGGCCAGGGCCCGGGGAGTCGGCCCGCCGCCGAGGGAGGTCGCGTGCTGGAGGGAGGACCTCCGGGGCGATCTTCTTAGGCGGTGGTCCGAGCGGTTGGAAGAGCCTCGCGCCGGTGTTCTGACCATCGACGCGATCCGACCCATCCTGCAGGAGTGGGTCGACAGGCGGCACGGGGCGGTCACCTTTCGCCTGGCGCAGATGCTCACCGGACACGGTTGTTTCGGTGAGTATCTGTTCCGGGTGGCCAAGAGGGAGCCGTCTCCGGTGTGCCACAGCTGCGGCCACCCCGAGGACACAGCCACGCACACGCTGGCGGAGTGCCCGGGGTGGAGCCGTCAACGCGCAGCCCTTGTCGACGTAGTCGGCGCCGACCTAACGCTCTCGACCATCATCCAGGCGATGGTCGACAGTGAGGCGGCGTGGACGGCGATGATCACGTTCAGCGAGGACGTGATCTCGCTCAAGGAGGAGGCGGAGCGGATCAGGGAACTGGATCCTCTCGCTGATCCGATCCGTCGCAGGCGAGTCGGGCGAAGGCGGGCCGCGACGCTCCATCGCGGCCTTCCTCCTTGACGGGGACTCACGGCCCGCGGTACCAGGACTACCGCCGGCCGTGCAACGCCAGGTCCCCCCCCAGGTCGGTAGTGTCGTGTCTGCACACTGTACCTAGTAGGATGTAGTCCCCCCCTACCCATAGGACGACACCACTGAAGGAAGCCCCTCCCGCTCTTTACACGGGAGGTGTGGCTGACCGCTGCGGGTGTTGTGGTTGTTGTGACCTTGTTCCCACGACACCCGCCCACTAGAAGCGGAGAAAGAGGACACCCCGGTTAGGTTTAGTCCGTGCGAGTCGGACATAACCCGCGTGCGTCCTGGCACGCGGGTATCCATAACGGATTCCCCCGGGTTAAAAAAAAAAAAAAAAAAAAAAAAAAAAAAAAAAAAAAAAAAAAAAAAAAAAAAAAAAAAAAAAAAAAAAGGTTAGGTTAGGTTAGGTTAGGTTAGGTTAGGTTAGGTTAGGTTAGGTTGGGGTGCTAATGTCGGAGAACCTCCTCGTGTGCTCGCCCTTCCATCCGGGCGAGCCGGTGCACCCTGGGCAACACTGGGAACGACTTTACCAGTGGCTAATGCTCCGACACAGGGGGGGAAATCACGGTCCTGACCCGGCGTGGACAGGCGTGAGACGGCCACTCCTTGGACTTCTCGTTTATAGAAGCCCATTATGGAGTGGCCTGGGGCATACCGTACCTGAGCTCCCGCTCGGTACGGGGGCCCCCTTCACGGGGGCTGTATTAGGCAGTCTTCAGGCTGCCGAAGCCGGAACCCTGGCGCAAGTCAGAACCGGTGGGCACTGCCACGTGGCGGTGTCTGCGAGGAAGGACACCTCTATAAAAGAACCACTCGGTTGGAGCCTCCTGGCGTAGGCATTTCGCTGAAACCAGGAGGCGGGCCCGGTGTCTTCCCGACACCGTGGTGAGTCGTGTTGGCCGGATGGGTGCGCCTGTTCGGTCGTTCGGCGTCGGCCCGCAGCTCCGTTGTATCGGAGCTGTGGCGCCGTGATGGTGGTGTTGTTCGGCTGAGTGGGCTTGCTCGCTCAGCCGTCCGGTGTAGTCCCGCCGGCGTTTGGCCGAGTGCGCGGGACCAAAGTGGAAGACAACCACGTTAAAAAACAAAAATAGCAAACAAGACAATGAAAAAGGTGAACCCGAAAACTACACACCAGGAGGGTACCGGTCGCCCCGCGATCGGAGAATCCCTCCATGGCGGGGAGTCAGCACACACTCAGGTGTGTGATGACTCACCGCCATGCTGTCCCATCGTATCTGGTGGGGACACAGGCCACCTAAGCGTCCAAGAACTTGGGAGCAGACCCAGCGCTCCCAGAGCGTCGAGTGCGTACAGCGGTACGCGGAGCCGGCGCTCGCGAACGTTTTATCGTTCGCCGGGCTCATCAGGTGCCCAGGAGGAGACCGAGGCGTCGCCTTTGGCGACGAGAGCCGGTCGCTCTCCGTCGAGGTCGCCGTCCCCGACAAGGACGAGCACAGGCAGTGTGGGCATGCCATCGCAGCCTACGAACGAAAAGGAGACCGAGGCGTCGCCTCTGGCGACGAGTGCCGGTCTTCCGCCGTCGAGGTCGCCGTCCCTCACGAGGACAACCAAGAAGGGGGATGCCGCAGTTAGCGCCACAACCACACCCCGTGGTAGGAGACCCGTGGTGGTGCTGAAGAGGCTCTTCGTACACTCGATGTACCCCAGCTCCACCCGGGAGTCTTCGGAGGCCGAGGAGGACGTCATGGTGCAGGAGGACCGGGGGAACCAGACGTTCTTCCGAGCGAGTCTGGGTACCCCGACCGGGGAGAACGTCGCCACTCCCCCGGTGTTCCAGAGGAAGAGGCAGGCGTCCACGTCGCCCCCAGACACCACGAGCTCCGCGGGGTCTGCGGCGGAAAGCTGTGGCAAGCCTGAACCCGCCAGAAAGCCCGTAAGTAAAAGGGGCAGGGGTCGCCCCCCTACTACGGGTCGGTACGTCGGCCTTGCAGCGGCGCAGGCCGAGTTAAACGCGCAGAGGCGCCTGGCCCTGGACCTCGACGCGGAAGAAGAGGTTGCGGCCAAGACAGCGGCCATCCGCCGCCGTCCTCCGTCGGAGAGCAAGCCGAGGGCCGAGGGCTACTCCTGCCCGGCGGAGTCAGCGCGGACAGCGCCGAGCGCGACTCTCTGCCAGTGGGCTAGGGAGGGGCTGGACGCCCTCGGCATGGTCGGGAAAAGGTCGAAGAACCTGAAGGGAACTTATGTACGCGTCATTAATGACGCGTCGTATACCCTTCAGGCGGTCTTTGACGAGCTCAGGCGGAGGACGGCCTCGGAGGAGACGCTGCTACTTGAAAAGGAGGTTGGCAGGCAGGCGGCCCGGCTGGAGCTGCAGACCCGGAAGCTGGAGGAGCAGGCTGCGGAGATCAAGCAGCAAGCTCTCCAGCTAACGGAGCTGAGAGCCGAGATTGCGGCCTTGAGCCGGCCGGCGGCAGTGGCGCCGCCTGCTCCAACATGCCCCATGGAAGCAGGGGGGTCCTCGCTTAAGGAGGAGGTTATGCGGGCGGTGAGGCTGGTCGTCGGCGAGTTGGTGTCCGACCGAATCGCACCGATCGAGGCCAGACTTGGCCGAGAGACCCGACCTAGTGTCGCCTCCTCCGAACCTGTCTTGTTTTCTCCGCGGACGGCCCCCGGCCAGTCCATGGAGGCAGTGGTGGCTCCACCACCACCGGTTTCTACGTCGCCTGCGCCTCTGCCCGGCTTGGATGTCCCCAAATCCAAGGGGAAGAAGAAGTCGGGCAGAGGCAAGAAGGGGAAGGCCGCTGCTGTTCCCGCAGCTGCCCCTGCGGCCGCTCTTGCGGCCCCGGAGCCCCGACCAGCCCCGCCACCACCAGTCCCCACGGAGGAACCGTGGAATGTGGTGGCGGCAAAGAAGAAGAAGGAGAAGAAGAAGGAGAAGGCCGCCAAGGCGACCCCGGCTTCCACCCGGCGGCCTCCTCCTCCTCCTCCTACTTCACGCCGAGGGAAGCCCTCCGCTGCTCCCCAGAGCAAGCCCGGCGCCAACCTGCGTCCCCCGACGACGGCGGCTGTAGTTCTCACGCTACGGCCAGCGGCCGTTGAAGGGGGCGCTAGCTACGAGGCGCTAATAAAGGCCGCAAAGGCCTCTATTAAGTTGGCCCAGCTGGGGATCACGGAGGGCGTCAAAATCAAGACGGCCGCCACCGGAGCCCGCCTCCTCGAGATCGGAGGCGAGGATAGAGAGGCGAGGGCGGACCGCCTAGCGGCAAGGCTGCGAGAGGTCCTCCCTGCGGAGACGGTAACGGTCTCCAGGCCTGTGAGGTGTGCAGAACTGCGCATCTCCGGGCTGGATGACTCCGTCTCCGCGGCAGAGGTGGCGGCCAGCGTGGAGTCCGCCGGCGGGTGCCCCGAGGGTACTGCCAGACCCGGCTCTTTACACCGGGACTGGCGAGGCCTCGGGGTAGTGTTTGTTAAGTGCCCGGTGGCCGCGGCCAAGAAATTGGCTGCGACCGGGAGGCTACTGGTGGGGTGGTCGGCGGCTCAAGTGAAGCTCGTCGACCCCAAGCCCCTTCGGTGTTACCGGTGCCTCCACACCGGGCACACGAAGGCCAAGTGTACCTCGGACGTAGACCGCAGCGACTACTGCTACCGCTGCGGCGCGCCGGGGCACCTAATGGCCCAGTGCTCTGCCGCCTTGCGCTGCGCTTTGTGCGAGGCGGCAGACAAGCCGGCGGATCACCGGCTTGGGAGTGCAGCGTGCACCACTCCCAAGCCGAAGAAAAAGAAGAAGAAGAAGAAGAAGCCTCAAAAGGCAAAGCCCGTGGAGTCGGGGCAGAAGGCTGGCGGTGGCGTCATAGCCCCGTCTAGGCCCGATCCACCGTCCCCAAGGCCTGTAGAGGTAGCGCCGATGGTCACCGATTAGTGGGACTATCGGCGTGCTCCAGGCGAACCTAAACCACTGCGCCGCCGCTCAGGACCTTTACATCCAGAGCATGGCGCAGTGGCAGACCGGAGTAGGGATAATCACCGAGCCCTACCGACCTATCCCGCCCGATTCGCATTGGGCGGTTGACCGGGAGGGCTTGGTGGCTCTGGTCTCGCGCGCGGCTGCTGGTGCGCCCCCCTTATTGAGGATCAGGAGGGGGCGCTGCTGCGTGGCAGCCGCCGTGGGTTCGGTGACGGTGGTCGGAGCGTACTGCTCTCCGAATCGGAGCCTGTCTTGTTTCGAGCGTACCCTGGAGGAGCTGGGAACGCTCGTGCGACAGGCTCACCCTTCACCCGTGCTCGTGGCTGGCGATTTCAACGCCAAGTCCACGGCATGGGGATCCCCCGCTACTTGTCCGCGGGGGGAGGCACTGGAAGATTGGTTGGTCTCGTCCGGGTTGATTCTGCTCAACCGGGGGACCGTCGACACGCGGGTGCGGCAACAGAGCGGGTCTATCGTGGACCTCACGTTCGCGTCCCCCGCTCTGGTGCCCCGTGTCCAAGGCTGGGAAGTCCTGGAGGGGGTCGAGACGTTATCGGACCACCGATACATTCGGTTCCGAATCTCCCCCCTCCCGGTTGCCCCGAACAGCCTGGGTGGTCCTCCGCGTGGGGAGGACAACCCGAGATGGGCCCTAAGGCGGCTGAACCGCGAGCGTCTCGCGGAGGCCGCCTTGGTCCAAAGTTGGATTCCAGTGCCGGAGGGTCCGGTGGATGTGGATGAGGAAGCCGGTTGGCTCAACGCGGCCATGACGCAGGTGTGCGACGCCAGCATGCCTCGCGTCGGGCCCCCCTCTCCACATCGTAGGGTGTATTGGTGGTCGCCCCAGCTAGCGCAGCTCCGCGCTGCGTGCGTGGCGGCGCGCCGCAGGTACACCCGAAGCCGGCGAAGACGACGTCGCGACGAAGCCCTGGAGACTCGGCTGTACGACGCGTACAGGGAGGCGAGAGCCGCCCTGCGCGCGGAAATCGCCGAGTCCAAGAAAAGGGCTTGGGAGGCAATGCTGGAGTCGATCGACCGCGACCCGTGGGGGAGGCCGTATAGGACGGTGCGTCAAAAGCTCCGTCCCTGGGCCCCCCCGGTGACGCAATCGCTCCAGCCTGCGCTCGTGGAACAGATAGTAGCAGCTCTGTTCCCCGACCGGGGAGAGTTCGCTCCCCCTCCCATGGTCGGCGACGATGTCGCGGAGAGCAGTAGAGGGCTTGTGCACGCGGAGGAAACAGCATCGCCCGAGGTCACTCCCGGGCATCTGAGGGCGGCGGTTGCAAGGCTCAAGGCCAAAAACACCGCCCCAGGGCCCGACGGTATTCCCGGTCGGGCCTGGGCATTGGCTCTGCCCGATGCCTTAGAAGAGAGAGTGGCACGGCTGTTTACCTCCTGCCTGGAACAGGGCAAGTTTCCCCGCAGGTGGAAGGTGGGGAAACTTGTCCTCATCAAGAAGGAGGGACGACCGGCGGATTCGCCTTCGGCCTATCGGCCCATCGTGTTGCTCGACGATATCGGGAAGGTGTTCGAGCGTGTGCTCGCCCACCGTATCGTCGAGCACCTGGACGGTCCCGGGCCGGGTCTCTGCGATGTCCAGTATGGTTTCCGCAGAGCCCGGTCGACGGTGGACGCGATCCGCCGGGTGCAGTCCCTAGTGAAGGACGCGGCTTCGGGGAACGGGGTGGTATTGGCGGTGAGTATAGACATCGCCAATGCTTTTAACACCCTCCCCTGGAGCTGCATCCATGAGGCGCTGCGCTACCATCGTGTGCCGGACTGCCTGCGGAGGGTAGTTCTGTCCTACCTCTCCCAACGGGCAGTCACCTATCCGACACAGGATGGTGGCGCCGCTCTGAGAGCAATGTCGTGCGGCGTTCCGCAGGGCTCCGTTTTAGGACCCCTGCTGTGGAACGTCGGCTATGACTGGGTGCTGCGCGGTGCGACTCTTCGGGGGGTCAGCGTAACGTGTTACGCTGACGATACCCTCGTCACCGCGCAGGGGGATACCTACAGGGAGGCGGCTCTCAGAGCAACAGCCGGAGTGGCCCACTTCGTGAGGCGAATCCGCCTTATTGGGTTGGATGTCGCCTTGCAGAAGTCCGAGGCGGTTTGTTTTTCTTCCCCTCGGTCGGCGCCGCCGGCTGGAGCGCACATTGTGGTGGGCGGAGTGTCGATCGGCATACGAGGGGCGATGCGTTATTTGGGCATCGTCCTCGATAGCCGATGGCGCTTCCGGGAGCACTTCCAGGGACTCGCGCCCCGACTCGTGGGTGCTGCGAGGGCGCTTGGTCGTTTGCTCCCGAATCTCGGTGGGCCCTCGGGCGGCTGCCGACGCCTTTACACGTCGGTGGTTCGCTCGATGGCACTATACGGGGCGCCCATATGGGTAGAGGCCCTCGACGCCGAAAATATCGCGCTGCTGCGACGGGCGCAGCGGGCGATGGCGTTGAGGGTCGTGAGAGGGTACGGCACGGTCTCGCTCGAGGCCGCGTGCGTGCTCGCAGGAACTCCACCATGGGACCTGGAGGCCGAGGTGTTGGCGGAAGTTTTCTGCCGGACCTCTGAGGCCAGGGCCCGGGGAGTCGGCCCGCCGCCGAAGGAGGTCGCGTGCTGGAGGGAGGACCTCCGGGGCGATCTTCTTAGGCGGTGGTCCGAGCGGTTGGAAGAGCCTCGCGCCGGTGTTCTGACCATCGACGCGATCCGACCCATCCTGCAGGAGTGGGTCGACAGGCGGCACGGGGCGGTCACCTTTCGCCTGGCGCAGATGCTCACCGGACACGGTTGTTTCGGTGAGTATCTGTTCCGGGTGGCCAAGAGGGAGCCGTCTCCGGTGTGCCACAGCTGCGGCCACCCCGAGGACACAGCCACGCACACGCTGGCGGAGTGCCCGGGGTGGAGCCGTCAACGCGCAGCTCTTGTCGACGTAGTCGGCGCCGACCTAACGCTCTCGACCATCATCCAGGCGATGGTCGACAGTGAGGCGGCGTGGACGGCGATGATCACGTTCAGCGAGGACGTGATCTCGCTCAAGGAGGAGGCGGAGCGGATCAGGGAACTGGATCCTCTCGCTGATCCGATCCGCCGCAGGCGAGTCGGGCGAAGGCGGGCCGCGACGCTCCATCGCGGCCTTCCTCCTTGACGGGGACTCACGGCCCGCGGTACCAGGACTACCGCCGGCTGTGCAACGCCAGGTCCCCCAGGTCGGTAGTGTCGTGTCTGCACACTGTACCTAGTAGGATGTCGTCCCCCCTACCCATAGGACGACACCACTGAAGGAAGCCGCACCTCCCGCTCTTTACACGGGAGGTGTGGCTGACCGCTGCGGGTGTTGTGGTTGTTGTGACCTTGTTCCCACGACACCCGCCCACTAGAAGCGGAGAAAGAGGGCACCCCGGTTAGGTTTAGTCCGTGCGAGTCGGACATAACCCGCGTGCGTCCTGGCACGCGGGTATCCATAACGGATTCCCCCGGGTTAAAAAAAAAAAAAAAAAAAAAAAAAAGGTTAGGTTAGGTTAGGTTGGGGCACGCCCCAAGTGATATCGTTTACGTCCCTGTCGTGTGCCCTGGACCCCAACGTGACCACCGTAACGGAGTGGCACGTTGGGTGACTAAACTTCGATATCATTACTTGTGGCTATTTGGAGTGCTGTCAACAGCGATCCTACGCTGTCAGAGCTGCTCTTTTCTGCTCTTTTCGTCTCTGCTTTGTGACCCTCTCCACTTGGTGCGCGGTAACGCAGTGGCCAGTGGGAGGTGACTACTTCGCGGCTCTCCTTTTTGAACTTGTTTGTTTTTGATCGATTTTCTTTTCGATCCCATACTTACTGACTTGGCTTACCTACCGGACTCGATACCAATTGTGTTTTTGATTCGTTGTTTTGGTTTTGTGTTGTGATCCTTCTTTGTTTTTGTTGTTGTTGGCAAACAATTTTTTCTCCAACGGAATCAGTCTTGGGCCGTGCCCTTGACTGGTCCATGTCGGAGACGTCGGAGTCGTCGGACAGGAGAGGGGAGGCTTTTCGGAAAGTCTCCCCAATCCCCCGACATTCCAGAACTAAGGAGGTTGCTGGCTCCGGTTCCAGGCAGCGAACCACCAGCGACGATTCTGCTAGTAGAAAGAGGAAGGAGTCAGACTCCGACGTGGATCTCACGTCGGAGTTTCCGTTCGTCGTCCTCCCGAAGGTGATGCGCAGTCGGACCGGTAGAGGGAACTGCCATAGCGCTGGTTCGTCTCAAGTCGGACGCGAGAAGGAGGCGTTCATGGTGGACGCGGACTCCGACTCCACCGTGACGGAAGTGGAGAAGGACCAGACGCGCTCCCCCAGAAAACTAGCGGGAAGGAGGTCGCCAGACCTCACGGTACAGGACCTTTTAGACAAGGCGAAGGTCGCCTCAGAGAGGATTTGGACGTTGGCATCTAAGTCCAAGAATCTCAAGGGCACCATCGTGAAGGACCTAAAGGACACCTCCACGGCGATGTTTGGACTAGTTAAGTCCATCGCCGAAAGGTCCGCAAGCGATGAGCTAAGCAGGGTGCAGGCGGACAACAAGCGGCTGAGGGGCCAGCTGTCCGTCGCCCAGGTCGAGGTGGCCGCGCTCAGGCTAGCATTTGCTGAGCGCGGCAACCAAAGGAAGAGCCCTGCTGCTGACACCGCTGAGGAGACGCAGGCCAGCAAGCCTAGGGAAGGAGTCACCAGGTCTGAGCTGGCCAACGTGATGGACCGCTTCCAGCGAGAGCTCAGCGAGCAGTTCGGGCGCATCGTTGGTGCCCGTTTGGAGGGCCTTGAGGTGGATGGCCGGCTCCTTCCAGCCGTCTCACACCGTCCAGCCTTAGCTTGTGACACCCGCAGAAGGAGCCACGAGCGGGCAAAGGCGCCTACAACTCTTGCCCCACCGGCGAACATGCCAAAGGAGGCAAGAGCCAAAAAGGTGGCCAAACCGAAGGCCGTAGCAGCGGGGTCAGGGCGAGCTGCGGAGCAGACGGCGGGTCCCTCCCACCAGGAGACACCCGTGGTCCTGGAAGGCTGGACGACAGTTGTGGGGCGGGCAAAGACTAAAAAGTCTGCGCCAGCCCCCACTGCCTCCAAGACTCCAAAAAAGAAGCCCTCAAGGCCAAAGCCACCAAAGTCCTTAGCGGTGGTCGTCGCCCTGAAGCCAGAGGCAGTGGCAGAGGGCATTACTTACAGGGATGCCATCGCTAAGGCAAAGCAATCGGTCAGTTTGCAAGAGCTGGGAATTGGCTCGACCAAATTCCGGACGGGGATAACGGGGGCTCGAATCATCGAGCTCCCTAAGGAGGTCACTGCCGCCCAGGCGGATAGCCTCGCGGCCAGGATCGGCCAAGCTCTTGGGGATGCCGCCAAGGTGACACGCCCCAGGAAAATGGCCAACGTCCGGATATCCGGCCTGGACGACTCGGCGACACCGGAGGAAATCCGCTTGGCGCTGGCGGAAAAAACCGGAGTCTCCCCGGAGGAATTTAAGGTCGGGCTAATTACCCTCGGGTACACTGGGGTGGGCTCTACGATTATTGCCTGCCCCATCGAAACCATTGGCAAGCTGGCGGAAGCAGGTCGGCTCTGTGTGGGCTGGAGCGCTGCCTCCATTAGGGTCCTGGAGCAGCGTCCAATGCGGTGCCACCGGTGCTACGGCATTGGACACCCGCAGCAACTATGCCCCTCCAGCAAAGACCGCAGCGGAGTATGTTTTCGCTGCGGAGAAGAGGGGCATATCTCCAGGGACTGCGCAGGCCCAATTTGCTGCGCGGTGTGCAAGGACCGGGGCCTGGCATCGGGTCACCGCATGGGGGGCGCAAACTGCAACCCACCTCCAACCAAGGGCCGCCCGCTACAATGGGCAGCAACCCGCCGTTCCCAGGCCACGTCGGCCGCCCCTGTAGAAACGCCTATGGAAACCAATAATGCCAGTTAGGCCCATAGGCAAATTTCTACAGGGGAACGTGAACCTCTCGGTCGCAGCACAGGACCTCTTGTGCCAGACTGCGGCCGAGTGGAACATAGACGTAGCTGTGATTTCGGAGCCAAACTCTGTGCCCCGGACCCACAAGTGGGCCGGGTCGGTGGATGGCTCCGCAGCTATTTACTTCCCCGGCGTGGCCTCCACTCACTCCGTTGTGGAGAGAGGAGCGGGCTTTGTGGCAGCTCGATGGGGAGGAGTAGTGGTGATTTCCACATACTTCTCCCCAAACCGCAGCCGGGCCGACTTCGAGTCGTTCCTGGTTGCGGTGGAAGGCGTCATTCTTCGGGTGGCCCCCATTCCGGTGCTGGTGGCTGGGGACCTCAACGCGTGGTCTTGCGCTTGGGGTTCTACCAGGACCAGCGTCCGCGGTGGTGTTCTGGAGTCCTGGGTTCTGTCCTTGGGACTCCAGATTCTCAACAGAGGCACCACCCCAACCTGCGTCCGGCCGCAAGGCACGTCCAGAGTGGACGTGACCTTTGCCGCCCCATCACTTGCCGCCCGTATCAGGGACTGGCGGGTGATGGAAGAAGCGGTGACCCTATCGGACCACCGGTACGTCCGATATGAGGTCTCCCCGGCATCCTCCGGGACTCCTATTCAGCTGAGTCCCGGCACACCTTTCCCGAGGTGGGCACTCACCCGCCTTCGGCCTGATGTGGCGGAGGAGGCAGCGATGGTGAGAGCGTGGGCCGAGGTGCCCGACACCATCGCTGAGGATGCCGACGGCATGGCGGACCTTTTCGCGGACGACATTAAGGTTGTCTGCGACGCCGCCATGCCGAGGACGCAGGCCTGCCCCCGAAGCAGGGGGCAGGTATACTGGTGGACGCAGGAACTGTCCAACCTGCGTTCCGCCAGTATGGGGGCCAGACGCGCCTACCAACGTTACCGTAGGCGCGCCCGAAGAACGCCCGGTGTAGAGGAATCTCTACATTGGGCGTACCAGGACGCCAACAGGGCCCTGCGGACGGCAATCTGCAGGGCCAAGGAGGATGCCTGGGACCAGTTCCTGGGCATCCTCGACAGCGACCCATGGGGTAAGCCATACAGGACGATTAGGGGGAAGTTCTCTACTCCAGCTTCCCCCACCTCCTGTATGGAGCCTGGGCTGCTGCGGAGGGTGCTGGGGACGCTGTTCCCCAACCCTGGACCGTTCGCACCTCCGCGCATGCGCAGGCCAACCGCTGAGCTCGTTTTGGGGGAGCGGGTCGACGGCCCTCCAGTGTCGGACGCTGAGTTCGACACAATCCGATTGAGACTCCGGCGCAAACGCAAGGCGCCGGGGCCGGATGGGGCCCCCTCCAAGGTGATGGCTATCGCCTTGGGGCCCCTGGAGGACCGGTACCGCGCAGTGCTCAACACCTGCATTGCGACGGCCCGCTTCCCCAGACGATGGAGAGTAGGGCGGCTCTGCCTACTCCGTAAGGAGAGCCGTCCAGCGGATGCCCCAGAGGGTTACCGTCCGGTGGTGTTGCTGGATGAGGCGGGGAAGGCTTTCGAGAAGATTCTCGCCTCCCGCATCATCCAGCACCTGGAGGGCGGGGGTCCGGACCTGGCAGAGTGCCAATACGGATTCCGCACCGGACGGTCCACGATCGACGCGGTGAGCCGCCTCAAGAGGTGGACTGAGGTGGCTATGGCCAGGGGGGAGGTGGTGATCGCGGTGTCCTTGGACATCGCGAACGCGTTCAACACCATCCCCCACGAGTGTATCACGGAGGCACTCAAGTACCATCGAGTGCCTTCGTACCTCCGCGCCATTGTTGGGGACTACCTGCAGGACAGGATGGTCCTCTGCGAGAGCGCGGAGGGCCGCGTCGAGTCGTGGAGAGTGGCGGCAGGAGTACCCCAGGGTTCCGTATTAGGCCCTCTACTATGGAACCTGGGGTACAATTGGGTTCTGCGGGGTTTGATGCCGCCGCGCATGGATGTCATCTGCTTCGCGGATGACACGCTGGTCGCGGCGGCAGCGAATGGTTGGGACGAGGCGGTCCACCTTGCGTCGTTCGGCACCTCCTTGGTCGTCCAGCGCATCCGCCTCCTGGGTCTGGAAGTGGCCCTCAATAAGACGAGGGCCATCTCCTTCCATGCCCCCCGACGCGGAACCCCACTGGGGCTCGAAGTCCGAGTGGTGGGGGTCCAAATCCCAGTCGAGGCACATGCAAAGTACCTCGGCCTTACATTGGACCCCCGGTGGAGCTTCGAGGAGCACTTCAAGCTCCTCGCTCCCCGGCTGTGCGCCGCCGCAGCCGGCCTTGGACGGCTCCTCCCCAATGTGGGAGGGCCCAATGCCAGGTGCCGTCGGCTGTATCACGGGGTGATACGGTCGATGGCACTGTACGGAGCACCGGTGTGGGCTGAGTGCCTCACACCCCGCACGCGAGCCCTCTTGCGCAGGCCGCAAAGGGTGATCGCGACCCGAGCCGTGCGGGCATACCGCACGGTGAGTCACGGGGCGGCCTGCGTACTAGCGGCCACGCCTCCTCTGGATGTCGATGCACTTGTGCTTGCGGAGGTGTATCGGCACAGAGTCGAGGCGCGCCAACGGGGTGAAAGGCCTGCTCTGGAAGACATAGAGCAGGCCCGAAGTGAGGCGCAGAGAGAGGCCCTACACCGGTGGGAGGAGGCGCTCGCCAACCCGACCGCTGGGCACCGGACGATAGCGGCATTCCGTCCGGTGTTGGAGGAGTGGGTGGGGCGCCAACGAGGCGGCCTCACTTTCCGCCTGGTGCAGATTTTGACCGGACACGGCTGTTTCGGTCACTATCTGTACCGGGTGGCCAGAAGGGAGGAGACGCCGCAGTGTCATCACTGCGGCGATCCCGACGACACTGCCGACCACACCTTGCTGGTGTGTTCGGCATGGCAAAATGAGCGCCGCGAACTTACTGCGGCGCTCGGCGGGAGAAGCCTCTCGCTTCCAAGTATGGTCGAAGCCATGCTTGGCAGCGATGAGGCGTGGGAGGCTGTCGCTGACTTCGCCGAGATGGTAATCTCGGCGAAGGAGGCCGCGGAGAGGGAGCGGGAGGAGGACGCTCTAGCCGCTCCTCTCCGGCGTAGACGTACGGGTCGGAGGAGACGGGTGAACCCGTAAACGCCCGTCTTCATCGACCTGGAGGTTCGACCAGCCTGCGTCAAGTGGCACTGACGCAGGCATTGCACGTGGTCACCACGTCTGGGGATTATCTCGGCTCTCCCGGGTAATCCCCCATCGGCGCAGTAGCCCGGCACATAGGCCGGGCGGCCCGGGGGTGTTTTGGTGAATTGCTCTGCAGGTCCCAAAATACCTCCACAAAGGGCAGGAAGGGAAGCCGGGGAGTTTTAGTGGGTATTCCCAGTGCCAACACCATCAGGCGCTGGGCGACCCCCACACAAACCCCACTGTCGAGCCAGGGCAGTGGGAAGTCCGTAAGCGGATCTCTCCCCGTAAAAAAAAAAAAAAAAAAAAGGTTAGGTTAGGTTAGGTTAGGTTAGGTTAGGTTAGGTTAGGTTAGGTTAGGTTAGGTTAGGTTAGGTTGGGGTGCCAATGTCGGAGAACCTCCTCGAGTGCTCGCCCTTCCATCTGGGCGAGCCGGTGCACCCTGGGCAACACTGGGAACGACTTTACCAGTGGCTAATGCTCCGACACAGGGGGGGAAATCACGGTCCTGACCCGGCGTGGACAGGCGTGACACGGCCACTCCTTGGACTTCTCGTTTATAGAAGCCCATTATGGAGTGGCCTGGGGCATACCGTACCTGAGCTCCCGCTCGGTACGGGGGCCCCCTTCACGGGGGCTGTATTAGGCAGTCTTCAGGCTGCCGAAGCCGGAACCCTGGCGCAAGTCAGAACCGGTGGGCACTGCCACGTGGCGGTGTCTGCGAGGAAGGACACCTCTATAAAAGAACCACTCGGTTGGAGCCTCCTGGCGTAGGCATTTCGCTGAAACCAGGAGGCGGGCCCGGTGTCTTCCCGACACCGTGGTGAGTCGTGTTGGCCGGATGGGTGCGCCTGTTCGGTCGTTCGGCGTCGGCCCGCAGCTCCGTTGTATCGGAGCTGTGGCGTCGCGATGGTGGTGTTCGGCTGGGTGGGCTTGCTCGCTCAGCCGTCCGGTGTTGTCCCGCCGGCGTTTGGCCGAGTGTGCGGGACCAAAGTGGAAGACAACCACGTTAAAAAACAAAATAAACTACAAAAATGAAAAAGGTGAACCTTCCAACAACACACCAGGAGGGTACCGGTCGCCCCGCGACCGGAGAATCCCTCCATGGCGGGGAGTCAGCACACACTCAGGTGTGTGATGACTCACCGCCATGCAGTCCCATCGTATCTGGTGGGGACACAGGACACCTCAACGCGACAGGACCGGGGAGCAGACCCAGCGCTCCCAAAACAGCGCCGAGTGCGTACACCGGTACGCGGAGCCGGCGCTCGCGAACGTTTTTTCGTTCGCCGGGCTCAGCAGGTGCCCAGGAGACGACCGAGGCGTCGCCTTTGGCGACGAGAGCCGGTCGCTCTCAGTCGAGGTCGCCGTCCCCGACAAGGACGAGCACAGCGAAGGCAGATGAGACCGAGGCGTCGCCTTTGGCGACGAGTGCCGGTCTGCCGCCGTCGAGGTCACCGTCCCTCACGAGGACGGCCAAGAAGAAGGGGGATGTGACGCCCGCCACCACACCCCGGGGCAGGAGACCCGTGGTGGTCCTGAAGCGTTTATTTATACGCTCGATGAACCCCAGCTCCACCCGGGATTCATCGGAGGCTGAGGACGACGTGATGGTGCAGGAGGACCGGGGGAATCAAACATTCTTCCGAGCGAGCCTTGGCACCCCCACCGGGGAGAACGTCGCCACACCTCCGGTGTTTCAGAGGAAGCGGCAGGCGTCGCCGTCGCCCCCAGAGACCACAAGCTCCGCAGAGTCTGCGAAAGAAAGTGGTGGGAAGCCGGAACCCGCCAGGAAGCCCGTGAGCAAAAGGGGCAGGGGTCGCCCCCCTACCACGGGCCGGTACGTCGGCCTCGCAGCCGCGCAGGCCGAGCTGAACGCGCAGAGGCGCCTGGCCCTGGACCTCGACGCGGAGGAGGAGCTTGCGGCCAAGGCAGCGGCCATCCGCCGCCGTCCTCCGTCGGAGGGCAAGCCGAGGGCGGAGAACTACTCCTGCCCGGCGGAGTCAACGCGCACAGCACCGAGCGCGATCCTGTGCCAGTGGGCTAAGGAGGGCCTGGACGCCCTCGGCATGGTCGGGGCAAGGTCGAAGAACCTGAAGGGTACATATGTACGCGTCATCAATGACGCGTCGTGTACCCTTCAGGCAGTCTTCGACGAGCTGAGACGGCGGACGGCCTCGGAGGAGACGCTGCTGCTGGAGAAGGAGGTCGGCAGGCAAGCGGCTCTGCTGGAGCGGCAGACTCGCCAGCTGGAGGAGCAGGCTGCCGAGATTAAGCAGCAGGCCCTGGAATTAACACAGCTGAGGGCGGAGATTGCGGCCTTGAGCAGGCCGGCGGCAGTGGCGCAGGCTGCTCCAGCTTGCCCCAGGGAGGCACCATCGCTCAAGGAGGAGGTGATGCGGGCGGTGAGGTTGGTCGTCGGCGAATTGGTGGCCGACCGGATCGCCCCAATCGAGGCCAGACTCGGCCGGGAAACCGCGTCCAGCGTCGCCCCCTCCGATCCTGTGTCGCCTCCTCCGCGGACGGATCCAGGCCTGTCCGTAGTTCCACCACCAACTGCTTCGACGTCGCATGCGCCTCTGCCCGGCTTGGATGTCCCCAAATCCAAGGGGAAGAAGAAGCCGGGCAGAAGCAAGAAGGGGAAAGCCGCTGCCGTCCCTGCAGCCGCTCCTGCAGCCGCTCCTGCAGCCGCTCCTGCAGCCGTCCGTGCAGCCCCTGAGTCCCGACCAGTTCCGCCGCCACCAGTCCCCACGGAGGAACCGTGGAGTGAGGTGGCGGCGAGGAAGAAGGGAAAGAAGAAGGAGAAGGCCGCCAAGGCGACCCCGGCTTCCACCCGGCGGCCTCCTCCTCCTCCTCCTACTCCACGCAGAGGGAAGCCCTCCGCTGCTCCCCAGAGCAAGCCCGGCGCCAACCTGCGTCCCCCGACGACGGCGGCTGTAGTTCTTACGCTACGGCCAGCGGCCGCCGAAGGGGGCGCTAGCTACGAGGCGCTCATCAAGGCAGCCAAGGCCTCCATAAAGCTGGCCCAGCTGGGGATCACGGAGGGCGTGAAGATCAAGACGGCCGCCACCGGAGCCCGCCTCCTCGAGATCGGAGGCGAGGATCGAGAGGCGAGGGCGGACCGTCTAGCAGCAAGGCTGCGAGAGGTCCTCCCTGCGGAGACGGTAACGGTCTCCAGGCCTGTGAGGTGTGCAGAACTGCGCATCTCCGGGCTGGATGACTCCGTCTCCGCGGCAGAGGTGGCGGCCAGCGTGGAGTCCGCCGGCGGGTGCCCCGAGGGTACCGCCAGACCCGGCTCTTTACACCGGGACTGGCGAGGCCTCGGGGTAGTGTTTGTGAAGTGCCCGGTGGCCGCGGCCAAGAAATTGGCTGCGACCGGGAGGCTTCTGGTGGGGTGGTCGGCGGCTCAAGTGAAGCTCGTCGACCCCAAGCCCCTTCGGTGTTACCGGTGCCTCCACACCGGGCACACGAAGGCCAAGTGCACCTCGGACGTCGACCGCAGCGACTACTGCTACCGCTGCGGCGCGCCGGGGCACCTAATGGCCCAATGTACCGCCGCCTTGCGCTGCGCTTTGTGCGAGGCGGCGGACAAGCCGGCGGATCACCGGCTTGGGAGTGCAGCGTGCACCACTCCCAAGCCGAAGAAGAAGAAGAAGCAGCGGAAGAAGAAGCCTCAAAAGGCAAAGCCCGTGGAGTCGGGGCAGAAGGCTGGCGGCGGCGTCATAGCCCCGTCTAGGCCCGATCCACCGTCCCCAAGGCCTGTAGAGGTAGCGCCGATGGTCACCGATTAGTGGGACTATCGGCGTGCTCCAGGCGAACCTAAACCACTGCGCCGCCGCTCAGGACCTTTACATCCAGAGCATGGCGCAGTGGCAGACCGGAGTAGGGATAATCACCGAGCCCTACCGACCTATCCCGCCCGATTCGCATTGGGCGGTTGACCGGGAGGGCTTGGTGGCTCTGGTCTCGCGCGCGGCTGCCGGTGCGCCCCCTTTATTGAGGATCAGGAGGGGGCGCTGTTGTGTGGCGGCCGCCGTGGGTTCGGTGACGGTGGTCGGAGTGTACTGCTCTCCGAATCGGAGCCTGTCTTGGTTCGAGCGTCTCCTGGAGGAGCTGGGAACGCTCGTGCGACAGGCTCACCCTTCACCCGTGCTCGTGGCTGGCGATTTCAACGCCAAGTCCACGGCATGGGGATCCCCCGCTACTTGTCCGCGGGGGGAGGCACTGGAAGATTGGTTGGTCTCGTCCGGGTTGATTCTGCTCAACCGGGGGACCGTCGACACGTGGGCGCGGCAACAGAGCGGGTCTATCGTGGACCTCACGTTCGCGTCCCCCGCTCTGGTGCCCCGTGTCCAAGGCTGGGAAGTCCTGGAGGGGGCGGAGACGTTATCGGACCACCGATACATTCGGTTCCGAATCTCCCCCCTTCCGGTTGCCCCGAACAGCCTGGGTGGTCCTCCGCGTGGGGAGGACAACCCGAGATGGGCCCTAAGGCGGCTGAACCGCGAGCGTCTCGCGGAGGCCGCCTTGGTCCAAAGTTGGATTCCAGTGCCGGAGGGTCCGGCGGATGTGGATGAGGAAGCCGATTGGCTCAACGCGGCCATGACGCAGGTGTGCGACGCTAGCATGCCTCGCGTCGGGCCCCCCTCTCCACATCGTAAGGTGTACTGGTGGTCGCCCCAGCTAGCGCAGCTCCGTGCTGCGTGCGTGGCGGCGCGCCGCAAGTACACCCGAAGCCGGCGAAGACGACGTCGCGACGAAGCCCTGGAGACTCGGCTGTACGACGCGTACAGGGAGGCGAGAGCCGCCCTGCGCGTGGAAATCGCCGAGTCCAAGAAAAGGGCTTGGGAGGCAATGCTGGAGTCGATCGACCGCGACCCGTGGGGGAGGCCGTATCGGATGGTGCGTCATAAGCTCCGTCCCTGGGCCCCCCCGGTGACGCAATCGCTCCAGCCTGCGCTCGTGGAACAGATAGTAGCAGCTCTGTTCCCCGACCGGGGAGAGTTCGCTCCCCCTCCCATGGTCGGCGACGATGTCGCGGAGAGCAGTAGAGGACTTGTGCACGCGGAGGAAGCAGCATCGCCCGAGGTCACTCCCGGGCATCTGAGGGCGGCGGTCGCAAGGCTCAAGGCCAAGAACACCGCCCCAGGGCCCGACGGTATTCCCGGTCGGGCCTGGGCATTGGCTCTGCCCGATGCCTTAGAAGAGAGAGTGGCACGGCTGCTTACCTCCTGCCTGGAACAGGGCAAGTTTCCCCGCAGGTGGAAGGTGGGGAAACTTGTCCTCATCAAGAAGGAGGGACGACCGGCGGATTCGCCTTCGGCCTATCGGCCCATCGTGTTGCTCGACGATATCGGGAAGGTGTTCGAGCGTGTGCTCGCCCACCGTATCGTCGAGCACCTGGACGGTCCCGGGCCGGGTCTCTGCGATGTCCAGTATGGTTTCCGCAGAGCCCGGTCGACGGTGGACGCGATCCGCCGGGTGCAGTCCCTAGTGAAGGACGCGGCTTCGGGGACCGGGGTGGTATTGGCGGTGAGTTTAGACATCGCCAATGCTTTTAACACCCTCCCCTGGAGCTGCATCCATGAGGCGCTGCGCTACCATCGTGTGCCGGACTGCCTGCGGAGGGTAGTTCTGTCCTACCTCTCCCAACGGGCAGTCACCTATCCGACACAGGATGGTGGCGCCGCTCTGAGAGCAATGTCGTGCGGCGTTCCGCAGGGCTCCGTTCTAGGACCCCTGCTGTGGAACGTCGGCTACGACTGGGTGCTGCGCGGTGCGACTCTTCGGGGGGTCAGCGTAACGTGTTACGCTGACGATACCCTCGTCACCGCGCAGGGGGATACCTATAGGGAGGCGGCTCTCAGAGCAACAGCCGGAGTGGCCCACTTCGTGAGGCGAATCCGCCTTATTGGGTTGGAGGTCGCCTTGCAGAAGTCCGAGGCGGTTTGTTTTTCTTCCCCTCGGTCGGCGCCGCCGGCTGGAGCGCATATTGTGGTGGGCGGAGTATCGATCGGCATACAAAAGACGATGCGTTATTTGGGCATCGTCCTCGATAGCCGATGGTGCTTCCGGGAGCACTTCCAGGGACTCGCGCCCCGACTCGTGGGTGCTGCGAGGGCGCTTGGTAGTCTGCTCCCGAACCTCGGTGGGCCCTCGGGCGGCTGCCGACGCCTTTACACGTCGGTGGTTCGCTCGATGGCACTATACGGGGCGCCCATATGGGTAGTGGCCCTCGACGCCGAAAATATCGCGCTGCTGCGACGGGCGCAGCGGGCGATGGCGTTGAGGGTCGTGAGAGGGTACGGCACGGTCTCGCTCGAGGCCGCGTGCGTGCTCGCAGGAACTCCACCATGGGACCTGGAGGCCGAGGTGTTGGCGGAAGTTTTCTGCCGGACCTCTGAGGCCAGGGCCCGGGGAGTCGGCCCGCCGCCGAGGGAGGTCGCGTGCTGGAGGGAGGACCTCCGGGGCGATCTTCTTAGGCGGTGGTCCGAGCGGTTGGAAGAGCCTCGCGCCGGTGTTCTGACCATCGACGCGATCCGACCCATCCTGCAGGAGTGGGTCGACAGGCGGCACGGGGCGGTCACCTTTCGCCTGGCGCAGATGCTCACCGGACACGGTTGTTTCGGTGAGTATCTGTTCCGGGTGGCCAAGAGGGAGCCGTCTCCGGTGTGCCACAGCTGCGGCCACCCCGAGGACACAGCCACGCACACGCTGGCGGAGTGCCCGGGGTGGAGCCGTCAACGCGCAGCTCTTGTCGACGTAGTCGGCGCCGACCTAACGCTCTCGACCATCATCCAGGCGATGGTCGACAGTGAGGCGGCGTGGACGGCGATGATCACGTTCAGCGAGGACGTGATCTCGCTCAAGGAGGAGGCGGAGCGGATCAGGGAACTAGATCCTCTCGCTGATCCGATCCGTCGCAGGCGAGTCGGGCGAAGGCGGGCCGCGATGCTCCATCGCGGCCTTCCTCCTTGACGGGGACTCACGGCCCGCGGTACCAGGACTACCGCCGGCTGTGCAACGTCAGGTCCCCCCCAGGTCGGTAGTGTCGTGTCTGCACACTGTACCTAGTAGGATGTCGTCCCCCCTACCCATAGGACGACACCACTGAAGGAAGCCCCTCCCGCTCTTTACACGGGAGGCGTGGCTGACCGCTGCGGGTGTTGTGGTAGTTGTGACCTTGTTCCCACGACACCCGCCCACTAGAAGCGGAGAAAGAGGACACCCCGGTTAGGTTTAGTCCGTGCGAGTCGGACATAACCCGCGTGCGTCCTGGCGCGCGGGTATCCATAACGGATTCCCCCGGGTTAAAAAAAAAAAAAAAAAAAAAAAAAAAAAAAGGTTAGGTTAGGTTGCCCGGGGGTGCCAATGTCGGAGAACCTCCTCGTGTGCTCGCCCTTCCATCTGGGCGAGCCGGTGCACCCTGGGCAACACTGGGAACGACTTTACCAGTGGCTAATGCTCCGACACAGGGGGGGAAATCACGGTCCTGACCCGGCGTGGACAGGCGTGATACGGCCACTCCTTGGACTTCTCGTTTATAGAAGCCCATTATGGAGTGGCCTGGGGCATACCGTACCTGAGCTCCCGCTCGGTACGGGGGCCCCCTTCACGGGGGCTGTATTAGGCAGTCTTCAGGCTGCCGAAGCCGGAACCCTGGCGCAAGTCAGAACCGGTGGGCACTGCCACGTGGCGGTGTCTGCGAGGAAGGACACCTCTATAAAAGAACCACTCGGTTGGAGCCTCCTGGCGTAGGCATTTTGCTGAAACCAGGAGGCGGGCCCGGTGTCTTCCCGACACCGTGGCGAGTCGGGTTGGCCGGATGGGTGCGCCTGTTCGGTCGTTCGGCGTCGGCACGCAGCTCCGTTGTATCGGAGCTGTGGCGCCGTGATGGTGGTGTTCGGCCGAGTGGGCTTGCCTGCTCGGCCGTCCGGTGTTGTCCCGCCGGCGTTTGGCCGAGTGTGCGGGACCAAAGTGGAAGACAACCACGTTAAAAAACATAAACAACAAAAAAAAAAAAAAAAAAAAATTATGGAAAAGGTGAACCTTCTAACAACACACCAGGAGGGTACCGGTCGCCCCGCGACCGGAGAATCCCTCCATGGCGGGGAGTCAGCACACACCCAGGTGTGTGATGACTCACCGCCATGCAGTCCCATCGTATCTGGTGGGGACACAGGCCACCTGAACGCGATAGAACCGGGGAGCAGACCCAGCGCTCCCAAAACAGCGTCGAGTGCGTACGGCGGTACGCGGAGCCGGCGCTCGCGAACGTTTTATCGTTCGCCGGGCTCAGCAGGTGCCCAGGAGACGACCGAGGCGTCGCCTTTGGCGACGAGAGCCGGTCGCTCTCAGTCGAGGTCGCCGTCCCCGATAAGGACGAGCACAGTTGGTGTGGGCATGCCATCGCAGGCAACGAAGGCAGAGGAGACCGAGGCGTCGCCTTTGGCGACGAGTGCCGGTCTTCCGCCGTCGAGGTCGCCGTCCCTCACGAGGACGGCCAAGAAGGGGGACGTGACGCCTGCAACCACACCCCTTGGCAGGAGACCCGTGGTGGTGCTGAAGCGGCTATTTATACGCCCGACGAACCCCAGCTCCACCCGGGACTCATCGGAGGCTGAGGGGGACGACGTCATGGTGCAGGAGGACCGGGGGAACCAGACGTTCTTCCGAGCGAGTCTCGGCACCCCGACCGGGGAGAACGTCGCGACTCCCCCGGTGTTCCAGCGGAAGCGGCTGGCTTCGACGTCGCCCCCAGATTCCACAAGTTCCGCAGACTCTGCGAAGAAAAGTGGTGGGAAGCCGGAACTGACCAGGCAGCCTGCGAGTAAAAGGGGCAGGGGTCGCCCTCCTACCACGGGCCGGTACGTCGGCCTTGCGGCGGCGCAGGCCGAGCTCAACGCGCAGAGGCGCCTGGCCCTGGACCTCGACGCGGAAGAGGAGGTTGCGGCCAAGACAGCGGCCATCCGCCGCCGTCCCCCGTCGGAGGGCAAGCCGAGGGCGGAGGGCTACTCCTGTCCGGCGGAGTCAGCCCGGACAGCGCCGAGCGCGACCCTATGCCAGTGGGCTAGGGAGGGGCTGGACGCCCTCGGCATGGTCAAGGCGAGGTCGAAGAACCTGAAGGGTACATATGTTCGCGTCATCAATGACGCGTCGTGTACCCTTCAGGCAGTCTTTGACGAGCTCAGGCGGAGAACGGCCTCGGAGGAGACGCTGCTGCTGGAGAAGGAGGTCGGCAGGCAAGCGGCTAAACTGGAGCTGCAGACACGTAAGCTGGAGGAGCAGGCTGCCGAGTTAAAGCAGCAGGCTCTCGAACTAATACAGCTGCGGGCGGAGATCGCGGCCTTGAGCCGGCCGCCGGCAGTGGCGCAGGCTGCTTCAGCTTGCCCCATGGAAGCAGGGGGGTCCTCACTCAAGGAGGAGGTGTTGCGTGCGGTGAGGCTGGCCATCGGCGAATTGGTGTCCGACCGGATCGCACCAATCGAGGCCAGACTTGGCCGAGAGACCCGATCTAGTGTCGCCCCCTCCGACCCTGTCTTGTTCTCTCCGCGGACGGCCCCCGGCCGGTCCATGGAGGCAGTGGTGGCCCCACCACCAACTGCTTCGACGTCGCCTGCGCCTCTGCCCGGCTTGGACGTCCCCAAATCTAGGGGGAAGAGGAAGTCGGGCAGAGTCAAGAAGGGGAAGGCCACTGCCGGCCCTGCAGCCGCTCCTGCAGCTGCCCCTGCGGCCGCTCCAGCAGCCCCGGAGTCCCGACCAGACCCGCCACCACCAGTCCCCACGGAGGAACCGTGGAATGTGGTGGCGGCAAAGAAGAAGAAGGAGAAGAAGAAGGGGAAGGTCGCCAAGGCGACCCCGGCTTCCACCCGGCGGCCTCCTCCTCCTCCTCCTACTCCACGCAGAGGGAAGCCCTCCGCTGCTCCCCAGAGCAAGCCCGGCGCCAACCTGCGTCCCCCGACGACGGCGGCTGTAGTTCTTACGCTACGGCCAGCGGCCGCCGAAGGGGGCGCTAGCTACGAGGCGCTCATCAAGGCAGCCAAGGCCTCCATAAAGCTGGCCCAGCTGGGGATCACGGAGGGCGTGAAGATCAAGACGGCCGCCACCGGAGCCCGCCTCCTCGAGATCGGAGGCGAGGATAGAGAGGCGAGGGCGGACCGCCTAGCAGCGAAGCTGCGAGAGGTCCTCCCTGCGGAGACGGTAACGGTCTCCAGGCCTGTGAGGTGTGCAGAACTGCGCATCTCCGGGCTGGATGACTCCGTCTCCGCGGCTGAGGTGGCGGCCAGCGTGGAGTCCGCCGGCGGGTGCCCCGAGGGCACGGCCAGACCCGGCTCTTTACACCGGGACTGGCGAGGCCTCGGGGTAGTGTTCGTTAAGTGCCCGGTGGCCGCGGCCAAGAAATTGGCTGCGACCGGGAGGCTACTGGTGGGGTGGTCGGCGGCTCAAGTGAAGCTCGTCGACCCCAAGCCCCTTCGGTGCTACCGGTGCCTCCACACCGGGCACACGAAGGCCAAGTGCACCTCGGACGTAGACCGCAGCGACTACTGCTACCGCTGCGGCGCGCCGGGGCACCTAATGGCCCAATGTACTGCCGCCTTGCGCTGCGCTTTGTGCGAGGCGGCAGACAAGCCGGCGGATCACCGGCTTGGGAGTGCAGCGTGCACCACTCCCAAGCCGACGAAGAAGAAAAAGAAGAAGCAGCGCAAGAAGCCTCAAAAGGCAAAGCCCGTGGAGTCGGGGCAGAAGGCTGGCGGTGGCGTCATAGCCCCGTCTAGGCCCGATCCACCGTCCCCAAGGCCTGTAGAGGTAGCGCCGATGGTCACCGATTAGTGGGACTATCGGCGTGCTCCAGGCGAACCTAAACCACTGCGCCGCCGCTCAGGACCTTTACATCCAGAGCATGGCGCAGTGGCAGACCGGAGTAGGGATAATCACCGAGCCCTACCGACCTATCCCGCCCGATTCGCATTGGGCGGTTGACCGGGAGGGCTTGGTGGCTCTGGTCTCGCGCGCGGCTGCCGGTGCGCCCCCCTTATTGAGGATCAGGAGGGGGCGCTGTTGCGTGGCGGCCGCCGTGGGTTCGGTGACGGTGGTCGGAGCGTACTGCTCTCCGAATCGGAGCCTGTCTTGTTTCGAACGTACCCTGGAGGAGCTGGGAACGCTCGTGCGACAGGCTCACCCTTCACCCGTGCTCGTGGCTGGCGATTTCAACGCCAAGTCCACGGCATGGGGATCCCCCGCTACTTGTCCGCGGGGGGAGGCACTGGAAGATTGGTTGGTCTCGTCCGGGTTGATTCTGCTCAACCGGGGGACCGTCGACACGCGGGTGCGGCAACAGAGCGGGTCTATCGTGGACCTCACGTTCGCGTCCCCCGCTCTGGTGCCCCGTGTCCAAGGCTGGGAAGTCCTGGAGGGGGTCGAGACGTTATCGGACCACCGATACATTCGGTTCCGAATCTCCCCCCTCCCGGTTGCCCCGAACAGCCTGGGTGGTCCTCCGCGTGGGGAGGACAACCCGAGATGGGCCCTAAGGCGGCTGAACCGCGAGCGTCTCGCGGAGGCCGCCTTGGTCCAAAGTTGGATTCCAGTGCCGGAGGGTCCGGTGGATGTGGATGAGGAAGCCGGTTGGCTCAACGCGGCCATGACGCAGGTGTGCGACGCCAGCATGCCTCGCGTCGGGCCCCCCTCTCCACATCGTAGGGTGTATTGGTGGTCGCCCCAGCTAGCGCAGCTCCGCGCTGCGTGCGTGGCGGCGCGCCGCAGGTACACCCGAAGCCGGCGAAGACGACGTCGCGACGAAGCCCTGGAGACTCGGCTGTACGACGCGTACAGGGAGGCGAGAGCCGCCCTGCGCGCGGAAATCGCCGAGTCCAAGAAAAGGGCTTGGGAGGCAATGCTGGAGTCGATCGACCGCGACCCGTGGGGGAGGCCGTATAGGACGGTGCGTCAAAAGCTCCGTCCCTGGGCCCCCCCGGTGACGCAATCGCTCCAGCCTGCGCTCGTGGAACAGATAGTAGCAGCTCTGTTCCCCGACCGGGGAGAGTTCGCTCCCCCTCCCATGGTCGGCGACGACGTCGCGGAGAGCAGTAGAGGACTTGTGCACGCGGAGGTAGCAGCATCGCCCGAGGTCACTCCCGGGCATCTGAGGGCGGCGGTTGCAAGGCTCAAGGCCAAAAACACCGCCCCAGGGCCCGACGGTATTCCCGGTCGGGCCTGGGCATTGGCTCTGCCCGATGCCTTAGAAGAGAGAGTGGCACGGCTGTTTACCTCCTGCCTGGAACAGGGCAAGTTTCCCCGCAGGTGGAAGGTGGGGAAACTTGTCCTCATCAAGAAGGAGGGACGACCGGCGGATTCGCCTTCGGCCTATCGGCCCATCGTGTTGCTCGACGATATCGGGAAGGTGTTCGAGCGTGTGCTCGCCCACCGTATCGTCGAGCACCTGGACGGTCCCGGGCCGGGTCTCTGCGATGTCCAGTATGGTTTCCGCAGAGCCCGGTCGACGGTGGACGCGATCCGCCGGGTGCAGTCCCTAGTGAAGGACGCGGCTTCGGGGACCGGGGTGGTATTGGCGGTGAGTTTAGACATCGCCAATGCTTTTAACACCCTCCCCTGGAGCTGCATCCATGAGGCGCTGCGCTACCATCGTGTGCCGGACTGCCTGCGGAGGGTAGTTCTGTCCTACCTCTCCCAACGGGCAGTCACCTATCCGACACAGGATGGTGGCGCCGCTCTGAGAGCAATGTCGTGCGGCGTTCCGCAGGGCTCCGTTTTAGGACCCCTGCTGTGGAACGTCGGCTATGACTGGGTGCTGCGCGGTGCGACTCTTCGGGGGGTCAGCGTAACGTGTTACGCTGACGATACCCTCGTCACCGCGCAGGGGGATACCTACAGGGAGGCGGCTCTCAGAGCAACAGCCGGAGTGGCCCACTTCGTGAGGCGAATCCGCCTTATTGGGTTGGAGGTCGCCTTGCAGAAGTCCGAGGCGGTTTGTTTTTCTTCCCCTCGGTCGGCGCCGCCGGCTGGAGCGCACATTGTGGTGGGCGGAGTGTCGATCGGCATACGAGGGGCGATGCGTTATTTGGGCATCGTCCTCGATAGCCGATGGCGCTTCCGGGAGCACTTCCAGGGACTCGCGCCCCGACTCGTGGGTGCTGCGAGGGCGCTTGGTCGTTTGCTCCCGAATCTCGGTGGGCCCTCGGGCAGCTGCCGACGCCTTTACACGTCGGTGGTTCGCTCGATGGCACTATACGGGGCGCCCATATGGGTAGAGGCCCTCGACGCCGAAAATATCGCGCTGCTGCGACGGGCGCAGCGGGCGATGGCGTTGAGGGTCGTGAGAGGGTACGGCACGGTCTCGCTCGAGGCCGCGTGCGTGCTCGCAGGAACTCCACCATGGGACCTGGAGGCCGAGGTGTTGGCGGAAGTTTTCTGCCGGACCTCTGAGGCCAGGGCCCGGGGAGTCGGCCCGCCGCCGAGGGAGGTCGCGTGCTGGAGGGAGGACCTCCGGGGCGATCTTCTTAGGCGGTGGTCCGAGCGGTTGGAAGAGCCTCGCGCCGGTGTTCTGACCATCGACGCGATCCGACCCATCCTGCAGGAGTGGGTCGACAGGCGGCACGGGGCGGTCACCTTTCGCCTGGCGCAGATGCTCACCGGACACGGTTGTTTCGGTGAGTATCTGTTCCGGGTGGCCAAGAGGGAGCCGTCTCCGGTGTGCCACAGCTGCGGCCACCCCGAGGACACAGCCACACACACACTGGCGGAGTGCCCGGGGTGGAGCCGTCAACGCGCAGCTCTTGTCGACGTAGTCGGCGCCGACCTAACGCTCTCGACCATCATCCAGGCGATGGTCGACAGTGAGGCGGCGTGGACGGCGATGATCACGTTCAGCGAGGACGTGATCTCGCTCAAGGAGGAGGCGGAGCGGATCAGGGAACTGGATCCTCTCGCTGATCCGATCCGCCGCAGGCGAGTCGGGCGAAGGCGGGCCGCGACGCTCCATCGCGGCCTTCCTCCTTGACGGGGACTCACGGCCCGCGGTACCAGGACTACCGCCGGCTGTGCAACGTCAGGTCCCCCCAGGTCGGTAGTGTCGTGTCTGCACACTGTACCTAGTAGGATGTCGTCCCCCCTACCCATAGGACGACACCACTGAAGGAAGCCCCTCCCGCTCTTTACACGGGAGGTGTGGCTGACCGCTGCGGGTGTTGTGGTTGTTGTGACCTTGTTCCCACGACACCCGCCCACTGGAAGCGGAGAAAGAGGACACCCCGGTTAGGTTTAGTCCGTGCGAGTCGGACATAACCCGCGTGCGTCCTGGCACGCGGGTATCCATAACGGATTCCCCCGGGTTAAAAAAAAAAAAAAAAAAAAAAAAAAAAAGGTTAGGTTGCCCGAGGTCACTCCCGGGCATCTGAGGGCGGCGGTTGCAAGGCTCAAGGCCAAAAACACCGCCCCAGGGCCCGACGGTATTCCCGGTCGGGCCTGGGCATTGGCTCTGCCCGATGCCTTAGAAGAGAGAGTGGCACGGCTGTTTACCTCCTGCCTGGAACAGGGCAAGTTTCCCCGCAGGTGGAAGGTGGGGAAACTTGTCCTCATCAAGAAGGAGGGACGACCGGCGGATTCGCCTTCGGCCTATCGGCCCATCGTGTTGCTCGACGATATCGGGAAGGTGTTCGAGCGTGTGCTCGCCCACCGTATCGTCGAGCACCTGGACGGTCCCGGGCCGGGTCTCTGCGATGTCCAGTATGGTTTCCGCAGAGCCCGGTCGACGGTGGACGCGATCCGCCGGGTGCAGTCCCTAGTGAAGGACGCGGCTTCGGGGACCGGGGTGGTATTGGCGGTGAGTTTAGACATCGCCAATGCTTTTAACACCCTCCCCTGGAGCTGCATCCATGAGGCGCTGCGCTACCATCGTGTGCCGGACTGCCTGCGGAGGGTAGTTCTGTCCTACCTCTCCCAACGGGCAGTCACCTATCCGACACAGGATGGTGGCGCCGCTCTGAGAGCAATGTCGTGCGGCGTTCCGCAGGGCTCCGTTTTAGGACCCCTGCTGTGGAACGTCGGCTATGACTGGGTGCTGCGTGGTGCGACTCTTCGGGGGGTCAGCGTAACGTGTTACGCTGACGATACCCTCGTCACCGCGCAGGGGGATACCTACAGGGAGGCGGCTCTCAGAGCAACAGCCGGAGTGGCCCACTTCGTGAGGCGAATCCGCCTTATTGGGTTGGATGTCGCCTTGCAGAAGTCCGAGGCGGTTTGTTTTTCTTCCCCTCGGTCGGCGCCGCCGGCTGGAGCGCACATTGTGGTGGGCGGAGTATCGATCGGCATACGAAAGACGATGCGTTATTTGGGCATCGTCCTCGATAGCCGATGGTGCTTCCGGGAGCACTTCCAGGGACTCGCGCCCCGACTCGTGGGTGCTGCGAGGGCGCTTGGTTGTCTGCTCCCGAATCTCGGTGGGCCCTCGGGCAGCTGCCGACGCCTTTACACGTCGGTGGTTCGCTCGATGGCACTATACGGGGCGCCCATATGGGTAGAGGCCCTCGACGCCGAGAATATCGCGCTGCTGCGACGGGCGCAGCGGACGATGGCGTTGAGGGTCGTGAGAGGGTACGGCACGGTCTCGCTCGAGGCCGCGTGCGTGCTCGCAGGAACTCCACCATGGGACCTGGAGGCCGAGGTGTTGGCGGAAGTTTTCTGCCGGACCTCTGAGGCCAGGGCCCGGGGAGTCGGCCCGCCGCCGAGGGAGGTCGCGTGCTGGAGGGAGGACCTCCGGGGCGATCTTCTTAGGCGGTGGTCCGAGCGGTTGGAAGAGCCTCGCGCCGGTGTTCTGACCATCGACGCGATCCGACCCATCCTGCAGGAGTGGGTCGACAGGCGGCACGGGGCGGTCACCTTTCGCCTGGCGCAGATGCTCACCGGACACGGTTGTTTCGGTGAGTATCTGTTCCGGGTGGCCAAGAGGGAGCCGTCTCCGGTGTGCCACAGCTGCGGCCACCCCGAGGACACAGCCACGCACACGCTGGCGGAGTGCCCGGGGTGGAGCCGTCAACGCGCAGCTCTTGTCGACGTAGTCGGCGCCGACCTAACGCTCTCGACCATCATCCAGGCGATGGTCGACAGTGAGGCGGCGTGGACGGCGATGATCACGTTCAGCGAGGACGTGATCTCGCTCAAGGAGGAGGCGGAGCGGATCAGGGAACTGGATCCTCTCGCTGATCCGATCCGTCGTAGGCGAGTCGGGCGAAGGCGGGCCGCGACGCTCCATCGCGGCCTTCCTCCTTGACGGGGACTCACGGCCCGCGGTACCAGGACTACCGCCGGCCGTGCAACGCCAGGTCCCCCCCCAGGTCGGTAGTGTCGTGTCTGCACACTGTACCTAGTAGGATGTCGTCCCCCCTACCCATAGGACGACACCACTGAAGGAAGCCCCTCCCGCTCTTTACACGGGAGGTGTGGCTGACCGCTGCGGGTGTTGTGGTTGTTGTGACCTTGTTCCCACGACACCCGCCCACTAGAAGCGGAGAAAGAGGACACCCCGGTTAGGTTTAGTCCGTGCGAGTCGGACATAACCCGCGTGCGTCCTGGCACGCGGGTATCCATAACGGATTCCCCCGGGTTAAAAAAAAAAAAAAAAAAAAAAAAAAAAAGGTTAGGTTAGGTTGGGGTGCCAATGTCGGAGAACCTCCTCGTGTGCTCGCCCTTCCATCTGGCCGAGCCGGTGCACCCTGGGCAACACTGGGAACGACTTTACCAGTGGCTAATGCTCCGACACAGGGGGGGAAATCACGGTCCTGACCCGGCGTGGACAGGCGTGAGACGGCCACTCCTTGGACTTCTCGTTTATAGAAGCCCATTATGGAGTGGCCTGGGGCATACCGTACCTGAGCTCCCGCTCGGTACGGGGGCCCCCTTCACGGGGGCTGTATTAGGCAGTCTTCAGGCTGCCGAAGCCGGAACCCTGGCGCAAGTCAGAACCGGTGGGCACTGCCACGTGGCGGTGTCTGCGAGGAAGGACACCTCTATAAAAGAACCACTCGGTTGGAGCCTCCTGGCGTAGGCATTTCGCTGAAACCAGGAGGCGGGCCCGGTGTCTTCCCGACACCGTGGTGAGTCGTGTTGGCCGGATGGGTGCGCCTGTTCGGTCGTTCGGCGTCGGCCCGCAGCTCCGCTGCATCGGAGCTGTGGTGCCGTGATGGTGGGGTTCGGCTGAGTGGGCTTTGCTCGCTCGGCCGTCCGTGCAGTCCCGCCGGCGTTTGGCCGAGTGTGCGGGACCAATGTGGAGACAACCACGTTAAAAAACAAAAATAACAACAAAACAAAACAAAACAATCATGAAAAAGGTGAACTCGAAAACTGTACACCAGGAGGGTACCGGTCGCTCCGCGATCGGAGAATCCCTCCATGGCGGGGAGTCAGCACACACCCAGGTGTGTGATGACTCACCGCCATGCTGTCCCGTCGTATCTGGTGGGGACAAAGGCCACCTTAACGTGACGGAACCGGGGAGCAGACCCAGCGCTCCCAAATCAACAGCGTCGAGTGCGTACACCGGTACGCGGAGCCGGCGCTCGCGGACGTTCTATCGTTCGCCGGGCTCATCAGGTGCCCAGGAGAACACCGAGGCGTCGCCTTTGGCGACGAGAGCCGGTCGTTCCCAGTCGAGGTCGCCGTCCCCGACAAGGACGAGCCCAGTTTGTGCGGGCATGCCATCGCAGCCTACGAATGAAAAGGAGACCGAGGCGTCGCCTCCGGCGACGAGTGCCGGTCTCCCGCCGTCGAGGTCGCCGTCCCTCACGAGGACAACCAAGAAGGGGGATGCCGCAGTTAGCGCCACAACCACACCTCGTGGCAGGAGACCCGTGGTGGTGCTGAAGAGGCTCTTCGTACACTCGATGTACCCCAGCTCCACCCGGGAGTCTTCGGAGGCCGAGGAGGACGTCATGGTGCAGGAGGACCGGGGGAACCAGACGTTCTTCCGAGCGAGTCTCGGCACCCCGACCGGGGAGAACGTCGCCACTCCTCCGGTGTTCCAGCGGAAGCGGCAGGCTTCGACGTCGCCTCCAGATACCACCAGTTCCGCAGGGTCTGCTGCGGAAAGTGGTGGTGGGAAGCCGGAACCCAACAGAAAGCCCGTGAGCAAAAGGGGCAGGGGTCGCCCCCCTACCACGGGCCGGTACGTCGGCCTTGCGGCGGCGCAGGCGGAGCTCAACGCGCAGAGGCGCCTGGCCCTGGACCTCGACGCGGAGGAGGAGGTTGCGGCCAAGACAGCGGCCATCCGCCGCCGTCCTCCGTCGGAGGGCAAGCCGAGGGCGGAGGGTTACTCCTGCCCGGTGGAGTCAGCGCGGACAGCGCCTAGCGCGACCCTATGCCAGTGGGCTAGGGAGGGGCTGGACGCCCTCGGCATGGTCGGGGCGAGGTCGAAGAACCTGAAGGGGACATATGTACGCGTCATCAACGACGCGTCGTATACCCTTCAGGCAGTCTTCGACGAGCTCAGGCGGAGAACGGCGACGGAGGAGACGCAGCTGCTGGAGAGGGAGGTTTCCAGGCAAGCGACTCAGCTGGAGCTGCAGACCCGGAAGCTGGAGGAGCAGGCTGCGGAGATCAAGCAGCAAGCCCTCCAGCTGATGGAGTTGAGGGCGGAGATTGCGGCCCTGAGCCGGCCGGCGCCGCTGGCCCAAGCTGCCACAACTCCCTCCTTGGAAGCAGGTGATGCGACGTCGCTCAAGGAGGAGGTGATGCGAGCGGTGAGGCTGGTCGTCGGCGATTTGGTGGCCGAGCGGATCGCCCCAATCGAGGCCAGACTCGGCCGGGAAACCGCATCCAACGTCGCCCCCTCCAACCCTGTCTTGTTTCCTCCGCGGACGGCTCCAGGCCAGTCCATGGAGGCAGCGGTGGCTCCACCACCGGCGTCGACGTCGCCTACGCCTCTGCCCGGCTTGGATGTCCCCAAATCCAGGGGGAAGAAGAAGCCGGGCAGAGGCAAGAAGGGGAAGGCCGCTGCTGTTCCCGCAGCCGCTCCTGCAGCCGCTCCTGCAGCCGCTCCTGCAGCTGCTCCTGCAGCCGTGCCTGCGGCACCTGAGTCCCAACCTTTCCCGCCACCACCAGTCCCCACGGAGGAACCGTGGAATGTGGTGGCGGCAAAGCCTAAGAAGAAGAAGGAAAAGAGGAAGGAGAAGGCCGCCAAGGCGACCCCAGCTTCCACCCGGCCTCCTCCTCCTCCTGCTCCACGCCGAGGAAAGCCCTCCGCTGCTCCCCAGAGCAAGCCCGGCGCAAACCTGCGTCCCCCGACGACGGCGGCTGTAGTTCTTACGCTACGGCCGGCTGCCGCCGAGGGGGGCGCTAGCTACGAGGCGCTCATTAAGGCGGCCAAGGCATCCATCAAGTTGGCCCAGCTGGGGATCACGGAGGGCGTGAGGATTAAGACGGCCGCCACCGGAGCCCGCCTCCTCGAGATCGGAGGCGAGGATCGAGAGGCGAGGGCGGACCGTCTAGCAGCAAGGCTGCGAGAGGTCCTCCCTGCGGAGACGGTAACGGTCTCCAGGCCTGTGAGGTGTGCAGAATTGCGCATCTCCGGGCTGGATGACTCCGTCTCCGCGGCAGAGGTGGCGGCCAGCGTGGAGTCCGCCGGCGGGTGCCCCGAGGGTACGGCCAGGCCCGGCTCTTTACACCGGGACTGGCGAGGCCTCGGGGTAGTGTTTGTTAAGTGCCCGGTGGCCGCGGCCAAGAAATTGGCTGCGACCGGGAGGCTACTGGTGGGGTGGTCGGCGGCTCAAGTGAAGCTCGTCGACCCCAAGCCCCTTCGGTGTTACCGGTGCCTCCACACCGGGCACACGAAGGCCAAGTGCACCTCGGACGTAGACCGCAGCGACTACTGCTACCGCTGCGGCGCGCCGGGGCACCTAATGGCCCAGTGCTCTGCCGCCTTGCGCTGCGCTTTGTGCGAGGCGGCAGACAAGCCGGCGGATCACCGGCTTGGGAGTGCAGCGTGCACCACTCCCAAGCCGAAGAAAAAGAAGAAGAGAAAGAAGAAGCCTCTAAAGGCAAAGCCCGTGGAGTCGGGGCAGAAGGCTGGCGGCGGCGTCATAGCCCCGTCTAGGCCCGATCCACCGTCCCCAAGGCCTGTAGAGGTAGCGCCGATGGTCACCGATTAGTGGGACTATCGGCGTGCTCCAGGCGAACCTAAACCACTGCGCCGCCGCCCAGGACCTTTACATCCAGAGCATGGCGCAGTGGCAGACCGGAGTAGGGATAATCACCGAGCCCTACCGACCTATCCCGCCCGATTCGCATTGGGCGGTTGACCGGGAGGGCTTGGTGGCTCTGGTCTCGCGCGCGGCTGCCGGTGCGCCCCCTTTATTGAGGATCAGGAGGGGGCGCTGTTGCGTGGCGGCCGCCGTGGGTTCGGTGACGGTGGTCGGAGTGTACTGCTCTCCGAATCGGAGCCTGTCTTGGTTCGAGCGTCTCCTGGAGGAGCTGGGAACGCTCGTGCGACAGGCTCACCCTTCACCCGTGCTCGTGGCTGGCGATTTCAACGCCAAGTCCACGGCATGGGGATCCCCCGCTACTTGTCCGCGGGGGGAGGCACTGGAAGATTGGTTGGTCTCGTCCGGGTTGATTCTGCTCAACCGGGGGACCGTCGACACGTGGGCGCGGCAACAGAGCGGGTCTATCGTGGACCTCACGTTCGCGTCCCCCGCTCTGGTGCCCCGTGTCCAAGGCTGGGAAGTCCTGGAGGGGGCGGAGACGTTATCGGACCACCGATACATTCGGTTCCGAATCTCCCCCCTTCCGGTTGCCCCGAACAGCCTGGGTGGTCCTCCGCGTGGGGAGGACAACCCGAGATGGGCCCTAAGGCGGCTGAACCGCGAGCGTCTCGCGGAGGCCGCCTTGGTCCAAAGTTGGATTCCAGTGCCGGAGGGTCCGGTGGATGTGGATGAGGAAGCCGATTGGCTCAACGCGGCCATGACGCAGGTGTGCGACGCTAGCATGCCTCGCGTCGGGCCCCCCTCTCCACATCGTAAGGTGTATTGGTGGTCGCCCCAGCTAGCGCAGCTCCGTGCTGCGTGCGTGGCGGCGCGCCGCAGGTACACCCGAAGCCGGCGAAGACGACGTCGCGACGGAGCCCTGGAGACTCGGCTGTACGACGCGTACAGGGAGGCGAGAGCCGCCCTGCGCGTGGAAATCGCCGAGTCCAAGAAAAGGGCCTGGGAGGCAATGCTGGAGTCGATCGATCGCGACCCGTGGGGGAGGCCGTATCGGATGGTGCGTCATAAGCTCCGTCCCTGGGCCCCCCCGGTGACGCAATCGCTCCAGCCTGCGCTCGTGGAACAGATAGTAGCAGCTCTGTTCCCCGACCGGGGAGAGTTCGCTCCCCCTCCCATGGTCGGCGACGATGTCGCGGAGAGCAGTAGAGGACTTGTGCACGCGGAGGAAGCAGCATCGCCCGAGGTCACTCCCGGGCATCTGAGGGCGGCGGTCGCAAGGCTCAAGGCCAAGAACACCGCCCCAGGGCCCGACGGTATTCCCGGTCGGGCCTGGGCATTGGCTCTGCCCGATGCCTTAGAAGAGAGAGTGGCACGGCTGTTTACCTCCTGCCTGGAACAGGGCAAGTTTCCCCGCAGGTGGAAGGTGGGGAAACTTGTCCTCATTAAGAAGGAGGGACGACCGGCGGATTCGCCTTCGGCCTATCGGCCCATCGTGTTGCTCGACGATATCGGGAAGGTGTTCGAGCGTGTGCTCGCCCACCGTATCGTCGAGCACCTGGACGGTCCCGGGCCGGGTCTCTGCGATGTCCAGTATGGTTTCCGCAGAGCCCGGTCGACGGTGGACGCGATCCGCCGGGTGCAGTCCCTAGTGAAGGACGCGGCTTCGGGGACCGGGGTGGTATTGGCGGTGAGTTTAGACATCGCCAATGCTTTTAACACCCTCCCCTGGAGCTGCATCCACGAGGCGCTGCGCTACCATCGTGTGCCGGACTGCCTGCGGAGGGTAGTTCTGTCCTACCTCTCCCAACGGGCAGTCACCTATCCGACACAGGATGGTGGCGCCGCTCTGAGAGCAATGTCGTGCGGCGTTCCGCAGGGCTCCGTTTTAGGACCCCTGCTGTGGAACGTCGGCTATGACTGGGTGCTGCGCGGTGCGACTCTTCGGGGGGTCAGCGTAACGTGTTACGCTGACGATACCCTCGTCACCGCGCAGGGGGATACTTACAGGGAGGCGGCTCTCAGAGCAACAGCCGGAGTGGCCCACTTCGTGAGGCGAATCCGCCTTATTGGGTTGGATGTCGCCTTGCAGAAGTCCGAGGCGGTTTGTTTTTCTTCCCCTCGGTCGGCGCCGCCGGCTGGAGCGCACATTGTGGTGGGCGGAGTGTCGATCGGCATACGAGGGGCGATGCGTTATTTGGGCATCGTCCTCGATAGCCGATGGCGCTTCCGGGAGCACTTCCAGGGACTCGCGCCCCGACTCGTGGGTGCTGCGAGGGCGCTTGGTCGTTTGCTCCCGAATCTCGGTGGGCCCTCGGGCGGCTGCCGACGCCTTTACACGTCGGTGGTTCGCTCGATGGCACTATACGGGGCGCCCATATGGGTAGAGGCCCTCGACGCCGAAAATATCGCGCTGCTGCGACGGGCGCAGCGGGCGATGGCGTTGAGGGTCGTGAGAGGGTACGGCACGGTCTCGCTCGAGGCCGCGTGCGTGCTCGCAGGAACTCCACCATGGGACCTGGAGGCCGAGGTGTTGGCGGAAGTTTTCTGCCGGACCTCCGAGGCCAGGGCCCGGGGAGTCGGCCCGCCGCCGAGGGAGGTCGCGTGCTGGAGGGAGGACCTCCGGGGCGATCTCCTTAGGCGGTGGTCCGAGCGGTTGGAAGAGCCTCGCGCCGGTGTTCTGACCATCGACGCGATCCGACCCATCCTGCAGGAGTGGGTCGACAGGCGGCACGGGGCGGTCACCTTTCGCCTGGCGCAGATGCTCACCGGACACGGTTGTTTCGGTGAGTATCTGTTCCGGGTGGCCAAGAGGGAGCCGTCTCCGGTGTGCCACAGCTGCGGCCACCCCGAGGACACAGCCACGCACACGCTGGCGGAGTGCCCGGGGTGGAGCCGTCAACGCGCAGCTCTTGTCGACGTAGTCGGCGCCGACCTAACGCTCTCGACCATCATCCAGGCGATGGTCGACAGCGAGGCGGCGTGGACGGCGATGATCACGTTCAGCGAGGACGTGATCTCGCTCAAGGAGGAGGCGGAGCGGATCAGGGAACTGGATCCTCTCGCTGATCCGATCCGTCGCAGGCGAGTCGGGCGAAGGCGGGCCGCGACGCTCCATCGCGGCCTTCCTCCTTGACGGGGACTCACGGCCCGCGGTACCAGGACTACCGCCGGCTGTGCAACGCCAGGTCCCCCAGGTCGGTAGTGTCGTGTCTGCACACTGTACCTAGTAGGATGTCGTCCCCCCTACCCATAGGGCGACACCACTGAAGGAAGCCCCTCCCGCTCTTTACACGGGAGGTGTGGCTGACCGCTGCGGGTGTTGTGGTTGTTGTGACCTTGTTCCCACGACACCCGCCCACTAGAAGCGGAGAAAGAGGACACCCCGGTTAGGTTTAGTCCGTGCGAGTCGGACATAACCCGCGTGCGTCCTGGCACGCGGGTATCCATAACGGATTCCCCCGGGTTAAAAAAAAAAAAAAAAAAAAAAAAAAAAGGTTAGGTTAGGTTTTTTTTTTTTTTTTTTTTTTTTACGTGGTGGAATGCATTTACGCACTTCGCTCACCCCCCGCGGGGGCAGGGGGCTCGCTTCGTGTGGGACTCCTGGCCGAGGCCAGACTACCCACTAAACCACCACGGTGTTCCTCCTTCGCCCAATCCGAGCCGCGGGATAGAATGCTCACCGCGACTCGGCTAGGGACGCCCGCCCTATTTAGCGGGCCCTCCTCTCGAGGCCCCACCATCCCGGCCATCGGGCCGAAATGGTGGGGCCCGTCCTCCTCTTAAGAATGCGCCCCAGGAACACGGAGGGGCGCATTCCGCCACATCAGCATAAGGGCAGCAGGTCCCCCGACCCGCCGCCCGTGGCTACTCTCATTCAGGGACGCGGGCGAATTGTGCTCGCCGACGTCCCCTCGCCGGTGGCCTGCGGGGCGGGAGAGTGAGACCAGCTCGCTCCCGTTCCCGCAGCGCCTCTCTCTTGGCCGCCATCACCTCGCTAGCAAACGAAGCGACGGCAGCCCAACACTGTTCGCTGCCGGCCATAGCTGGAACTATGGCCGACAGCGAGAGGTTAGCACCGATTGTGCTCGTGAGGGCCGTCCGTTGTCCGTCCCACGCCTCACACACGGCCAAAGTGTGGTGTGCCGTGTCGGGGTCGCCGCTGGTGCAGTTTCGGCACCGGGGCTCCGATTCTACTCCCACCACCTCCCACAGGTACTTGGCGAAGCAGCCATGACCTGTGAGAAGTTGAGTGAGGTGATACGTTGGAGCCCCATGACCCCTCTCAACCCACTCGCGCAGGACGGGCCGAACGGCCCCCACGAGCAGCGCACTGCTGCGTGTCGTGCCCAACCTTTCCGCCCATTTCCGGAAGAGATCGTCGCGCGCCTCCTGTCTCCAGCGATCGATCTCCTCCGGAGCCGGTCGACCTCCGGCAACACGCCGCATCAGGGCGCCCTCCTCATACACCCGCTTGAGGACGCCAGCCTCGAGATCCCAGGGGATACTGCCCGCGATCAAACACGCCGCCTCGTAGGAGACGGTGTGGTACGCCCGTGCAGCCCTCTGCGCGATGGCGCGTTGCGGACGCCGCAGCAACGCTACATTAGCTGGGCAGAGGGCTTCCGCCCAAATGGGCGCCCCGTAGAGCGCCTTGGAGCGCACCACTCCGTCGTAGAGACGGCGGCAGGCAGATCCCGGTCCTCCGCTGTTGGGCAGCAAGCGCGAGAGCATTCCAGCAAATGCCAGCAACTTCGGTGCCAGCTGCCGGAAATGCTCCGCGAACCTCCACCGACTGTCGAGAATGAGCCCGAGGTATTTCAGGCTGCTCCCGACAGCGATGGAGGTGCCACCCACCACTATTGTTTGGTCTCGAGGCGGCGTCTGCCGAGGCCCATGGAAGAACAGGGCCTCGGACTTTTCGAGGGCCACCTTTAGCCCCAGCGCCCCGATGCGACGCACAACGTGGGCGACGCCCGCCGTGGCAAGTACGGCGGCGTCGCGGAACGTGGGGGCCCGCGCGGTGACCAGGGTATCGTCGGCGTAGCAGAGTACACCGACCCCCCGAAGATTGGCCCCGCGCAGGACCCAGTCGTACCCTATGTTCCACAGGAGCGGCCCAAGGACCGACCCCTGTGGAACGCCACACGACATACTTCGGCGGACTACTCCGTTTTGGGCCGGGTAGATGATGACCCGGTCCACGAAGTAGTCCGCAAGAACGCGCCTGAGGTACCACGGGACATTGTGGTACCTCAGCGCCTCCGCAATGGTCTCCCAGGGGAGGGTGTTGAAAGCGTTGGCTATATCCAACGATACAGCCAACAACACCTCACCCCCGGCGACCGCTTCGTCGACGCTGTCCCGCAGCCGGGATATGGCGTCGAGAGTCGACCTCCCGCGACGGAAGCCGAACTGGCCATCACTTAGATTGGGCCCCGCCCCCCCAAGGTGCCCGACGAGACGCGCAGCTAGCACTCGCTCAAACAGCTTGCACATCTCGTCGAGCAGAACGATGGGGCGGTAGGCCGACGGCGACTCGGCTGGGCGCCCGTGCTTCTTTAGAAGCACGAGCTTGCCGGTCTTCCATCGTCGCGGGACTCTCCCCGACGCCACACACTCCGACATGAGGGACAGCGTCTCTTCCTCTAGTGCCGGCATGACGGTGGCAATAACCTTCCCAGGAATGCCGTCCGGGCCCGGGGCACGATTCCTGGACTTGAGTGCCAGGATCGCAACCCCTAACTCGGCCTCGGACACGGGAGGTATTGCCCCTTCGTCAGCCGGCACCTGGCTTGGTGCTGCCATCCGCGGTGGGACCCACTCTTCCCTCGCAGGGAAGAGGGAGCTGACCACTCGGTCCAGGAGGTTGGACTCGAGAGTTCTGGTGAGGGGAAGCGCCCAGGGCCGGAGTTTCTGACTCACGACCTTATACGGGCGCCCCCACGGGTCTCGGTCGAGACTCTCGAGCCACTCCCTCCAGGACTCCTCCTTGGCGGCTTTTATCGCCGAGCTAAGGGCCTCACGGGCGGCCCTGTACGCAGCGTGCAGTTGTTCTTCTCGGGCGAGGTCTCTAACGGCCCGCCTTCGACTACGGGTGTACCGCCTCTGGGCTGCGTAGCTTGCGGTACGCAGCCCGGCTAGGTGGGGACGCCACCAGTACACCTGCTTCCGGGGCGGAATAGGCCTCGCCCTCTGCATCGCCGCGTCGCAGACGCGAGTCAGCGCTCCTGCGAGCCGCTCGCACCTCGCGTCCACGTCGAGGCCGCTATCAACAGCGGCCCATCGCTCGACGACAGCCGCCTCTTTGGCCAGCTCCCGGTCCAGAGAACTGAGTCGCCACCGCGGACCCTCCCCTACCAAGGGGCGGTCCAGCTCCACACGAGCCGACGAGGCGGCGGGGACGACGTCGAACCGGATGTATCGATGATCCGACGCGGTCTCCACCCCCCCGGCGACCCGCCAGTTGTCGATTCGTCGCGCCAGGTCAGAACTGGCGAACGACAAATCGACAATCGAGCTCCCCTGGGGCCGCACACAGGTTTGAACCGCCCCTTGGTTCAGCAGCACCAAGCCTTGGGACACCGCCCACTCAACCAACAGCTCCCCCCGAGTGTCGGTCGCCGGAGATCCCCACGCCCGAGAGTGAGCGTTGAAATCCCCGGCCACCACAGCCGGGGTGGGGCGCACTTCCGCCAGCAGAGCCCCGACCTCCAAGAGCAACTGCTCAAATTGGGCGAGACTTCTGCTAGGGGGACAGTACACCCCAATCACTGCAGCGCCGCCCAGCACGACGCGTACGCACTCGCGGCCCCTCCGCACTCTGTCGAAGGGTGGGGCAGATCGCTGGGCGACGATAGCCACCAAGCCGCACAGGTCGCCAGCCCAATTTGGGCTGTCACGAACGTGGTACGGGTCGGCGACTATTGCCACTGTCGTCTGCCACTGCGCCATGGATTGGGCCAGAAGGTCCTGGGCCGCGACGCAGTGGTTGACGTTGGCCTGCAGGATGGAGATACGATGTGCCATTATTGTTGGGCGGTGTCCATCTCCTCCTCGTGTTGCGGCTGGGTGGGGGATGTATTGTGTTTCGTCCCACCCGCAGCTCCGCCTTTTCTCGGGGCAGCCTTCTTCCGAGAAGCGGCCTTGCACTCGCCGGATCCGAGCCGGTGACCGGACGCCACTCCTTCCGCCGCACAGACGGGGCATCTGGGCTCCGCGGAGCAGGTGGCCGACTTGTGGCCCGCCTGCCCACAGCGGAAGCAGAGCGCACTGCGGTCGACACCCGCAGTGCAATTGGCCCCGACGTGCCCAGGCTCCAGGCAGCGGAAGCACCGCGCCGGTCTCGGCTCCAGTGTGGTCAGCCTGACCACTGACCACCCGACGAGTATCTGACGGCCATCCGTCAACTTTCTGGCCGCTTCGATAGGGCACCGCAGCCAAGCAGTGCCCTGGCGGCCAGGTGGGCGTTGAATGTCGCCCACCTTTATGGCGTCAGGAGAGCAGCCCCCCTCAGCCGCCAGCGATGCCGCTACCGTTTGTTTGGAGGCCGTGTCGCTCAAGCCAGAGATGCGTAGCTCCACGCACCTCTCTGGCCTAGCGACACGAGCCTCGTCCAGCACCTCCCTTAGTTTGGTGGCTAGGAGGTCAGCCTTCCGGGCTCGATCCTCACCAGCCACCTCCAGGATCCGAGCCCCAGTGGTGGCAGGGCGCATCCGGAGGCCGTCTATCCCCAGGGCCTTCAGGTCAATGACCCCTTCAGCCCTGGATAGAACGTCCCCGTAGGTAACGCCCCTCTCCTGCGCACCCGGAAGCAGCGTGATGGTGATCGCCGCCGTTTGTGGGGCGCGCAGCTTTCGAGGCTTCCGGCCACCACGCTTGCGCTTCGCCGCCTGGGCCGCTGGAACGGCAGCGGTCGGAGCAGCTGCTGGCTGAGCTGAGACCGGCTTCGCCACTTTTGGCCGCGCCGCCACCTTGCTCCATGTGGCAGGGGCAGGCGGGGGGGCAGATGAGGACGTCGCTTCAGGCGACGCTCGGGTCCGGCGGGCAGCTTCGGCCTCTTTGGCTGCGGCCGACTTCTTCTTCGCCTTCTTAACCTTCCTCTTCTTCTCCCCTCCAGACCCATTAGGACAGGGTTCCGTCTCATCCGATCCGCCCGGCACATGGGCAGAGACAGAGGGAGGCGATGGAGGAAGAGGCGGGAGCTCACATGTGAGCTGCTCCTGTGACCGAGCTGCAGCTCGCTTGTCCGCCTCGAGAGGAGGACGGATACGGGTCTCAGGCAGCAGACGGTCCGCAATCCCCGCGAGACGCGCGTCGATCAGAAAGGCGATCTCATCGCGGCTCATGGGGGGCGGCGCAGATTGCGCCTGCTGCTGCCATGCACGCATTTCGGCCCGCACAGCTACTAGCTCGGTCTGGAGCTTAGCCACCTCTTCGGATTCCGTGCGGGACCGAAGCACGCGGGCGTGCTCCAAGATGGTGGAGCACGCGAGCCTCAGGTCCCGCACGTATTGCCCCTTCAGGTGGGAGCTCTTGGTGGCGATGGTTTGCACCATCCCCACCGCTGCCTCAATGGCACCCGTCAGCCGCTCCGCACTGAGGGACTCTGCCGATTCCTGTCCCGCTTGGGGCTGTCGGCTGGGCTCTGGCTGCGGGCTAGGGGTCTCTCTAACGTAGAGAGCCCTCTGCCGCTGCCGCTGCAGTTCGTCGGCCAGCTCTCTCTCAGCACGGAGCTCGAGCTCCCGCTCCATAGCCGCGTTCAGCTCGGCCTTGGCTTGCGCCAGGCCAGCGTATTCGCCCGTGGTGGTTGGGCGACCGCGGGGCTTCTTAGTGGCCTCCTCGGCCTCTGCCTCTGGGAACCGTTTCCGCCATAGTCTTCCCGACACTGGCGAAGACGAACGCGAGCTCCCAGGGCTGGTCATTGGAATGTTGGTGAGATCCAAACGATCCAGCACCACTTTCGCGTTGGTTACTGAGCCGAGAGGCCTCGCGACCTCCGTCTCGATCTCCATATCTGCACTCGTCAGCTTCGACAGCCTCAACGAGCACCGACGGGTCTGTCCTTCGGGAACTTGGTCCCGGCTAGACACCCCTGTCTCCTCTTCGCGCTCACGCGCTTGTCGCTCGGGAGCTTGGTCCCGGCACGACGCAACTTCTTCGCCAGCAACAGACATCGTCCTTAAAAGGACAGTGCCGATGCGGTCAGAGGACATCAAAAAACACACACACAGTAAAACTGCTTGCCGCAAGATTTGCTCTACCAGATTTGGTCACCCAACGTGCCACTCCGTTACGGTGGTCACGTTGGGGTCCAGGGCACACGACGGGGACGTACTGGTGAGCTCTTGGGGCGTGCCCCAGGTTAGGTTAGGTTAGGTTAGGTTAGGTTAGGTTAGGTTAGGTTAGGTTAGGTTAGGTTAGGTTAGGTTAGGTTAGGTTAGGTTAGGTTAGGTTAGGTTGGGGTGCCAATGTCGGAGAACCTCCTCGTGTGCTCGCCCTTCCATCTGGGCGAGCCGGTGCACCCTGGGCAACACTGGGAACGACTTTACCAGTGGCTAATGCTCCGACACACAGGGGGGGAAATCACGGTCCTGACCCGGCGTGGACAGGCGTGAGACGGCCACTCCTTGGACTTCTCGTTTATAGAAGCCCATTATGGAGTGGCCTGGGGCATACCGTACCTGAGCTCCCGCTCGGTACGGGGGCCCCCTTCACGGGGGCTGTATTAGGCAGTCTTCAGGCTGCCGAAGCCGGAACCCTGGCGCAAGTCAGAACCGGTGGGCACTGCCACGTGGCGGTGTCTGCGAGGAAGGACACCTCTATAAAAGAACCACTCGGTTGGAGCCTCCTGGCGTAGGCATTTCGCTGAAACCAGGAGGCGGGCCCGGTGTCTTCCCGACACCGTGGTGAGTCGTGTTGGCCGGATGGGTGCGCCTGTTCGGTCGTTCGGCGTCGGCCCGCAGCTCCGTTGCATCGGAGCTGTGGCGCCGTGATGGCGGTGTTCGGCTGAGTGGGCTTGCCCGCTCGGCCGTCCGGTGTCGTCCCGCCGGCGTTTGGCCGAGTGTGCGGGACCAAAGTGGAAGACAACCACGTTAAAAAACAAAATAAAACAACAAAAAACAACAAAAAACATGAAAAAGGTGAACCTTACAACAACACACCAGGAGGGTACCGGTCGCCCCGCGACCGGAGAATCCCTCCATGGCGGGGAGTCATCACACATTCAGGTGTGTGATGACTCAACGCCATGCAGTCCCGACGTATCTGGTGGGGACACAGGCCACCGAAATGTACCAGAACCGGGGAGCAGTTCCGCTCCCAGAACGTCGAGTGCGTACAGCAGTACGCGGAGCCGGCGCTCGCGAACGTTCTATCGTTCGCCGGGCTCAGCAGGTGCCCAGGAGACGACCGAGGCGTCGCCTTTGGCGACGAGAGCCGGTCGTTCCCAGTCGAGGTCGCCGTCCCCGACAAGGACGAGCATAGTCAGTGGGGGATCGAAGGCAGAGGAGACCGAGGCGTCGCCTCTGGCGACGAGTGCCGGTCTCCCGCCGTCGAGGTCGCCGTCCCTCACTAGGACGGCCAAGAAGAGTGTGACGCCCGCAACCACACCCCGTGGCAGGAGACCCGTGGTGGTCCTGAAGCGGCTGTTCATACGCCCGACGAACGCCAGCTCCACCCGGGACTCATCGGAGGCTGGGGACGACGTCATGGTGCAGGAGGACCGGGGGAACCAGACGTTCTTCCGGGCGAGCCTCGGCACCCCCATCGGGGAGAACGTCACCACTCCTCCGGTGTTCCAGCGGAAGCGGCAGGCTTCAACGTCGCCTCCAGATACCACCAGTTCCGCAGGGTCTGCTGCGGAAAGTGGTGGTGGGAAGCCGGAACCCAACAGAAAGCCCGTGAGCAAAAGGGGCAGGGGTCGCCCCCCTACCACGGGCCGGTACGTCGGCCTTGCGGCGGCGCAGGCCGAGCTCAACGCGCAGAGGCGCCTGGCCCTTGACCTCGACGCGGAGGAGGAGGTTGCGGCCAAGACAGCGGCCATCCGCCGCCGTCCTCCGTCGGAGGGCAAGCCGAGGGCGGAGGGTTACTCCTGCCCGGCGGAGTCAGCGCGGACAGCGCCTAGCGCGACCCTATGCCAGTGGGCTAGGGAGGGGCTGGACGCCCTCGGCATGGTCGGGGCGAGGTCGAAGAACCTGAAGGGGACATACGTACGCGTCATTAATGACGCGTCGTATACCCTTCAGGCAGTCTTCGACGAGCTCAGGCGGAGAACGGCGTCGGAGGAGACGCTGCTTTTGGAAAAGGAGGTTTCCAGGCAAGCGGCTCTGCTGGAGCTGCAGACCCGGAAGCTGGAGGAGCAGGCTGCGGAGATCAAGCAGCAAGCTCTCCAGCTAACGGAGCTGCGAGCGGAGATTGCGGCCTTGAGCCGGCCGGCGGCAGTGGCGCCGCCTGCTCCAACTTTCCCCATCGAAGCAGGAGGGTCATCGCTCCAGGAGGAGGTAATGCGTGCGGTGAGGTTGGTCGTCGGCGAATTGGTGGCCGACCGGATCGCGCCAATTGAGGCCAGGCTTGGCCGGGAGACCCGACCCAATGTCGCCCCCTCCGATCCTGCGTTGCCTTCTCCGCGGATGGCTTCAGGCCAGTCCACGGAGGTAGTGGTGGCTCCACCACCGGTTTCGACGTCGCCTGCGCCTCTGCCCGGCTTGGATGTCCCCAAATCCAAGGGGAAGAAGAAGTCGGGCAGAAGCAAGAAGGGGAAGGCCGCTGCCGTCGCTGCGGCCGCTCCTGCAGCCGCTCCTGCGGCCGCTCCAGCAGCCCCGGAGTCTCGACCAGTTCCGCCACCACCAGTCCCCACGGAGGTACCGTGGAGTGTGGTGGCGGCCAAGAAGAAAGGAACGAGGAAGGGGAAGGCCGCTAAGGCGACCCCGGCTTCCACCAGGCCTCCTCCTCCTCCTCCTACTCCACGCCGAAGAAAGCCCTCCGCTGCTCCCCAGAGCAAGCCCGGCGCCAATCTGCGTCCCCCGTCGACGGCGGCTGTAGTTCTCACGCTACGGCCGGCTGCCGCCGAGGGGGGCGCTAGCTACGAGGCGCTCATTAAAGCTGCCAAGGCCTCCATCAAGTTGGCCCAGCTGGGGATCACGGAGGGCGTGAAGATCAAGACGGCCGCCACCGGAGCCCGCCTCCTCGAGATCGGAGGCGAGGATCGAGAGGCGAGGGCGGACCGCCTAGCAGCAAGGCTGCGAGAGGTCCTCCCTGCGGAGACGGTAACGGTCTCCAGGCCTGTGAGGTGTGCAGAACTGCGCATCTCCGGGCTGGATGACTCCGTCTCCGCGGCAGAGGTGGCGGCCAGCGTGGAGTCCGCCGGCGGGTGCCCCGAGGGTACTGCCAGACCCGGCTCTTTACACCGGGACTGGCGAGGCCTCGGGGTAGTATTTGTTAAGTGCCCGGTGGCCGCGGCCAAGAAATTGGCTGCGGCCGGGAGGCTACTGGTGGGGTGGTCGGCGGCTCAAGTGAAGCTCGTCGACCCCAAGCCCCTTCGGTGTTACCGGTGCCTCCACACCGGGCACACGAAGGCCAAGTGCCCCTCGGACGTAGACCGCAGCGACTACTGCTACCGCTGCGGCGCGCCGGGGCACCTTATGGCCCATTGCACTGCCGCCTTGCGCTGCGCTCTGTGCGAGGCGGCAGACAAGCCGGCGGATCACCGGCTTGGGAGTGCAGCGTGCACTACTCCCAAGCCGAAGAAGAAGAAGAAGAGAAAGAAGAAGCCTCAAAAGGCAAAGCCCGTGGTGTCGGGGCAGAAGGCTGGCGGCGGCGTCATAGCCCCGTCTAGGCCCGATCCACCGTCCCCAAGGCCTGTAGAGGTAGCGCCGATGGTCACCGATTAGTGGGACTATCGGCGTGCTCCAGGCGAACCTAAACCACTGCGCCGCCGCTCAGGACCTTTACATCCAGAGCATGGCGCAGTGGCAGACCGGAGTAGGGATAATCACCGAGCCCTACCGACCTATCCCGCCCGATTCGCATTGGGCGGTTGACCGGGAGGGCTTGGTGGCTCTGGTCTCGCGCGCGGCTGCTGGTGCGCCCCCCTTATTGAGGATCAGGAGGGGGCGCTGTTGCGTGGCAGCCGCCGTGGGTTCGGTGACGGTGGTCGGAGCGTACTGCTCTCCGAATCGGAGCCTGTCTTGTTTCGAGCGTACCCTGGAGGAGCTGGGAACGCTCGTGCGACAGGCTCACCCTTCACCCGTGCTCGTGGCTGGCGATTTCAACGCCAAGTCCACGGCATGGGGATCCCCCGCTACTTGTCCGCGGGGGGAGGCACTGGAAGATTGGTTGGTCTCGTCCGGGTTGATTCTGCTCAACCGGGGGACCGTCGACACGCGGGTGCGGCAACAGAGCGGGTCTATCGTGGACCTCACGTTCGCGTCCCCCGCTCTGGTGCCCCGTGTCCAAGGCTGGGAAGTCCTGGAGGGGGTCGAGACGTTATCGGACCACCGATACATTCGGTTCCGAATCTCCCCCCTCCCGGTTGCCCCGAACAGCCTGGGTGGTCCTCCGCGTGGGGAGGACAACCCGAGATGGGCCCTAAGGCGGCTGAACCGCGAGCGTCTCGCGGAGGCCGCCTTGGTCCAAAGTTGGATTCCAGTGCCGGAGGGTCCGGTGGATGTGGATGAGGAAGCCGGTTGGCTCAACGCGGCCATGACGCAGGTGTGCGACGCCAGCATGCCTCGCGTCGGGCCCCCCTCTCCACATCGTAGGGTGTATTGGTGGTCGCCCCAGCTAGCGCAGCTCCGTGCTGCGTGCGTGGCGGCGCGCCGCAGGTACACCCGAAGCCGGCGAAGACGACGTCGCGACGAAGCCCTGGAGACTCGGCTGTACGACGCGTACAGGGAGGCGAGAGCCGCCCTGCGCGCGGAAATCGCCGAGTCCAAGAAAAGGGCTTGGGAGGCAATGCTGGAGTCGATCGACCGCGACCCGTGGGGGAGGCCGTATAGGACGGTGCGTCAAAAGCTCCGTCCCTGGGCCCCCCCGGTGACGCAATCGCTCCAGCCTGCGCTCGTGGAACAGATAGTAGCAGCTCTGTTCCCCGACCGGGGAGAGTTCGCTCCCCCTCCCATGGTCGGCGACGATGTCGCGGAGAGCAGTAGAGGATTTGTGCACGCGGAGGAAACAGCATCGCCCGAGGTCACTCCCGGGCATCTGAGGGCGGCGGTTGCAAGGCTCAAGGCCAAGAACACCGCCCCAGGGCCCGACGGTATTCCCGGTCGGGCCTGGGCATTGGCTCTGCCCGATGCCTTAGAAGAGAGAGTGGCACGGCTGTTTACCTCCTGCCTGGAACAGGGCAAGTTTCCCCGCAGGTGGAAGGTGGGGAAACTTGTCCTCATCAAGAAGGAGGGACGACCGGCGGATTCGCCTTCGGCCTATCGGCCCATCGTGTTGCTCGACGATATCGGGAAGGTGTTCGAGCGTGTGCTCGCCCACCGTATCGTCGAGCACCTGGACGGTCCAGGGCCGGGTCTCTGCGATGTCCAGTATGGTTTCCGCAGAGCCCGGTCGACGGTGGACGCGATCCGCCGGGTGCAGTCCCTAGTGAAGGACGCGGCTTCGGGGACCGGGGTGGTATTGGCGGTGAGTTTAGACATCGCCAATGCTTTTAACACCCTCCCCTGGAGCTGCATCCATGAGGCGCTGCGCTACCATCGTGTGCCGGACTGCCTGCGGAGGGTAGTTCTGTCCTACCTCTCCCAACGGGCAGTCACCTATCCGACACAGGATGGTGGCGCCGCTCTGAGAGCAATGTCGTGCGGCGTTCCGCAGGGCTCCGTTTTAGGACCCCTGCTGTGGAACGTCGGCTATGACTGGGTGCTGCGCGGTGCGACTCTTCGGGGGGTCAGCGTAACGTGTTACGCTGACGATACCCTCGTCACCGCGCAGGGGGATACTTATAGGGAGGCGGCTCTCAGAGCAACAGCCGGAGTGGCCCACTTCGTGAGGCGAATCCGCCTTATTGGGTTGGATGTCGCCTTGCAGAAGTCCGAGGCGGTTTGTTTTTCATCCCCTCGGTCGGCGCCGCCGGCTGGAGCGCACATTGTGGTGGGCGGAGTATCGATCGGCATACGAAAGACGATGCGTTATTTGGGCATCGTCCTCGATAGCCGATGGTGCTTCCGGGAGCACTTCCAGGGACTCGCGCCCCGACTCGTGGGTGCTGCGAGGGCGCTTGGTTGTCTGCTCCCGAATCTCGGTGGGCCCTCGGGCAGCTGCCGACGCCTTTACACGTCGGTGGTTCGCTCGATGGCACTATACGGGGCGCCCATATGGGTAGAGGCCCTCGACGCCGAAAATATCGCGCTGCTGCGACGGGCGCAGCGGACGATGGCGTTGAGGGTCGTGAGAGGGTACGGCACGGTCTCGCTCGAGGCCGCGTGCGTGCTCGCAGGAACTCCACCATGGGACCTGGAGGCCGAGGTGTTGGCGGAAGTTTTCTGCCGGACCTCTGAGGCCAGGGCCCGGGGAGTCGGCCCGCCGCCGAGGGAGGTCGCGTGCTGGAGGGAGGACCTCCGGGGCGATCTTCTTAGGCGGTGGTCCGAGCGGTTGGAAGAGCCTCGCGCCGGTGTTCTGACCATCGACGCGATCCGACCCATCCTGCAGGAGTGGGTCGACAGGCGGCACGGGGCGGTCACCTTTCGCCTGGCGCAGATGCTCACCGGACACGGTTGTTTCGGTGAGTATCTGTTCCGGGTGGCCAAGAGGGAGCCGTCTCCGGTGTGCCACAGCTGCGGCCACCCCGAGGACACAGCCACGCACACGCTGGCGGAGTGCCCGGGGTGGAGCCGTCAACGCGCAGCTCTTGTCGACGTAGTCGGCGCCGACCTAACGCTCTCGACCATCACCCAGGCGATGGTCGACAGTGAGGCGGCGTGGACGGCGATGATCACGTTCAGCGAGGACGTGATCTCGCTCAAGGAGGAGGCGGAGCGGATCAGGGAACTGGATCCTCTCGCTGATCCGATCCGCCGCAGGCGAGTCGGGCGAAGGCGGGCCGCGACGCTCCATCGCGGCCTTCCTCCTTGACGGGGACTCACGGCCCGCGGTACCAGGACTACCGCCGGCTGTGCAACGCCAGGTCCCCCCCAGGTCGGTAGTGTCGTGTCTGCACACTGCACCTAGTAGGATGTCGTCCCCCCTACCCATAGGGCGACACCACTGAAGGAAGCCCCTCCCGCTCTTTACACGGGAGGTGTGGCTGACCGCTGCGGGTGTTGTGGTTGTTGTGACCTTGTTCCCACGACACCCGCCCACTAGAAGCGGAGAAAGAGGACACCCCGGTTAGGTTTAGTCCGTGCGAGTCGGACATAACCCGCGTGCGTCCTGGCACGCGGGTATCCATAACGGATTCCCCCGGGTTAAAAAAAAAAAAAAAAAAAAAAAAAAAAAAAAAAAAGGTTAGGTTAGGTTAGGTTAGGTTAGGTTAGGTTAGGTTAGGTTAGGTTAGGTTAGGTTAGGTTAGGTTAGGTTAGGTTAGGTTAGGTTAGGTTGGGGTGCCAATGTCGGAGAACCTCCTCGTGTGCTCGCCCTTCCATCTGGGCGAGCCGGTGCACCCTGGGCAACACTGGGAACGACTTTACCAGTGGCTAATGCTCCGACACACAGGGGGGGAAATCACGGTCCTGACCCGGCGTGGACAGGCGTGAGACGGCCACTCCTTGGACTTCTCGTTTATAGAAGCCCATTATGGAGTGGCCTGGGGCATACCGTACCTGAGCTCCCGCTCGGTACGGGGGCCCCCTTCACGGGGGCTGTATTAGGCAGTCTTCAGGCTGCCGAAGCCGGAACCCTGGCGCAAGTCAGAACCGGTGGGCACTGCCACGTGGCGGTGTCTGCGAGGAAGGACACCTCTATAAAAGAACCACTCGGTTGGAGCCTCCTGGCGTAGGCATCTCGCTGAAACCAGGAGGCGGGCCCGGTGTCTTCCCGACACCGTGGCGAGTCGTGTTGGCCGGATGGGTGCGCCTGTTCGGTCGTTCGGCGTCGGCCCGCAGCTCCGTTGTATCGGAGCTGTGGCGCCGTGATGGTGGTGTTCGGCTGAGTGAGCTTGCTCGCTCGGCCGTCCGGCGTTGTCCCGCCGGCGTTTGGCCGAGTGTGCGGGACCAAAGTGGAAGACAACCACGTTAAAAAACAAAATAACGACAAAAATCAACATGAAAAAGGTGAACCTAGAAACTATACACCAGGAGGGTACCGGTCGCCCCGCGATCGGAGAATCCCTCCATGGCGGGGAGTCAGCACACACTCAGGTGTGTGATGACTCACCGCCATGCTGTCCCGTCGTATCTGGTGGGGACACAGGCCACCTAAGTGTAGAAGAACCGGGGAGCAGACCCAGCGCTCCCAGTACAGCAGCGTCGAGTGCGTACAGTGGTACGCGGAGCCGGCGCTCGCGAACGTTTTATCGTTCGCCGGGCTCAGCAGGTGCCCAGGAGACGACCGAGGCGTCGCCTTTGGCGACGAGAGCCGGTCGCTCTCAGTCGAGGTCGCCGTCCCCGACAAGGACGAGCATAGTCAGTGGGGGATCGAAGGCAGAGGAGACCGAGGCGTCGCCTCTGGCGACGAGTGCCGGTCTCCCGCCGTCGAGGTCGCCGTCCCTCACGAGGACGGCCAAGAAGGGGGATGTGATGCCCGCAACCACACCCCGTGGCAGGAGACCCGTGGTGGTCCTGAAGCGGTTATTTATACGCTCAATGAACCCCAGCTCCACCCGGGATTCTTCGGAGGCCGAGGAGGACGTCATGGTGCAGGAGGACCGGGGGAACCAAACCTTCTTCCGAGCGAGCCTCGGCACCCCCACCGGGGAGAACGTCGACACTCCTCCGGTGTTCCAACGTAAGCGGCAGGCGTCCACGTCGCCCCCAGACTCCACAAGTTCCCCAGGGTCTGCAGCGGAAAGTGGTGGCAAGAAGACGGAACCTGCGAGAAAGCCCGTGAGCAAAAGGGGCAGGGGTCGCCCCCCTACCACGGGTCGGTATGTCGGCCTTGCAGCGGCGCAGGCCGAGTTGAACGCGCAGAGGCGCCTGGCGCTGGACCTCGACGCGGAGGAGGAGGTTGCGGCCAGGACAGCGGCCATCCGCCGCCGTCCTCCGTCGGAGAGCAAGCCGAGGGCCGAGGGCTACTCCTGCCCGGTGGAGTCAGCGCGGACAGCGCCGAGCGCAACTCTCTGCCAGTGGGCTAGGGAGGGGCTGGACGCCCTCGGCATGGTCGGTTCGAAGTCGAAGAACCTGAAGGGAACTTATGTACGCGTCATTAACGACGCGTCGTATACCCTTCAGGCAGTCTTCGACGAGCTCAGGCGGAGAACGGCGTCGGAGGAGACACAACTGCTGGAGAGGGAGGTCGGCAGGCAAGCGGCTCAGCTGGAGCTGCAGACTCGAAAGCTGGAAGAGCAGGCTGCAGAGATAAAACAGCAAGCTCTCCAGCTAACGGAGCTGAGGGCTGAGATAGCGGCCTTGAGGCGGCCGGCGGCAGTGGCGCCGCCTGCTCCTATCGGCCCCGTGGAAGCGGGGGGGTCATCGCTCAAGGAGGAGGTGATGCGTGCGGTGAGGCTGGTCGTCGGCGAATTGGTGGCCGACCGGATTGCCCCAATTGAGGCCAGGCTTGGCCGGGAGACCGGATCCAGCGTCGCCCCCTCCGATCCTGCGTTGCCTTCTCCGCGGATGGCCCCAGGTCAGTCCACGGAGGCAGTGGTGGCTCCACCACCACCGGTTTCGACGTCGCCTGCGCCTCTGCCCGGCTTGGATGTCCCCAAATCCAAGGGGAAGAAGAAGTCGGGCAGAGGCAAGAAGGGGAAGGCCGCTGCCGCTCCTGCAGCCGCTCCTGCGGCCGCTCCTGCAGCTGCAGCCCCTGAGTCTCGTCCAGCTCCGCCACCACCAGTCCCCACGGAGGAACCGTGGAATGTGGTGGCGGCAAAGAAGAAGAAGGAGAAGAAGAAGGGGAAGGCCGCCAAGGCGACCCCGGCTTCCACCCGGCGGCCTCCTCCTCCTCCTCCTACTCCACGCCGAGGGAAGCCCTCCGCTGCTCCCCAGAGCAAGCCCGGCGCCAACCTGCGTCCCCCGTCGACGGCGGCTGTAGTTCTCACGCTACGGCCAGCTGCCGCCGAGGGGGGCGCTAGCTATGAGGCGCTCATAAGAGCGGCAAAGGCCTCAATTAAGTTGGCCCAACTGGGGATCACGGAGGGCGTGAAGATCAAGACGGCCGCCACCGGAGCCCGCCTCCTCGAGATCGGAGGCGAGGATCGAGAGGCGAGGGCGGACCGTCTAGCGGCAAGGCTGCGAGAGGTCCTCCCTGCGGAGACGGTAACGGTCTCCAGGCCTGTGAGGTGTGCAGAACTGCGCATCTCCGGGCTGGATGACTCCGTCTCCGCGGCAGAGGTGGCGGCCAGCGTGGAGTCCGCCGGCGGGTGCCCCGAGGGTACTGCCAGACCCGGCTCTTTACACCGGGACTGGCGAGGCCTCGGGGTAGTGTTTGTTAAGTGCCCGGTGGCCGCGGCCAAGAAATTGGCTGCGACCGGGAGGCTACTGGTGGGGTGGTCGGCGGCTCAAGTGAAGCTCGTCGACCCCAAGCCCCTTCGGTGCTACCGGTGCCTCCACACCGGGCACACAAAGGCCAAGTGTACCTCGGACGTAGACCGCAGCGACTACTGCTACCGCTGCGGCGCGCCGGGGCACCTAATGGCCCAGTGCACTGCCGCCTTGCGCTGCGCCTTGTGCGAGGCGGCAGACAAGCCGGCGGATCACCGGCTTGGGAGTGCAGCGTGCACCACTCCCAAGCCGAAGAAGAAAAAGAAGAAGCAGCGGAAGAAGCCTCAAAAGGCAAAGCCCTCGGAGTCGGGGCAGAAGGCTGGCGGCGGCGTCATAGCCCCGTCTAGGCCCGATCCACCGTCACCAAGGCCTGTAGAGGCAGCGCCGATGGTCACAGATTAGTGGGACTATCGGCGTGCTCCAGGCGAACCTAAACCACTGCGCCGCCGCTCAGGACCTTTACATCCAGAGCATGGCGCAGTGGCAGACCGGGGTAGGCATAATCACCGAGCCCTACCGACCTATCCCGCCCGATTCGCATTGGGCGGTTGACCGGGAGGGCTTGGTGGCTCTGGTCTCGCGCGCGGCTGCCGGTGCGCCCCCCTTATTGAGGATCAGGAGGGGGCGCTGTTGCGTGGCGGCCGCCGTGGGTTCGGTGACGGTGGTCGGAGTGTACTGCTCTCCGAATCGGAGCCTGTCTTGGTTCGAGCGTCTCCTGGAGGAGCTGGGAACGCTCGTGCGACAGGCTCACCCTTCACCCGTGCTCGTGGCTGGCGATTTCAACGCCAAGTCCACGGCATGGGGATCCCCCGCTACTTGTCCGCGGGGGGAGGCACTGGAAGATTGGTTGGTCTCGTCCGGGTTGATTCTGCTCAACCGGGGGACCGTCGACACGTGGGCGCGGCAACAGAGCGGGTCTATCGTGGACCTCACGTTCGCGTCCCCCGCTCTGGTGCCCCGTGTCCAAGGCTGGGAAGTCCTGGAGGGGGCGGAGACGCTATCGGACCACCGATATATTCGGTTCCGAATCTCCCCCCTTCCGGTTGCCCCGAACAGCCTGGGTGGTCCTCCGCGTGGGGAGGACAACCCGAGATGGGCCATAAGGCGGCTGAACCGCGAGCGTCTCGCGGAGGCCGCCTTGGTCCAAAGTTGGATTCCAGTGCCGGAGGGTCCGGCGGATGTGGATGAGGAAGCCGATTGGCTCAACGCGGCCATGACGCAGGTGTGCGACGCTAGCATGCCTCGCGTCGGGCCCCCCTCTCCACATCGTAAGGTGTATTGGTGGTCGCCCCAGCTAGCGCAGCTCCGTGCTGCGTGCGTGGCGGCGCGCCGCAAGTACACCCGAAGCCGGCGAAGACGACGTCGCGACGAAGCCCTGGAGACTCGGCTGTACGACGCGTACAGGGAGGCGAGAGCCGCCCTGCGCGCGGAAATCGCCGAGTCCAAGAAAAGGGCTTGGGAGGCAATGCTGGAGTCGATCGACCGCGACCCGTGGGGGAGGCCGTATAGGACGGTGCGTCAAAAGCTCCGTCCCTGGGCCCCCCCGGTGACGCAATCGCTCCAGCCTGCGCTCGTGGAACAGATAGTAGCAGCTCTGTTCCCCGACCGGGGAGAGTTCGCTCCCCCTCCCATGGTCGGCGACGATGTCGCGGAGAGCAGTAGAGGGCTTGTGCACGCGGAGGAAACAGCATCGCCCGAGGTCACTCCCGGGCATCTGAGGGCGGCGGTTGCAAGGCTCAAGGCCAAAAACACCGCCCCAGGGCCCGACGGTATTCCCGGTCGGGCCTGGGCATTGGCTCTGCCCGATGCCTTAGAAGAGAGAGTGGCACGGCTGTTTACCTCCTGCCTGGAACAGGGCAAGTTTCCCCGCAGGTGGAAGGTGGGGAAACTTGTCCTCATCAAGAAGGAGGGACGACCGGCGGATTCGCCTTCGGCCTATCGGCCCATCGTGTTGCTCGACGATATCGGGAAGGTGTTCGAGCGTGTGCTCGCCCACCGTATCGTCGAGCACCTGGACGGTCCCGGGCCGGGTCTCTGCGATGTCCAGTATGGTTTCCGCAGAGCCCGGTCGACGGTGGACGCGATCCGCCGGGTGCAGTCCCTAGTGAAGGACGCGGCTTCGGGGAACGGGGTGGTATTGGCGGTGAGTATAGACATCGCCAATGCTTTTAACACCCTCCCCTGGAGCTGCATCCATGAGGCGCTGCGCTACCATCGTGTGCCGGACTGCCTGCGGAGGGTAGTTCTGTCCTACCTCTCCCAACGGGCAGTCACCTATCCGACACAGGATGGTGGCGCCGCTCTGAGAGCAATGTCGTGCGGCGTTCCGCAGGGCTCCGTTTTAGGACCCCTGCTGTGGAACGTCGGCTATGACTGGGTGCTGCGCGGTGCGACTCTTCGGGGGGTCAGCGTAACGTGTTACGCTGACGATACCCTCGTCACCGCGCAGGGGGATACGTATAGGGAGGCGGCTCTCAGAGCAACAGCCGGAGTGGCCCACTTCGTGAGGCGAATCCGCCTTATTGGGTTGGATGTCGCCTTGCAGAAGTCCGAGGCGGTTTGTTTTTCTTCCCCTCGGTCGGCGCCGCCGGCTGGAGCGCACATTGTGGTGGGCGGAGTGTCGATCGGCATACGAGGGGCGATGCGTTATTTGGGCATCGTCCTCGATAGCCGATGGCGCTTCCGGGAGCACTTCCAGGGACTCGCGCCCCGACTCGTGGGTGCTGCGAGGGCGCTTGGTCGTTTGCTCCCGAATCTCGGTGGGCCCTCGGGCGGCTGCCGACGCCTTTACACGTCGGTGGTTCGCTCGATGGCACTATACGGGGCGCCCATATGGGTAGAGGCCCTCGACGCCGAAAATATCGCGCTGCTGCGACGGGCGCAGCGGGCGATGGCGTTGAGGGTCGTGAGAGGGTACGGCACGGTCTCGCTCGAGGCCGCGTGCGTGCTCGCAGGAACTCCACCATGGGACCTGGAGGCCGAGGTGTTGGCGGAAGTTTTCTGCCGGACCTCTGAGGCCAGGGCCCGGGGAGTCGGCCCGCCGCCGAGGGAGGTCGCGTGCTGGAGGGAGGACCTCCGGGGCGATCTTCTTAGGCGGTGGTCCGAGCGGTTGGAAGAGCCTCGCGCCGGTGTTCTGACCATCGACGCGATCCGACCCATCCTGCAGGAGTGGGTCGACAGGCGGCACGGGGCGGTCACCTTTCGCCTGGCGCAGATGCTCACCGGACACGGTTGTTTCGGTGAGTATCTGTTCCGGGTGGCCAAGAGGGAGCCGTCTCCGGTGTGCCACAGCTGCGGCCACCCCGTGGACACAGCCACGCACACGCTGGCGGAGTGCCCGGGGTGGAGCCGTCAACGCGCAGCTCTTGTCGACGTAGTCGGCGCCGACCTAACGCTCTCGACCATCATCCAGGCGATGGTCGACAGTGAGGCGGCGTGGACGGCGATGATCACGTTCAGCGAGGACGTGATCTCGCTCAAGGAGGAGGCGGAGCGGATCAGGGAACTGGATCCTCTCGCTGATCCGATCCGCCGCAGGCGAGTCGGGCGAAGGCGGGCCGCGACGCTCCATCGCGGCCTTCCTCCTTGACGGGGACTCACGGCCCGCGGTACCAGGACTACCGCCGGCTGTGCAACGCCAGGTCCCCCCAGGTCGGTAGTGTCGTGTCTGCACACTGTACCTAGTAGGATGTCGTCCCCCCTACCCATAGGACGACACCACTGAAGGAAGCCCCTCCCGCTCTTTACACGGGAGGTGTGGCTGACCGCTGCGGGTGTTGTGGTTGTTGTGACCTTGTTCCCACGACACCCGCCCACTAGAAGCGGAGAAAGAGGACACCCCGGTTAGGTTTAGTCCGTGCGAGTCGGACATAACCCGCGTGCGTCCTGGCACGCGGGTATCCATAACGGATTCCCCCGGGTTAAAAAAAAAAAAAAAAAAAAAAAAAGGTTAGGTTAGGTTAGGGGTGCCAATGTCGGAGAACCTCCTCGTGTGCTCGCCCTTCCATCTGGGCGAGCCGGTGCACCCTGGGCAACACTGGGAACGACTTTACCAGTGGCTAATGCTCCGACACAGGGGGGGAAATCACGGTCCTGACCCGGCGTGGACAGGCGTGAGACGGCCACTCCTTGGACTTCTCGTTTATAGAAGCCCATTATGGAGTGGCCTGGGGCATACCGTACCTGAGCTCCCGCTCGGTACGGGGGCCCCCTTCACGGGGGCTGTATTAGGCAGTCTTCAGGCTGCCGAAGCCGGAACCCTGGCGCAAGTCAGAACCGGTGGGCACTGCCACGTGGCGGTGTCTGCGAGGAAGGACACCTCTCTAAAAGAACCACTCGGTTGGAGCCTCCTGGCGTAGGCATTTCGCTGAAACCAGGAGGCGGGCCCGGTGTCTTCCCGACACCGTGGTGAGTCGTGTTGGCCGGATGGGTGCGCCTGTTCGGTCGTTCGGCGTCGGCCCGCAGCTCCGTTGTATCGGAGCTGTGGCGCCGTGATGGTGGTGTTCGGCTGAGTGGGCTTGCTCGCTCGGCCGTCCGGTGTTGTCCCGCCGGCGTTTGGCCGAGTGTGCGGGACCAAAGTGGAAGACAACCACGTTAAAAAACAAAATTTCGTCAGCAACATGAAAAAGGTGAACCCGATAACTTTACACCAGGAGGGTACCGGTCGCTCCGCGATCGGAGAATCCCTCCATGGCGGGGAGTCAGCACACACTCAGGTGTGTGATGACTCACCGCCATGCAGTCCCATCGTATCTGGTGGGGACACAGGCCACCTAATCGTTGAAGAACCGGGGAGCAGACCCAGCGCTCCCAAAACAGCGCCGAGTGCGTACACCGGTACGCGGAGCCGGCGCTCGCGAACGTTTTACCGTTCGCCGGGCTCAGCAGGTGCCCAGGAGACGACCGAGGCGTCGCCTTTGGCGACGAGAGCCGGTCGTTCTCAGTCGAGGTCGCCGTCCCCGACAAGGACGAGCACAGGCAGTGTGGGCATGCCATCGCAGCCTATGAAGGAGACCGAGGCGTCGCCTTTGGCGACGAGTGCCGGTCTCCCGCCGTCGAGGTCGCCGTCCCTCACGCGGACGGCCAAGAAGGGGGATGTGATGCCCGCAACCACACCCCGTGGAAGGAGACCCGTAGTGGTCCTAAAAAGGCTCCTCATACGCTCAATGAATCCCAGTTCCACCCGGGATTCATCGGAGGCTGAGGACGACGTCATGGTGCAGGAGGACCGGGGGAACCAGACGTTCTTCCGTGCGAGTCTCGGCACCCCGACCGGGGAGAACGTCGCCACTCCCCCGGTGTTCCAGCGGAAGCGCCAGGCGTCGACGTCGCCCCCAGATACCACGAGCTCCGCAGAGTCTGTGGCGGGAAGCTGTGGCAAGCCAGACCCAGCCAGAAAGCCCGTGAGCAAAAGGGGCAGGGGTCGCCCCCCTACCACGGGCCGGTACGTCGGCCTTGCGGCGGCGCAGGCCGAGCTCAACGCGCAGAGGCGCCTGGCCCTGGACCTCGACGCGGAAGAGGAGGTTGCGGCCAAGACAGCGGCCATCCGCCGCCGTCCCCCGTCGGAGGGCAAGCCGAGGGCGGAGGGCTACTCCTGTCCGGCGGAGTCAGCCCGGACAGCGCCGAGCGCAACCCTATGCCAGTGGGCTAGGGAGGGGCTGGACGCCCTTGGCATGGTCGGAGCGAGGTCAAAGAACCTGAAGGGAACATACGTACGCGTCATTAATGACGCGTCGTATACCCTTCAGGCAGTCTTTGACGAGCTCAGGCGGAGGACGGCCTCGGAGGAGACGCTGCTGCTGGAGAGGGAGGTTGGCAGGCAAGCGGCTCAGCTGGAGCTGCAGACCCGTAAGCTGGAGGAGCAGGCTGCGGAGATCAAGCAGCAAGCTCTCCAGCTTACGGAGTTGAAGGCGGAGATTGCGGCCTTGAGCCGACCGGCGGCAGTGGCGCCGCCTGCTCCAACTTACCCCGTGGAGGCAGGGTCGTCATCACTTAAGGAGGAGGTGATGCGTGCGGTGAGGTTGGTCGTCGGCCAATTGGTGTCCGACCGAATCGCACCAATTGAGGCCAGACTTGGCCGAGAGACCGGACCCAGTGTCGCCCCCTCCGACCCTGTCTTGCTTTCTTCGCGGTCGGCCCCAGGCCAGCCCATGGAGGCAACGGTGGCTCCACCACCGGCCTCGACGTCGCCTGCGCCTCTGCCCGGCTTGGATGTCCCCAAATCCAAGGGGAAGAAGAAGTCGGGCAGAGCCAAGAAGGGTAAGGCCGCTGCCGTTCCTGCAGCTGCTCCTGCGGCCGCTCCAGCAGCCCCGGAGTCCCGACCAGCCCCGCCACCACCAGTCCCCACGGAGGAACCGTGGAATGTGGTGGCGGCAAAGAGGAAGAAGGAAAAGAGGAAGGAGAAGGCCGCCAAGGCGACCCCGGCTTCCACCCGGCCTCCTCCTCCTCCTACTCCACGCCGAAGAAAGCCCTCCGCTGCTCCCCAGAGCAAGCCCGGCGCCAACCTGCGTCCCCCGACGACGGCGGCTGTAGTTCTTACGCTACGGCCAGCGGCCGCCGAAGGGGGCGCTAGCTACGAGGCGCTCATCAAGGCAGCCAAGGCCTCCATAAAGCTGGCCCAGCTGGGGATCACGGAGGGCGTGAAGATCAAGACGGCCGCCACCGGAGCCCGCCTCCTCGAGATCGGAGGCGAGGATAGAGAGGCGAGGGCGGACCGCCTAGCAGCGAAGCTGCGAGAGGTCCTCCCTGCGGAGACGGTAACGGTCTCCAGGCCTGTGAGGTGTGCAGAACTGCGCATCTCCGGGCTGGATGACTCCGTCTCCGCGGCAGAGGTGGCGGCCAGCGTGGAGTCCGCCGGCGGATGCCCCGAGGGTACGGCCAGACCCGGCTCTTTACACCGGGACTGGCGAGGCCTCGGGGTAGTGTTTGTGAAGTGCCCGGTGGCCGCGGCCAAGAAATTGGCTGCGACCGGGAGGCTTCTGGTGGGGTGGTCGGCGGCTCAAGTGAAGCTCGTCGACCCCAAGCCCCTTCGGTGTTACCGGTGCCTCCACACCGGGCACACGAAGGCCAAGTGCACCTCGGACGTCGACCGCAGCGACTACTGCTACCGCTGCGGCGCGCCGGGGCACCTAATGGCCCAATGTACCGCCGCCTTGCGCTGCGCTTTGTGCGAGGCGGCGGACAAGCCGGCGGATCACCGGCTTGGGAGTGCAGCGTGCACCACTCCCAAGCCGAAGAAGAAAAAGAAAAAGAAAAAGAAGAAGCCTCAAAAGGCAAAGCCCGCGGAGTCGGGGCAGAAGGCTGGCGGTGGCGTCATAGCCCCGTCGAGGCCCGATCCACCGTCCCCAAGGCCTGTAGAGGTAGCGCCGATGGTCACCGATTAGTGGGACTTTCGGCGTGCTCCAGGCGAACCTAAACCACTGCGCCGCCGCTCAGGACCTTTACATCCAGAGCATGGCGCAGTGGCAGACCGGAGTAGGGATAATCACCGAGCCCTACCGACCTATCCCGCCCGATTCGCATTGGGCGGTTGACCGGGAGGGCTTGGTGGCTCTGGTCTCGCGCGCGGCTGCCGGTGCGCCCCCTTTATTGAGGATCAGGAGGGGGCGCTGTTGCGTGGCGGCCGCCGTGGGTTCGGTGACGGTGGTCGGAGTGTACTGCTCTCCGAATCGGAGCCTGTCTTGGTTCGAGCGTCTCCTGGAGGAGCTGGGAACGCTCGTGCGACAGGCTCACCCTTCACCCGTGCTCGTGGCTGGCGATTTCAACGCCAAGTCCACGGCATGGGGATCCCCCGCTACTTGTCCGCGGGGGGAGGCACTGGAAGATTGGTTGGTCTCGTCCGGGTTGATTCTGCTCAACCGGGGGACCGTCGACACGTGGGCGCGGCAACAGAGCGGGTCTATCGTGGACCTCACGTTCGCGTCCCCCGCTCTGGTGCCCCGTGTCCAAGGCTGGGAAGTCCTGGAGGGGGCGGAGACGTTATCGGACCACCGATACATTCGGTTCCGAATCTCCCCCCTTCCGGTTGCCCCGAACAGCCTGGGTGGTCCTCCGCGTGGGGAGGACAACCCGAGATGGGCCCTAAGGCGGCTGAACCGCGAGCGTCTCGCGGAGGCCGCCTTGGTCCAAAGTTGGATTCCAGTGCCGGAGGGTCCGGTGGATGTGGATGAGGAAGCCGATTGGCTCAACGCGGCCATGACGCAGGTGTGCGACGCTAGCATGCCTCGCGTCGGGCCCCCCTCTCCACATCGTAAGGTGTATTGGTGGTCGCCCCAGCTAGCGCAGCTCCGTGCTGCGTGCGTGGCGGCGCGCCGCAAGTACACCCGAAGCCGGCGAAGACGACGTCGCGACGAAGCCCTGGAGACTCGGCTGTACGACGCGTACAGGGAGGCGAGAGCCGCCCTGCGCGTGGAAATCGCCGAGTCCAAGAAAAGGGCTTGGGAGGCAATGCTGGAGTCGATCGACCGCGACCCGTGGGGGAGGCCGTATCGGATGGTGCGTCATAAGCTCCGTCCCTGGGCCCCCCCGGTGACGCAATCGCTCCAGCCTGCGCTCGTGGAACAGATAGTAGCAGCTCTGTTCCCCGACCGGGGAGAGTTCGCTCCCCCTCCCATGGTCGGCGACGATGTCGCGGAGAGCAGTAGAGGACTTGTGCACGCGGAGGAAGCAGCATCGCCCGAGGTCACTCCCGGGCATCTGAGGGCGGCGGTTGCAAGGCTCAAGGCCAAAAACACCGCCCCAGGGCCCGACGGTATTCCCGGTCGGGCCTGGGCATTGGCTCTGCCCGATGCCTTAGAAGAGAGAGTGGCACGGCTGTTTACCTCCTGCCTGGAACAGGGCAAGTTTCCCCGCAGGTGGAAGGTGGGGAAACTTGTCCTCATCAAGAAGGAGGGACGACCGGCGGATTCGCCTTCGGCCTATCGGCCCATCGTGTTGCTCGACGATATCGGGAAGGTGTTCGAGCGTGTGCTCGCCCACCGTATCGTCGAGCACCTGGACGGTCCCGGGCCGGGTCTCTGCGATGTCCAGTATGGTTTCCGCAGAGCCCGGTCGACGGTGGACGCGATCCGCCGGGTGCAGTCCCTAGTGAAGGACGCGGCTTCGGGGAACGGGGTGGTATTGGCGGTGAGTATAGACATCGCCAATGCTTTTAACACCCTCCCCTGGAGCTGCATCCATGAGGCGCTGCGCTACCATCGTGTGCCGGACTGCCTGCGGAGGGTAGTTCTGTCCTACCTCTCCCAACGGGCAGTCACCTATCCGACACAGGATGGTGGCGCCGCTCTGAGAGCAATGTCGTGCGGCGTTCCGCAGGGCTCCGTTTTAGGACCCCTGCTGTGGAACGTCGGCTATGACTGGGTGCTGCGCGGTGCGACTCTTCGGGGGGTCAGCGTAACGTGTTACGCTGACGATACCCTCGTCACCGCGCAGGGGGATACCTACAGGGAGGCGGCTCTCAGAGCAACAGCCGGAGTGGCCCACTTCGTGAGGCGAATCCGCCTTATTGGGTTGGAGGTCGCCTTGCAGAAGTCCGAGGCGGTTTGTTTTTCTTCCCCTCGGTCGGCGCCGCCGGCTGGAGCGCACATTGTGGTGGGCGGAGTGTCGATCGGCATACGAGGGGCGATGCGTTATTTGGGCATCGTCCTCGATAGCCGATGGCGCTTCCGGGAGCACTTCCAAGGACTCGCGCCCCGACTCGTGGGTGCTGCGAGGGCGCTTGGTAGTCTGCTCCCGAATCTCGGTGGGCCCTCGGGCGGCTGCCGACGCCTTTACACGTCGGTGGTTCGCTCGATGGCACTATACGGGGCGCCCATATGGGTAGAGGCCCTCGACGCCGAAAATATCGCGCTGCTGCGACGGGCGCAGCGGGCGATGGCGTTGAGGGTCGTGAGAGGGTACGGCACGGTCTCGCTCGAGGCCGCGTGCGTGCTCGCAGGAACTCCACCATGGGACCTGGAGGCCGAGGTGTTGGCGGAAGTTTTCTGCCGGACCTCTGAGGCCAGGGCCCGGGGAGTCGGCCCGCCGCCGAGGGAGGTCGCGTGCTGGAGGGAGGACCTCCGGGGCGATCTTCTTAGGCGGTGGTCCGAGCGGTTGGAAGAGCCTCGCGCCGGTGTTCTGACCATCGACGCGATCCGACCCATCCTGCAGGAGTGGGTCGACAGGCGGCACGGGGCGGTCACCTTTCGCCTGGCGCAGATGCTCACCGGACACGGTTGTTTCGGTGAGTATCTGTTCCGGGTGGCCAAGAGGGAGCCGTCTCCGGTGTGCCACAGCTGCGGCCACCCCGAGGACACAGCCACGCACACGCTGGCGGAGTGCCCGGGGTGGAGCCGTCAACGCGCAGCTCTTGTCGACGTAGTCGGCGCCGACCTAACGCTCTCGACCATCATCCAGGCGATGGTCGACAGTGAGGCGGCGTGGACGGCGATGATCACGTTCAGCGAGGACGTGATCTCGCTCAAGGAGGAGGCGGAGCGGATCAGGGAACTGGATCCTCTCGCTGATCCGATCCGTCGCAGGCGAGTCGGGCGAAGGCGGGCCGCGACGCTCCATCGCGGCCTTCCTCCTTGACGGGGACTCACGGCCCGCGGTACCAGGACTACCGCCGGCTGTGCAACGCCAGGTCCCCCCCAGGTCGGTAGTGTCGTGTCTGCACACTGTACCTAGTAGGATGTCGTCCCCCCTACCCATAGGGCGACACCACTGAAGGAAGCCCCTCCCGCTCTTTACACGGGAGGTGTGGCTGACCGCTGCGGGTGTTGTGGTTGTTGTGACCTTGTTCCCACGACACCCGCCCACTAGAAGCGGAGAAAGAGGACACCCCGGTTAGGTTTAGTCCGTGCGAGTCGGACATAACCCGCGTGCGTCCTGGCACGCGGGTATCCATAACGGATTCCCCCGGGTTAAAAAAAAAAAAAAAAAAAAAAAAAAAAAAAAAAAAAAAAAAAAAAAAAAAAAAAAAAAAAAAAAAAAGGTTAGGTTAGGTTAGGTTAGGTTGCGGCTTCGGGGAACGGGGTGGTATTGGCGGTGAGTATAGACATCGCCAATGCTTTTAACACCCTCCCCTGGAGCTGCATCCATGAGGCGCTGCGCTACCATCGTGTGCCGGACTGCCTGCGGAGGGTAGTTCTGTCCTACCTCTCCCAACGGGCAGTCACCTATCCGACACAGGATGGTGGCGCCGCTCTGAGAGCAATGTCGTGCGGCGTTCCGCAGGGCTCCGTTTTAGGACCCCTGCTGTGGAACGTCGGCTATGACTGGGTGCTGCGCGGTGCGACTCTTCGGGGGGTCAGCGTAACGTGTTACGCTGACGATACCCTCGTCACCGCGCAGGGGGATACGTATAGGGAGGCGGCTCTCAGAGCAACAGCCGGAGTGGCCCACTTCGTGAGGCGAATCCGCCTTATTGGGTTGGATGTCGCCTTACAGAAGTCCGAGGCGGTTTGTTTTTCTTCCCCTCGGTCGGCGCCGCCGGCTGGAGCGCACATTGTGGTGGGCGGAGTATCGATCGGCATACGAAAGACGATGCGCTATTTGGGCATCGTCCTCGATAGCCGATGGTGCTTCCGGGAGCACTTCCAGGGACTCGCGCCCCGACTCGTGGGTGCTGCGAGGGCGCTTGGAAGTCTGCTCCCGAATCTCGGTGGGCCCTCGGGCGGCTGCCGACGCCTTTACACGTCGGTGGTTCGCTCGATGGCACTATACGGGGCGCCCATATGGGTAGAGGCCCTCGACGCCGAAAATATCGCGCTGCTGCGACGGGCGCAGCGGGCGATGGCGTTGAGGGTCGTGAGAGGGTACGGCACGGTCTCGCTCGAGGCCGCGTGCGTGCTCGCAGGAACTCCACCATGGGACCTGGAGGCCGAGGTGTTGGCGGAAGTTTTCTGCCGGACCTCTGAGGCCAGGGCCCGGGGAGTCGGCCCGCCGCCGAGGGAGGTCGCGTGCTGGAGGGAGGACCTCCGGGGCGATCTTCTTAGGCGGTGGTCCGAGCGGTTGGAAGAGCCTCGCGCCGGTGTTCTGACCATCGACGCGATCCGACCCATCCTGCAGGAGTGGGTCGACAGGCGGCACGGGGCGGTCACCTTTCGCCTGGCGCAGATGCTCACCGGACACGGTTGTTTCGGTGAGTATCTGTTCCGGGTGGCCAAGAGGGAGCCGTCTCCGGTGTGCCACAGCTGCGGCCACCCCGAGGACACAGCCACGCACACGCTGGCGGAGTGCCCGGGGTGGAGCCGTCAACGCGCAGCTCTTGTCGACGTAGTCGGCGCCGACCTAACGCTCTCGACCATCATCCAGGCGATGGTCGACAGCGAGGCGGCGTGGACGGCGATGATCACGTTCAGCGAGGACGTGATCTCGCTCAAGGAGGAGGCGGAGCGGATCAGGGAACTGGATCCTCTCGCTGATCCGATCCGTCGCAGGCGAGTCGGGCGAAGGCGGGCCGCGACGCTCCATCGCGGCCTTCCTCCTTGACGGGGACTCACGGCCCGCGGTACCAGGACTACCGCCGGCTGTGCAACGCCAGGTCCCCCCCAGGTCGGTAGTGTCGTGTCTGCACACTGTACCTAGTAGGATGTCGTCCCCCCTACCCATAGGACGACACCACTGAAGGAAGCCCCTCCCGCTCTTTACACGGGAGGTGTGGCTGACCGCTGCGGGTGTTGTGGTTGTTGTGACCTTGTTCCCACGACACCCGCCCACTAGAAGCGGAGAAAGAGGACACCCCGGTTAGGTTTAGTCCGTGCGAGTCGGACATAACCCGCGTGCGTCCTGGCACGCGGGTATCCATAACGGATTCCCCCGGGTTAAAAAAAAAAAAAAAAAAAAAAAAAAAAAAAAGGTTAGGTTAGGTTAGGTTAGGTTAGGTTAGGTTAGGTTAGGTTAGGTTAGGTTAGGTTAGGTTAGGTTAGGTTAGGTTAGGTTGGGGTGCCAATGTCGGAGAACCTCCTCGTGTGCTCGCCCTCCCATCTGGGCGAGCCGGTGCACCCTGGGCAACACTGGGAACGACTTTACCAGTGGCTAATGCTCCGACACAGGGGGGAAATCACGGTCCTGACCCGGCGTGGACAGGCGTGAGACGGCCACTCCTTGGACTTCTCGTTTATAGAAGCCCATTACGGAGTGGCCTGGGGCATACCGTACCTGAGCTCCCGCTCGGTACGGGGGCCCCCTTCATGGGGGCTGTATTAGGCAGTCTTCAGGCTGCCGAAGCCGGAACCCTGGCGCAAGTCAGAACCGGTGGGCACTGCCACGTGGCGGTGTCTGCGAGGAAGGACACCTCTATAAAAGAACCACTCGGTTGGAGCCTCCTGGCGTAGGCATTTCGCTGAAACCAGGAGGCGGGCCCGGTGTCTTCCCGACACCGTGGTGAGTCGTGTTGGCCGGATGGGTGCGCCTGTTCGGTCGTTCGGCGTCGGCACGCAGCTCCGTTGTATCGGAGCTGTGGCGCCGTGATGGTGGTGTTCGGCCGAGTGGGCTTGCCTGCTCGGCCGTCCGGTGTTGCCCCGCCGGCGTTTGGCCGAGTGTGCGGGACCGAAGTGGAAGACAACCACGTTAAAAAACAAAAATAATAAAAGCATCAACAAAATGGATAAAAAGGTGAACTTGATAACTTTACACCAGGAGGGTACCGGTCGCTCCGCGATCGGAGAATCCCTCCATGGCGGGGAGTCAGCACACACTCAGGTGTGTGATGACTCACCGCCATGCAGTCCCATCGTATCTGGTGGGGACACAAGCCACCTAAACGCGACAGAACCGGGGAGCAGACCCAGCGCTCCCAAAAATGCGTCGAGTGCGTACACCGGTACGCGGAGCCGGCGCTCGCGAACATTTTACCGTTCGCCGGGCTCAGCAGGTGCCCAGGAGACGACCGAGGCGTCGCCTTTGGCGACGAGAGCCGGTCGGTCTCAGTCGAGGTCGCCGTCCCCGACAAGGACGAGCATAGTTAGTGGGGGATCGAAGGCAGAGGAGACCGAGGCGTCGCCTCTGGCGACGAGTGCCGGTCTCCCGCCGTCGAGGTCGCCGTCCCTCACGAGGACGGCCAAGAAGAGTGTGACGCCCGCAACCACACCCCGTGGCAGGAGACCCGTGGTGGTCCTGAAGCGGCTGTTCATACGCCCGACGAACGCCAGCGCCACCCGGGACTCATCGGAGGCTGGGGACGACGTCATGGTGCAGGAGGACCGGGGGAACCAGACGTTCTTCCGGGCGAGCCTCGGCACCCCCATCGGGGAGAACGTCGCCACTCCTCCGGTGTTCCAGCGGAAGCGGCAGGCGTCGCCGACGCCCCCAGAGACCACAAGTTCCGCGGACTCTGCGGCGGAAAGTGGTGAGATGCTGGAGCTGTCCAAAAAGCCCGTGAGCAAAAGGGGCAGGGGTCGCCCCCCTACCACGGGCCGGTACGTCGGCCTCGCAGCTGCGCAGGCCGAGTTGAACGCTCAGAGGCGCCTGGCCCTGGACCTCGACGCGGAGGAGGAGGTTGCGGCCAAGACAGCGGCCATCCGCCGCCGTCCTCCGTCGGAGAGCAAGCCGAGGGCCGAGGGCTACTCCTGCCCGGCGGAGTCAGCGCGGACAGCGCCGAGCGCGACTCTCTGCCAGTGGGCTAGGGAGGGGCTGGACGCCCTCGGCATGGTCGGGAAAAGGTCGAAGAACCTGAAGGGGACATATGTACGCGTCATTAACGACGCGTCGTATACCCTTCAGGCAGTCTTCGACGAGCTCAGGCGGAGAACGGCGTCGGAGGAGACGCAGCTGCTGGAGAGGGAGGTCTCCAGGCAAGCGGCTCAACTGGAGCTGCAGACCCGGAAGCTGGAGGAGCAGGCTGCGGAGATCAAGCAGCAAGCTCTCCAGCTGATGGAGTTGAGGGCGGAGATTGCGGCCCTGAGCCGGCCGGCGCCGGTGGCGCAGGCTGCTACAACTCCCTCCATGGAAGCAGGTGATGCGACGTCGCTCAAGGAGGAGGTGATGCGTGCGGTGAGACTGGTCGTCGGCGAATTGGTGGCCGACCGGATCGCCCCAATCGAGGCCAGACTCGGCCGGGAAACCGCACCCAATGTCGCCCCCTCCGACCCTGTGCTGCCTGCTCCGCGGACGGCCCCAGGTCTGTCCATGGAGGCAGTGGTGGCTCCGCCACCGGCTGCGACGTCGCCTACGCCTCTGTCCGGCTTGGATGTCCCCAAATCCAGGGGGACGAAGAAGTCGGGCAGAGGCAAGAAGGGGAAGGCCGCTCCTGCAGCCGCTCCTGCAGCCGCTCCTGCAGCCGCTCCTGCAGCTCCTGCAGCCCTGGAGTCCCGACCAGTTCCGCCACCACCAGTCCCCACGGAGGAACCGTGGAATGTGGTGGCGGCAAAGAAGAAGAAGGAGAAGAAGAAGGGGAAGGCCGCCAAGGCGACCCCGGCTTCCACCCGGCGGCCTCCTCCTCCTCCTCCTACTCCACGCCGAGGGAAGCCCTCCGCTGCTCCCCAGAGCAAGCCCGGTGCCAACCTGCGTCCCCCGTCGACGGCGGCTGTAGTTCTCACGCTACGGCCAGCTGCCGCCGAGGGGGGCGCTAGCTATGAGGCGCTCATAAGAGCGGCAAAGGCCTCAATCAAGTTGGCCCAGCTGGGGATCACGGAGGGCGTCAAAATTAAGACGGCCGCCACCGGAGCCCGCCTCTTCGAGATCGGAGGCGAGGATAGAGAGGCGAGGGCGGACCGCCTAGCGGCAAAGCTGCGAGAGGTCCTCCCTGCGGAGACGGTAACGGTCTCCAGGCCTGTGAGGTGTGCAGAACTGCGCATCTCCGGGCTGGATGACTCCGTCTCCGCGGCTGAGGTGGCGGCCAGCGTGGAGTCCGCCGGCGGGTGCCCCGAGGGTACGGCCAGACCCGGCTCTTTACACCGGGACTGGCGAGGCCTCGGGGTAGTGTTCGTTAAGTGCCCGGTGGCCGCGGCCAAGAAATTGGCTGCGACCGGGAGACTACTGGTGGGGTGGTCGGCGGCTCAAGTGAAGCTCGTCGACCCCAAGCCCCTTCGGTGTTACCGGTGTCTCCACACCGGGCACACGAAGGCCAAGTGCCCCTCGGACGTAGACCGCAGCGACTACTGCTACCGCTGCGGCGCGCCGGGGCACCTAATGGCCCAGTGTACTGCCGCCTTGCGCTGCGCTTTGTGCGAGGCGGCAGACAAGCCGGCGGATCACCGGCTTGGGAGTGCAGCGTGCACCACTCCCAAGCCGAAGAAGAAAAAGAAGCAGCGGAAGAAGAAGCCTCAAAAGGCAAAGCCCGCGGAGACGGGGCAGAAGGCTGGCGGCGGCGTCATAGCCCCGTCTAGGCCCGATCCACCGTCACCGAGGCCTGTAGAGGTAGCGCCGATGGTCACAGATTAGTGGGACTATCGGCGTGCTCCAGGCGAACCTAAACCACTGCGCCGCCGCTCAGGACCTTTACATCCAGAGCATGGCGCAGTGGCAGACCGGAGTAGGGATAATCACCGAGCCCTACCGACCTATCCCGCCCGACTCGCATTGGGCGGTTGACCGGGAGGGCTTGGTGGCTCTGGTCTCGCGCGCGGCTGCCGGTGCGCCCCCCCTATTGAGGATCAGGAGGGGGCGCTGTTGCGTGGCGGCCGCCGTGGGTTCGGTGACAGTGGTCGGAGCGTACTGCTCTCCGAATCGGAGCCTGTCTTGTTTCGAGCGTACCCTGGAGGAGCTGGGAACGCTCGTGCGGCAGGCTCACCCTTCACCCGTGCTCGTGGCTGGCGATTTCAACGCCAAGTCCACGGCATGGGGATCCCCCGCTACTTGTCCGCGGGGGGAGGCACTGGAAGATTGGTTGGTCTCGTCCGGGTTGATTCTGCTCAACCGGGGGACCGTCGACACGCGGGTGCGGCAACAGAGCGGGTCTATCGTGGACCTCACGTTCGCGTCCCCCGCTCTGGTGCCCCGTGTCCAAGGCTGGGAAGTCCTGGAGGGGGTCGAGACGTTATCGGACCACCGATACATTCGGTTCCGAATCTCCCCCCTCCCGGTTGCCCCGAACAGCCTGGGTGGTCCTCCGCGTGGGGAGGACAACCCGAGATGGGCCCTAAGGCGGCTGAACCGCGAGCGTCTCGCGGAGGCCGCCTTGGTCCAAAGTTGGATTCCAGTGCCGGAGGGTCCGGTGGATGTGGATGAGGAAGCCGGTTGGCTCAACGGGGCCATGACGCAGGTGTGCGACGCCAGCATGCCTCGCGTCGGGCCCCCCTCTCCACATCGTAGGGTGTATTGGTGGTCGCCCCAGCTAGCGCAGCTCCGCGCTGCGTGCGTGGCGGCGCGCCGCAGGTACACCCGAAGCCGGCGAAGACGACGTCGCGACGAAGCCCTGGAGACTCGGCTGTACGACGCGTACAGGGAGGCGAGAGCCGCCCTGCGCGTGGAAATCGCCGAGTCCAAGAAAAGGGCTTGGGAGGCAATGCTGGAGTCGATCGACCGCGACCCGTGGGGGAGGCCGTATAGGACGGTGCGTCAAAAGCTCCGTCCCTGGGCCCCCCCGGTGACGCAATCGCTCCAGCCTGCGCTCGTGGAACAGATAGTAGCAGCTCTGTTCCCCGACCGGGGAGAGTTCGCTCCCCCTCCCATGGTCGGCGACGATGTCGCGGAGAGCAGTAGAGGACTTGTGCACGCGGAGGAAGCAGCATCGCCCGAGGTCACTCCCGGGCATCTGAGGGCGGCGGTCGCAAGGCTCAAGGCCAAGAACACCGCCCCAGGGCCCGACGGTATTCCCGGTCGGGCCTGGGCATTGGCTCTGCCCGATGCCTTAGAAGAGAGAGTGGCACGGCTGCTTACCTCCTGCCTGGAACAGGGCAAGTTTCCCCGCAGGTGGAAGGTGGGGAAACTTGTCCTCATCAAGAAGGAGGGACGACCGGCGGATTCGCCTTCGGCCTATCGGCCCATCGTGTTGCTCGACGATATCGGGAAGGTGTTCGAGCGTGTGCTCGCCCACCGTATCGTCGAGCACCTGGACGGTCCCGGGCCGGGTCTCTGCGATGTCCAGTATGGTTTCCGCAGAGCCCGGTCGACGGTGGACGCGATCCGCCGGGTGCAGTCCCTAGTGAAGGACGCGGCTTCGGGGACCGGGGTGGTATTGGCGGTGAGTTTAGACATCGCCAATGCTTTTAACACCCTCCCCTGGAGCTGCATCCATGAGGCGCTGCGCTACCATCGTGTGCCGGACTGCCTGCGGAGGGTAGTTCTGTCCTACCTCTCCCAACGGGCAGTCACCTATCCGACACAGGATGGTGGCGCCGCTCTGAGAGCAATGTCGTGCGGCGTTCCGCAGGGCTCCGTTCTAGGACCCCTGCTGTGGAACGTCGGCTATGACTGGGTGCTGCGCGGTGCGACTCTTCGGGGGGTCAGCGTAACGTGCTACGCTGACGATACCCTCGTCACCGCGCAGGGGGATACTTATAGGGAGGCGGCTCTCAGAGCAACAGCCGGAGTGGCCCACTTCGTGAGGCGAATCCGCCTTATTGGGTTGGATGTCGCCTTGCAGAAGTCCGAGGCGGTTTGTTTTTCTTCCCCTCGGTCGGCGCCGCCGGCTGGAGCGCACATTGTGGTGGGCGGAGTGTCGATCGGCATACGAGGGGCGATGCGTTATTTGGGCATCGTCCTCGATAGCCGATGGCGCTTCCGGGAGCACTTCCAGGGACTCGCGCCCCGACTCGTGGGTGCTGCGAGGGCGCTTGGTCGTCTGCTCCCGAATCTCGGTGGGCCCTCGGGTGGCTGCCGACGCCTTTACACGTCGGTGGTTCGCTCGATGGCACTATACGGGGCGCCCATATGGGTAGAGGCCCTCGACGCCGAAAATATCGCGCTGCTGCGACGGGCGCAGCGGGTGATGGCGTTGAGGGTCGTGAGAGGGTACGGCACGGTCTCGCTCGAGGCCGCGTGCGTGCTCGCAGGAACTCCACCATGGGACCTGGAGGCCGAGGTGTTGGCGGAAGTTTTCTGCCGGACCTCTGAGGCCAGGGCCCGGGGAGTCGGCCCGCCGCCGAGGGAGGTCGCGTGCTGGAGGGAGGACCTCCGGGGCGATCTTCTTAGGCGGTGGTCCGAGCGGTTGGAAGAGCCTCGCGCCGGTGTTCTGACCATCGACGCGATCCGACCCATCCTGCAGGAGTGGGTCGACAGGCGGCACGGGGCGGTCACCTTTCGCCTGGCGCAGATGCTTACCGGACACGGTTGTTTCGGTGAGTATCTGTTCCGGGTGGCCAAGAGGGAGCCGTCTCCGGTGTGCCACAGCTGCGGCCACCCCGAGGACACAGCCACGCACACGCTGGCGGAGTGCCCGGGGTGGAGCCGTCAACGCGCAGCTCTTGTCGACGTAGTCGGCGCCGACCTAACGCTCTCGACCATCATCCAGGCGATGGTCGACAGTGAGGCGGCGTGGACGGCGATGATCACGTTCAGCGAGGACGTGATCTCGCTCAAGGAGGAGGCGGAGCGGATCAGGGAACTGGATCCTCTCGCTGATCCGATCCGCCGCAGGCGAGTCGGGCGAAGGCGGGCCGCGACGCTCCATCGCGGCCTTCCTCCTTGACGGGGACTCACGGCCCGCGGTACCAGGACTACCGCCGGCTGTGCAACGTCAGGTCCCCCCAGGTCGGTAGTGTCGTGTCTGCACACTGTACCTAGTAGGATGTCGTCCCCCCTACCCATAGGACGACACCACTGAAGGAAGCCCCTCCCGCTCTTTACACGGGAGGTGTGGCTGACCGCTGCGGGTGTTGTGGTTGTTGTGACCTTGTTCCCACGACACCCGCCCACTAGAAGCGGAGAAAGAGGACACCCCGGTTAGGTTTAGTCCGTGCGAGTCGGACATAACCCGCGTGCGTCCTGGCACGCGGGTATCCATAACGGATTCCCCCGGGTTAAAAAAAAAAAAAAAAAAAAAAAAAAAAGGTTAGGTTAGGTTAGGTTAGGTTAGGTTAGGTTAGGTTAGGTTAGGTTAGGTTAGGTTAGGTTAGGTTAGGTTAGGTTAGGTTAGGTTAGGTTAGGTTAGGTTAGGTTAGGTTAGGTTAGGTTAGGTTAGGTTAGGTTAGGTTAGGTTAGGTTAGGTTAGGTTAGGTTAGGTTAGGTTAGGTTAGGTTAGGTTAGGTTAGGTTAGGTTAGGTTAGGTTAGGTTAGGTTAGGTTAGGTTAGGTTAGGTTAGGTTAGGTTAGGTTAGGTTAGGTTAGGTTAGGTTAGGTTAGGTTAGGTTAGGTTAGGTTAGGTTAGGTTAGGTTAGGTTAGGTTAGGTTAGGTTAGGTTAGGTTAGGTTAGGTTAGGTTAGGTTAGGTTAGGTTAGGTTAGGTTAGGTTAGGTTAGGTTAGGTTAGGTTAGGTTAGGTTAGGTTAGGTTAGGTTAGGTTAGGTTAGGTTAGGTTAGGTTAGGTTAGGTTAGGTTAGGTTAGGTTAGGTTAGGTTAGGTTAGGTTAGGTTAGGTTAGGTTAGGTTAGGTTAGGTTAGGTTAGGTTAGGTTAGGTTAGGTTAGGTTAGGTTAGGTTAGGTTAGGTTAGGTTAGGTTAGGTTAGGTTAGGTTAGGTTAGGTTAGGTTAGGTTAGGTTAGGTTAGGTTAGGTTAGGTTAGGTTAGGTTAGGTTAGGTTAGGTTAGGTTAGGTTAGGTTAGGTTAGGTTAGGTTAGGTTAGGTTAGGTTAGGTTAGGTTAGGTTAGGTTAGGTTAGGTTAGGTTAGGTTAGGTTAGGTTAGGTTAGGTTAGGTTAGGTTAGGTTAGGTTAGGTTAGGTTAGGTTAGGTTAGGTTAGGTTAGGTTAGGTTAGGTTAGGTTAGGTTAGGTTAGGTTAGGTTAGGTTAGGTTAGGTTAGGTTAGGTTAGGTTAGGTTAGGTTAGGTTAGGTTAGGTTAGGTTAGGTTAGGTTAGGTTAGGTTAGGTTAGGTTAGGTTAGGTTAGGTTAGGTTAGGTTAGGTTAGGTTAGGTTAGGTTAGGTTAGGTTAGGTTAGGTTAGGTTAGGTTAGGTTAGGTTAGGTTAGGTTAGGTTAGGTTAGGTTAGGTTAGGTTAGGTTAGGTTAGGTTAGGTTAGGTTAGGTTAGGTTAGGTTAGGTTAGGTTAGGTTAGGTTAGGTTAGGTTAGGTTAGGTTAGGTTAGGTTAGGTTAGGTTAGGTTAGGTTAGGTTAGGTTAGGTTAGGTTAGGTTAGGTTAGGTTAGGTTAGGTTAGGTTAGGTTAGGTTAGGTTAGGTTAGGTTAGGTTAGGTTAGGTTAGGTTAGGTTAGGTTAGGTTAGGTTAGGTTAGGTTAGGTTAGGTTAGGTTAGGTTAGGTTAGGTTAGGTTAGGTTAGGTTAGGTTAGGTTAGGTTAGGTTAGGTTAGGTTAGGTTAGGTTAGGTTAGGTTAGGTTAGGTTAGGTTAGGTTAGGTTAGGTTAGGTTAGGTTAGGTTAGGTTAGGTTAGGTTAGGTTAGGTTAGGTTAGGTTAGGTTAGGTTAGGTTAGGTTAGGTTAGGTTAGGTTAGGTTAGGTTAGGTTAGGTTAGGTTAGGTTAGGTTAGGTTAGGTTAGGTTAGGTTAGGTTAGGTTAGGTTAGGTTAGGTTAGGTTAGGTTAGGTTAGGTTAGGTTAGGTTAGGTTAGGTTAGGTTAGGTTAGGTTAGGTTAGGTTAGGTTAGGTTAGGTTAGGTTAGGTTAGGTTAGGTTAGGTTAGGTTAGGTTAGGTTAGGTTAGGT